>MNCI01015910.1:1540419-1604453 GCA_015680685.1 Gnetum montanum | reverse complement strand
TTGCTCAAGAAAATGCTCGATTGCAACAAAAGGCAGTGGCATGAACAGATCCTCTACGTGCTATGGGCATATCGTACTACGTGTAGGACAGCTACAGGCAATACGCCCTATGGCCTAGTTTACGGATCTGAGGCGGTGCTACCTCTTGAATTGCAAATTCCTTCTCTGAGAATGGTCCTCTCCATCATTATAAATGAGGCTCAACACACCGAAGCCCGGATAATGGATTTGGAGTCATTAGAGGAGAAGCGGATACAACCTCTTGAGGCAATTGAGAAATATCAGGATAAGCAGAGACAAAAGCATCATCATAATCTTCAGCAACGTCCGATCAAGAAAGGAGACTTGGTTCTCAAGGCTGTGCGTGAACCAGTAGGCAAGTTCTCTGCAAACTGGGAAGGCCCTTTCTTGGTGATCAACGCATACGGCAACGGAGCGTTCAAATTGGCAGATGTCAACGGCGACGAGTTAGCAAATCCTGTGAATCATGTGTACTTGAAGCGATATTTCATCTAGCAGCATCTACGGTGTTGACAGCAGGTATGGCAGTAATCGTCCGCTACGACGTAAAACTGGCACTGATCGTCCACTACGACGTAAAACTGGCGTTGCACGTCCGCTACGACGTAAAACTGGCATGCCTTGCACGCGTCTGCCACAACGCTAAACTAGTAAATTGTAACCGTCCGCTACGATGTAAAACTGGCAAAGTTGTACAGGTCCGCCAAGACGAAAAACTGGCATCTTTTGCACGCATCCGCCACGACGCNGATGGCAACGGCCCCGGGAATCTCCGCCAATCATCGCTATCGGACGTCGGCCTCGCAGATTCATCTGGCCGATTCCTGGTGCAGCCAGTTAGTTGCACTGCATCTGATGCCTTTTTGGCGAAGATATGCAGAGCCGAATCATCAGGATTGGCAGCTTCGCCCGCGCGCCCCAGCTCCTTCTTTACAGCTTATTTACCTAACATCAGATAGGGTTGGTTGCAAGAAAATCTCGCCTTCCGTTCATCAGCGATGGTGTCCTTTGTTTTCTTTCGTGGTTGCAGGTTACCTGCCTTGGAGGATGCCGTCCAAAGGTGCGTTCCATCTGAGAGGCAGAGTACAACAGCGCGTTGAAATGGCTACTTAGGTTTGCCCGACCACTTAGCCTTGCACAGTTTTACCCTTATCTCTTGTTTCCTTCCTCCCCACCACCCAATTCCCATACGCAACATCTACATATGCAAGTATTCATTTTCCACACACGCTAGCAGAGATATCGCAGAAAGTGATGCGTAACGCTCCTTTTGCACGCATTCCTGCTACACTTTGTAACAGAGACATCTCAGATTGACGCGCTACGCTCGTCTGAAAGCATTCCTGTTGACCTGAATAAACATACATGTCGCATTTTTTCCGAACCTGTTTCCAGTTACATCCCTTTATCTCCTATACCTGCCAATCTCGTTCACGTGGACAGAGCAATACTTGAGTAGCCACGGATGACCGCTGTTCTTGCTTCTACCAATCCGGTGTTTCGCATTCTTTGTCGACGTCCTTCGGGCACGCCCTCTAATCGTCAACAAAGAGGGGCCATTGAAACACCGTGAAAATTACGAGTCGGCCTCAGGCAAAGATTCGCAATTCCAGCAAAAACGCACATCAGATTGGTTCAAAGGATGGGCTTACACTCTATTACGCACGACAGCGTGATGAGCATAATAAGCTTCAAGACAGTCGTAGGCAGAGTTCAGAAAAGCACAACAGGTTGGCATTTTTTCTTGCAGTTCATGGATAACTTGCCTTTACGCTCGCTACGCGACGGTGCGTACCATAGCGTATGTTGTCAAGTTGTACATTGCTTATACGCTTCATTACGCGCAGCTGCGTAGTGAGCGTAACTTGTACATTATTTACACTTCATCACGCGCAGCTGCGTAGCGAGCGTAAACCACGCATTATTTACGCACTCATTACGCGCAGTTGCGTAGCGGGCGTAAGTTGCACACTTCACGCTTCGTTACGCTCAGTTGCGTAGTGAGCGTAAAGTCCACGCTTCGTTACGCACAGTTGCATAGTGAGCGTAAAACAATTTTGAGCTTATGGCTTTTACTTCAGATTACGCTCATGCACGCAACACAATGCGAATGAGCGTAATACTGCCTAAATGCAGCCTAAAGTACGTTCAGCATATGCCTACTCTTCACACGCACAACACGTAAATAAGCGTGTTGTGCGTAGTCGCAGTCTGACTTAAAAGATCATGCCAACAGGGCCCGCAATATCCGAGACCCACATCATCAGGGTTGCGCCTTCTCCGCGAAGTGTCGCGGCCTATAAATACCCCAGTTGACAAAGATACAGGGGTCGGTTGGCAAAAAATTCGTGTTAGCAAATTTCTGAGCACCAGAGCACTTAGCACTTTGGAGCAGAGATACAGAGAACAGCGCTTTGGCAATTGTGGACCTCATCACCTTACAGCCGAAACAGAGTACAGTTCAAATTGAGTACCGGTGACAGGAGCAATCTTTCTGCTGAAACGACTCTATCAATCAGAAACAGTTGATCGGTAGACGTCAAAGCTTGGCCCGCCTTGCATCTCAGCTTAGGCCACGAGGTAGATCGGACTTCTGTTTAAACCGTTTTGCTTGTTGTTCTGTGCTTGTTTCACATCCTGTAATCAGGGATTCCCCAGTGTAATTTCATCATACGAAATATACATTTGTAAGTCAAAGCGCGGATCTTGAAGCTACGTGTTTCTCTTTTGCCAGCCTCCTTTCATCGTGTTTAGCATTATCGCCGTCGCAATCCGATCACATCGCGTTCCCTTTGTTTTACCATTCTTCGAAACAGATCGCTTTCTCTCTGCGTAACTCTCATCGTTTTACTGACCCGTAAGTCCCTGTCTGATCGACAAGACCGTTCAGGGCGCCGCGGATTCGTTTTTCCAGCATAGCCCTCGCGCGGATCCGTGGCTAAAACTGTGTACGCCGGAATCTCGGTCGGTATTTCCAACTGCCGACGTTTTCTGTCGTTACAATGACCATTAGATCTCTTCTACCTCTCCCTCATTCTTCTGTTGCCAAGAGGGGTTGGATGTCCATTGGATCCAAGGGTGTTCTTCCCTGTTGTCATGAACATCCAAATTTTGTACACAATTGTAATAATGTATGCTCAGGCACTTTTGTATTTGTCTATTTTCTCTGTGTCACTCTGCATGTCAATTAAACATTCCATACCTTCTAATATATTTTGTAAGGGACTTGTTTCTCTTGTACTCAAGGATGAGTTTTCATTCAATCATGGGGGTATGATGAATCATGCTTTTATCATAAGCTCCAATATCAGAGCACCTACGATATCAGGTACGCAATATTGCAATCCAAGATGTGATATCAGGCATTCAATATCGCAGGGTTACTCTTAGGTCTATAAATATAGCCCTTGGGCATATGATTCAAGGGTAGTTTTTGTAGTCAAGTAGTAAAACTCTTAAAATTTGTTCATCTGAGAGTTAGGATATTTTCCAAGTGCCTACAGCAGGAGGTCTAAGTGTGATCGGATCTTTATTCAAGCATTGATATACTTGAACACACCATTGTATTGGCAAATAAAGACGAGCTCTTTAATTCATCCTTGAAGCACTTGAGACTTTCTTTCTTTATCCATTTACATATTGTGACTTCATGTAGTTTACATTAATGTTATTCCTTCAACAATTAATTTTGATTAATTAAGCAACTGACTAAAATACACAAGCATGACCCCTTCAAACATACATGTGGCACTTGGTAGCTCAGAAACGATTAGCATTTGACAACCTAGCAATGTTTACACGAAGTTCAGGAAGTGTCCAAGAAGTGGGGACGGTTACTTGTGTTAGGCTAGATTAGAAAATAGTTTACTTAGCACTTAGTTACTCTCACTTTTATTCTTTTTTTAGGTGATCAATTGATCAAACACAAAATAATAAAAATCTTATGCCTCAGTTGCACTTAACCATACACTTGCATTTCACAAGTGAGACTGGGAAGACAACAAACAAACAACATGAACTCGCCATTTAGCTCTAGGATACTTGGTAATTAAAGTGTGCAGAATTTGACTGGATCACACATGAACACCTATGATTCGTATGGTTGGGCGTAGTGGTACCTTGTCACTCATCAACAGATAAGAGAAAACACTCATCCAGGTTTGATTATTTAGCTAAATTAAGGAAAATGGTTTGTTTCTATTGTGGTAAAACTAGACATATTCAGTTCTTTTATTATTTATGGTTAAAACACGATAATTGGTGGATATTCAAGACATATGATAGGTGAAAAATCTTAATTTATATAATTTTCAAAATAAAACTATAGAATAGTCACCTTTGGGGATGATGAAGAAGCTCAAATTAAAGGTATTGGTACACTTGAAGATAAGGATCAACCTCGTGTTAAACAAGTGTTTTATGTTGAAGGTCTTAAACACAATCTTCTTAGTGTAAGTTAACTTTGTGATTCAAACTTTGATGTTACCTTTTCAAAGAATATATGAAGAGTAAGAGATCCTAATTTTGGAAAGGTTATTATAGAAGAAAATAGAAAAGAAAATGTATATAATACTATTTTAGAAAATGTTTCTAACCTTGAATCTAAGTGATTAATTAGCAATACAGGTGATGTTCATATTTGGCATAGAAAATTGGGCCACATCAATAAAGATATTCTTCAAACCCTTGTCTCTAAAGATATGGTTCGGGCGTTGCCCAAACTCAAGGATTTTTCCTTGAATACTTGTGATACTTGTCAAAAAGGAAAACAAACAAGGGTAAGTTTTAGTAAGAAGAATTGCATCTCTACCTCAGACCCTTTAGAATTGCTTCATATGGACTTAGTTGATCTCTCTCAAACTTTTACTTTGGAAAAAAAAGATATTATTTAACCATTATTGATGATTTTTCTCATTTTACATGGGTTACTTTCTTATATTACAAAGATGAAGCTTTTGAGCATTTTATGAGAATTTATAATCAAATACAAAATGAAAAGGGATATGCCATCAAAACCATCAAGAGTGATAATGGAGGAGAATTCAAAAATGCCAAGTTTGAATAATATTGTTAGTTAAATGGTATTCTACATCAATTTTCTTCTCCTATGACTCCTCAACCAAATGGAATTACAAAGTAGAAGAATAGGTTTTGAATGAAATGGAAAGAACCATTTTAAATGATAGAAACATTCCATATCACTTTTGAGCTAAAGCAATTAATACAACATGTTGTGTGTCCAACAGAGTTCTGGTAAGAAGATTCACTACCAAAACTCCATATGAATTGTGAATTGGTAGAAAGCCTTTAGTTAGTTACTTTCATGTTTTTTGTGAAAAATGCTATATTTTGAATGATAAATATGCTTTCAAAAAGTTTGATCCCAAAACCAATAAGGCAATTTTTCTAGGATACTCTACAGTTAGTAGGGCATACAGGGTGTTAAACAAAAGAACCAACACCGTGGAGGAAACTATAAATGTGAAAATAGATGATAGTGATGGTTCAAATTTACACTCTAATGATGAAGAAATTCCTATTCAAAAAATCTCTAGCACTTCTCATACAAAAGTTGAAAAATATTTTGAAATAGAAAGTGAGCATGAAGATACTTCTCTAGCTCAGCTCAAGATGCCTAGACTCTAAAGATCATATTCCCTTAATGATGTTATTGGACAAGTAGAAGAGGAAATAAAAACTAGGATTCAAACAAAAGAGATGTATGCCTACATTGCCTATCTTTCATAAATTGAGCCCAAGAAACTTTAGAGAGGCAAAAATAAAGAAAGGATGGATTTTAACCATGCAAGAAGAGTTAAATCAATTTATGAGAAACCATGTGTGGGAATTAACTCCTAAACCTAATAACAAGTACATTATTGGATCAAAATGGGTGTTTAGGAACAAGACAAATGAAAATGAAAACATTGTCAAAAAAAAAAGCTAGATTCATTGCTAAAGGATACAATTAGCAAGACGACATTGATTTTAATGAAACATTTTCTCTTGTGGCTTGGCTTGAGTTAATTAGACTTCTTCTAGCTTATGCAAATATCAATGAAATCAAATTGTATCAAATGAATGTCAAAAGTGTCTTTTTGAATGGCACTATTCAAGAGGAAGTATATGTTGAGTAACCTGAAGGATTTGTAGATCATATCCATCCAGATTATGTCTTTAAACTAAAAAGGGCCCTCTATGGGCTCAAGCAAGCCCCTAGAACTTGGTATGATAGACTTTCACAACATCTCATGTTTAATGGTTTTGAAAGAGATAGGGTTGATGTAACTTTGTTTCTAAAACACGATGATAAGGATCTACATATTGTCCAAATTTATGTTGATGATATTATTTTTGGAGCTCCTAATGAAATTTTATGCAAGAAATTCTTAAATCTTATGCAATCAGAATTTGAAATGAGCATGATGGAAGAACTCAATAACTTCCTTGGATTTCAAATTAGTTAAACCAAAGGTGGGACCTTTATTTGTCAAAAAAATACATCAAAGATATGTTACAAAGATTTAATTTAGTTGATGTGAAAGTTAAGGCAACATCAATGATTGCACACTTCAAGCTAAGCAAAGATGAACAAGGAAAATCTGTTGATCTCAACATCTATAGAGGTATGATTAGTAGTCTCCTATATTTAACTACTACTAGACTTGATATTGTTCTAAGTGTTGGAATTTGCACCAAGTATCAAGCTAATTCCAAAGAATCTCATTTAAAAGTTGTCAAGAGAATTTTCATTATCTAAAAGGTACTACTAACTGGGAACTGTGGTATCCAAAGGACTCCACACTTGATCTTGCTAGGTATTGTGATGCAATTTGGGCAAGCTATATAGATTATCATTGAAGCATAAGTGAAAACTGGTTCTTTCTAGGGAAGAGTCTTGTCTCTTGGGCAACTAAGAAGCAAACCTCTACAAAAATTTCTATAGTAGAAGCAGAATATATTTCTATTGGAAGAAGTTGTGCACAAATTTTGTGGATAAAAGAAACACTCAAGGATCTAAGGATTTGATGAGTGGCGAGGTACCCCTACACTCAACCATACGAATACGAGCGTTTACGCACAATTCGGTCGAACTCCAAGGACTAAGTGCTTACACGCCTTAATGGAACACTCAGGGTTCATCAATCGTTGTCTTCCCAAACTTACTTGTATTGTCACGGTTGTATGGTTAAGTAAGCTTGAGGTATATGCTTTTTATAGCTTTTATAATTTTTATGTCTTATGCTAATAAAGGAGAGGGAGAGAGAACTAAGTGGCCAACTTACATTAACTATTCATTAACTAATTCCTAAATGTTTCTAACACCAGTATCTGTTCCCACTTGTCATACACATCCTAAACCAGTGCAATGTTGCTGGGATTACCAAACGCTAATCGTTACTGGGTTACCAAGCGCTACACGCATGCTCGAAGCAGTTGTACTGAGTGTATTTAACTAAGGGGGTTGAAGGTTGAGAAAGATATTAATTAACTAGAAAATCATTAAAAATAATTAATTAATAATTAGCTTAATTTGTATGTTGCAAGGTTTATCATAAAGTTCATCTTTATTTCCGTACACAAAATTGTGCTCAGGGACAAATTGTTCGAATAAAGACCTGTTCACTCTATGACTCCTACTGCAGGCACACAGAAATAATTCTAACTCTGGAATAAAAAAAAACTACAAGAATTTGGCTAAGGGTTTAAGTCTAACTCCCCCAGAAAAAAGGGAATCACCTCTTATTTATAGAAGATGAGGCAGGATGCAATATCGTGTATGCGATATCGCATGGCAGATGTGATATCGTGTACGTGATATCGCAGCTCATCATACCCCCATGACTAAATAAAAACTAGTCCTCGAGTTCCTTACAAAACATTGGGTAGGTATGGGATTATTAACTTGAATGATAGCTAATGGTGAATGGGATGACATGTGAACAGATCAACATTACAATACATGACAATATTAGTATCCATGACTACAAGAGTGAACACTATACACAAGTGACATCTAGACGTATTTGGCAGCTAAGAGAGAAGAGAGAGAGAAAAGAAGAAGATGTGTTGCTACCAACACCAAGATTGCACCTTCCATTGTCCATCCATAACCGCGTCATCAATCTTGTTCCATGCACAACCGTTCCAGCACCAATCCATCCTGAGTTTTTCCTCCAGGTCCAATCCATTGTTATATGATTGCCATCTGCACACACAACATAGTCACATATGAGCAAGGATAAGTAAATCACAATACAGTTGATACCTTACCTCGGTGTAAGGTCCATTGGCTGAGTTGTGATATGGCTAATGCAGATTCTAGAGATATAACACTGGTGACTACCTAAGGTGTAGGGGTTAGGAAAAATTGAAAAAATTGGACCAGGGCCCCCATGACTAAAAGCGATCCTCCAATAGCGATAGAATGGAAAAAGATAAGGAATAAGAAAGATGGAGAAAAAGAAACAATGATAAAGCCGATAAAATGGATGTCAGAGATGGAAATGAACAAAACAAATGTTGATTGCGGGAATGTTTAAGGGAAATAAGTTAACTGATGCACCAAATAGGAACACTAGTGGGTCCTCCCCAAAGTAGGCTCATGCCCTTTATGCCCTAACTCACATTCAAAGAGTTCGTAGGCTCTGGAAATGTCATTTGGGAGCAAGAGTCAAAGACTTAACCCCAAGAATTCACCAATGAGAAAATAATGCATCAACCAAAATATATACTACTAATACAACAGGCAATGAGGTGAAAAATGAAGAAAGAATGATGGGAAGAAGAGAATGGAATGGAGTCCCAAAAACAAGGTGGTGTACAACCCCTTGTGTATTTATGGTTAATGTGACTAAGTAGATCTCATTCCAAATCCAGCCTCAAAAAATCCACATCCAGTGACTTCTCATTAATACACTTGGCCAATCCATCTTCTTGAAGTAACAAGAATGCTTCCGCCAAAGAGTCACCATTCTGAGGAAATGAGAAAGGGAAAAGTAGGAAGTGAGAAAGGGCCTTAGTTAGAGGGAACATGTTTGTTTAGTTCCATAACTAATGCTTGTAGCCCAGATGATTATTTTGTCTAAGGGGTGTGCTTTGAATTCTCACTTTCTTTCTTTCTTTCTTTCTTTTTTGCATGAGAACCACATGATCTAAAGACTTATTTTCATTGGTTTAGCTTCCCAATAATGGAGCAACGTCCGAATGGTAAGGAAAACTTAAGAAGAAAACATCCAAGCACTCAAGAGAATAGCCAACACAAATGCATCAAATCCCTTTGAAGTCACAACCTTTTTAGTCCTTGAGTCCTTCCTTAGTTTGAGAAATGCCTAGTCACCAATTTGTTAATAATTTTATTATTAAAGAAAGGGACTGTATAGTTCCAAGCCAAGAGAGACAATAGAAATTTATGAATGCATGGATGACATGGACTCATTTCCTGTTATATCAAAAGAACCATACCTTAGTATCAACATTATAACTCAAAGATAAAAACCAAACATTAGCAATCAATAGAATATAGTTCATACCACCATTAGGAGCACTTATTAGGTGATGAATATAAACAAAACAAAAACAACAAACAAGGACAAATATAAGAACAAAAAACAAAAACAAAAACAAATAAAACAAACAGTCACATAAAGAAATAAAAAAGTATAAAAGATGTTGCAAAACAAAAAAAAAAGAAAAGTTAAAGAAATTTGTAAAACAAAAACTTAAAAAGGAACTAAGGGCCTCAAATGATTAGCAAAGGTGGTTGTCTCCCCCATGATTGAGTTGGAAGGAGGAGATCCGAAAGAGTGAGCAGGGTTGTCCCTTCTCAGAGGTATTATGTGCACTGACCATTCTAAATTCATGTAAGGGTTTGGTCTATTGCACATTGACTAACAATCTCTTATCAGGGCTCTTGTTTGAACTTTTTAGGAATTTCCAACTTCCCCCAGTTGATGTTTTCAAGGTTAAGGCTTGGAAGTTGGCAACTGACTTGCTCTAGTGCATCTATGCTTTCGATGTAAGCACAAGTTATTCCCTCAGTTAGTTCCATGCACATTAGTGAGTTTCTCTCTTGATCAGCTATCAGCCACTGTGTGTCTTCTTGTCGTGTGGCTGCTACATAGAGGCACTTTTGTATGTTAATGTCTTGTGCACACCGGTTGCATGTAGGCAATGCTAAACTTTGCACAACCCATGATCTCTGCATGCAATTGCACCCTGTATCACTATATGCAATGCATGGAACCTTCTTCTTCTTGATCTTTCCAAAAGTGTTCTCCTTAGATATTTCTAGGGAAAGATCATGAATTCCTAGGCATGCATCTATAGTACTTAGCCATGCCCTTCCCATTATTATTGGGAAGTCTCATTTACCATTTTTCACTTGTATCACTAGGAAATCAGCTGGGTACGACCACCCACACACAGTGGTGACGATGTCCTCCACTAGTCCCAAGGGAACAGTGATGGATTGGTCGGCCAACTCTAGGCGAATATTGCTCTTCCTTAATGGAGGTAGGTTCCAGGCTTTATATATTTCTTGTGATATTAAGTTGACTCCAGAACCTAAGTCTAGAAGAGCTCTGCATGGCTCATTCCCAGTGATTTGGAGATAGATTAGAGGGCTTCCGAGATTAGAGAATTTCCTAGGAAGGTGGCCAACCTTGATCCAATCAGTTACAACATGCGTTAACATAACCATATGCGTTGAGATCGATGTTTGGTTCGAAGGGAGCTCTGAAGCCTTATTTGATGGGGAGGCATTCAGAGGTTCAACGGCTTGTGGTTGTAAGGGCTTGGTTGGACTGTTGGTTCTGAAGAAAGGCCTTTTCTTCATACGGTTGTCAAAACCAATAGCGGGTTGAGGATTCACAGCCCTTGTGGCATTGTGTTGCTGCGGTTGAATAAGAAGTTCCCCTTGCATTGCTAGAGTGGGTGGTAATGGAGCTATTGGTGTGAGAACTACAGATGGATTTGAAGGATGGTATGTTTGTGGGTTATCTTCCCTAGGAGAAGGAGTTCTATAATACTCAGGAGCTTGGTAGTGATGTTTTGGTGTAACGTGACTAACAGAGTCACGTGGAGAGATTGGATGCTGCACGTAGTAGCCATATGGGTCAGGTTGCTAGTAGGGGTATTGTTGCCTTGGTGGTGGCATCCCCCATGACTGTGGGTATTGCTACTGTTGATGTTGCTCAACGGGTTGTGGTGGAATTCTACTTGGATAATATGTTGAAGGTTGGTGGAACTGCCTTGGGTTACCTTGGGGATAAGGTAACCATTGAGGTGCTTGCCGTTTATTTAGTCCTAGGTTGAGTGCATACACCCTAGACTCTTGTAGATGTGAGATCACTGGGCAACATCCCTTAGGATGGTCGTATTGGCATATCTCGCATCGACCATCATTATCCATGTCTGAATCCACAACCTCTTCTATGATGGCCATTTTGCCCTTACCCTTGTTACGTGCATTTTCCACTTCTCTCTTTTTCTTTTTGTCGCGATCACTACCTTGCTCTCTAGACTCCTCTACAATTTTAAGAACAATTTCAAACCTACTATCTAGGGAGTCCCACATTTGGTGAGGTACCCCTACACTCAACCATACGAATACGAGCGTTTCATGCATGATCCTGTCAAACTCCAAGGACTAAGTGCTTACGTGCCTTAATGGAACACTTAGGGTTAATTAATCGTTGTCTTCCCAAACTTACTTGTATTTTCATGGTTGTATGGTTAAGTAAGCTTGAGGTATATGATTTTTATAACTTTTATATTTTTTATGTCTTATGCTAATAAAGGAGAGGGAGAGAGAACTAAGTGAGTAATTTATATTAACTATTCGTTAACTAGTTCCTAAATGTTCCTAACACCAGTATCCATTCCCACTTGCCATACACATCCTAAACCAGTGCAATGCTACTGGGATTACCAAACGCTAATCGTTACTAGGTTACCAAGCACTACACGCATGCTCGAAGTGGTCATACTGAGTGTATTTAACTAAGGGGGTTGAAGGTTGAGAGAGATATTAATTAACTAGGAAAGCATTAAACAATAATTAATTACTAATTAGCTTAATCTGTATGTTGCAAGGTTTATCATAAAGTTCGTCTTTATTGCCGTACACAAAATTGTGCTCAGGTACAAATTGTTCGAATAAAGATCCATTCACTCTAACTCCTACTGCGGGCACATAGAAATAATTCTAACTATGGAATAACAAGACTGCAAGAATTTGGCTAAGGATCTAAGTCTAACTCCCCCAGAACAAAGGGTGCCACCTCTTATTTATAGAAGATGAGGCAAGACACGATATCGCGTGGCGGATGTGATATCACGTACACGATATCGTGGCTCATTAGGATCAAATTGGACCACAAACTAGTTTTTTGTGACAAAAACAATGTTATTAACATTACCAAAAATCTAGTACAAAATAGAGGTCATATGGATCTAGAAAAAACTAAAAAATCCAAATTTAAATATTTTTTAATTACATCCAATGGATCCAAGGGTATTGGACAAAGGGTCATATGGATCTATTAGCGCTAACATAAAGGTACCTTAAGTGGTCACCTCATAATGTAACAAGAATTCACAAATAAGAGGTTATTAAGTGTTCAAATCATACCAAAGACATTGTTATATTTCTATATAATTTTTTCAAGGATACAAGTTGTGTCTTCTGTTCTTTAACAACAACAAATTTTTTAGTTAAGAAATCTGAAATGAATTTAGACAATTCCATTAATGATTTTTTGTTGATTTAGTAACAACATCATTGATGAGTGGCGAGGTACCCCTACACTCAACCATACGAATATGAGCGCTTCAAGCACGATCCAGTCAAACTCCGCAGACAGGCTAGTTGTGGTATCTAGACAGTTACTCGTAGATTGCAGTTCACTGTCTTCCCACCTGGACTAGTATTAGCTTTGTCACGTATGGTTTAGTCTAAAGTGATGTGTATGATGTGTTCCTACACTAATGCTACTCCTGAGTATGATGGGAAATAATATCAACTAAGCTAGGAGAGAGTGTGTGTGAGAGAATCTAAACTAGCCTAAGTGCGATGAGCATCCATTCCTTAATCATCTGTACACATCTTGGACCTTGTGCACGACTACCACTAGGATTACCAAGCACATGGCCTAGGTACACTACTGGGTTACCAAGTAGTCACACTTAAATGCTCGTGATTAAGTCATACTCATTCCGCGTTACTAGGAGATAAGGGTAGAGAGCTATTAACCAAGAAAGCAATAAATAACAATAACAATTAAATAATTAAGCTAAGTGGATGCTGCAATGATGAAGTAATCTCGATCTTAATTGTCGATCATGTGCGTGTCCAAGTACATCACACTCAAATAAGGATGTCGTACAATTACAATCATCACACTACGAGCATGCACTAGGAGAAAGGGTTGAGAGGAAAACTGACAAAAAGTCCTTACCTTAATACTAAAAACTAAATCTAAACCAAATCCGCCTGCCTCTTATTTATAGATGAGGAGATAGGCCACGATATCGCATATTCGATATCGCGTCTAGGTTACGATATCGTGTATGTGATATCGCAGCCAACAATTCATGACTCATCAATCATTATTGAGGATAAGAAGGTAAGGTGTAGACACCACTCCTGTAATTTATTTGGTTTGCGGTATTGCAAAAAAGAAATTTTAGAGTTCTTCAAAAAGGTCATGGACATTAATGTGAGAAAATGAGCCTATAAACAAAGGTTGCTATATCACTATTCCAAGAAAACCATTGAAAGGAAGATCAAAGAAGACATAGGAAAAAGCAATTGAAAATGATTTAAAAAAACTTCAGACAAGCAAGAATGTAGTTATTCATAGAGGCAAATGGTGAAAAAGAACTCATATAGCCAACCCCATTGTGTTAGAACAAGCTAAGATGACAATGATGATAATAAAAGAATGTTGGATGAATTATAACTAAAAGAATATTGTTTAGTTATATATCTATTAAATCAATGTAGATGGTAACTTATATATTATTTAGTTTGTTTTTCTTTAAATAAAAGTATCCCTTTTTTTAGCCGGGCACCATAAATCCAGGGTGTTCGTTTAAAGAAAAAAACAAATCATACCTTATTTTAATAAATAATGCGCACATACCCACTCACATTAAATGCAAGGGATATATATATCTTCAATTAGAATCCACTTTGCATGACTATGTACACCACTTTCTGGACAAGTACTTTGTATGTGCGTAAAATAGTTTGGTACAGTCAAAACTCAAACTCAAAATAGTTTGGTACAGTCAAAACTCAAACTCAAAGCATCACGTATGCTTGTTTCACTCAAAGTGTGAGGTCCTTAGATTTTCACCAACTTCCGTTGCAAATTCCAAATAAAAAATCGTGTTTACAAAGCGCCAACGACGACAGTTACATATACAGACCAATGTTATGCAATTCTTTCGTCTTCCGAAATTTGAATCTGAACTCATATTCTCCCGCATCATATATGTTTTAAGATTTCTTTAATTCCATGGATAATTAGCGAGGGGCGAGCAAAATTGGCGCTCTGCCACGACGCACAGAAAAATGGTTTAAAAAAAAAGTTCGGAACAAATAAATTGTCACCACTATGGTTAAAACAAGCCTAAATGTTTATTTGAACATGACAATGTCACAATCTAAATATATGTTTTTTAGCATAAGATTTTGGTAAACCGGCTGCAGCGTTGTTCGTTTTGCCATTTTACGGTTGAAACCCACTAAACCACCCACAAAAATAACAGAAAATCATGTAAAATTCAGTTACAGCAGAGCACATGATAAGTGATGAGCATTTTTTTAAAAAAATTTCGGATGATGATGATACATGCTAGGGAGTTTCCGCAACCCAAAAACAGTTCATGCATGACATGGACATGGTCATGACAGACGATCGACATTCCCACAGCCCAGATTTTGCAGCCGTACAAAACTTCCAGCGAGTTGAATCCATTTCCCCCAAAAAACAAAAAAAAAATCTTGAAAAGATATTGTTGCATTTTCTTTCTTAATTCTATGACGGTGGGTTAGTAACGAACATCATGAAAATCAAATTTAGTCGTTTCAAAGCACACGGTGAAGAGAATCGAAAGTACAAGACAGGAAGATCATGAATACGAATCAGAAAAGGGAATTCTGTTTTCCATAGTTTATGATTATGGGTACGAACAACCGCCGACAACATTTTGCAATTTCTTGGTTTTTTCTTTCCCCAAAATACATGAGCATTGGAAAAAAACAGAGGGGCAAGAAAGAGGACGAGGATTCAGTTATGGATTGTAGTTAAGGGAGGTGCCATCGAATCCCAACCACCCACCTGCTGAAAGAAGAAGAAGACTAAGATTAGAAACGGCTCAGAGCGTATAGATTTAATTTAGGAAAAATTGAAAATAAAAAACATCTGTTGCATGCAATGGTGTTATGTGTATATAAAGGATGAAGGAACGCAAGAAATTTGAACACCCGTACACATGAGCAAGAGACAGCACCGGCAGCAGGAATAGCAAGCAATGATGATGATGATGATGATGATATTTCAGAGACCGGCAGAAGCCTCTTGACTTCTCCTGTTATAATTTGCTTCGTCTTTTAGGCTTCCTGAATTACTGATATTCTTCTCTTCCCTGCTTCTCCGCCTGTTTGGTTTCTCCAAACAGGGTTTGGGAGTTTTGTGATACAAGAAGGACAAGAAGAAGAAGAGCAGCCTCGGTAGCAGCATATCAGATTTGTTGTGGGTTTTTTCTGGGGTTTTGTGGGTTTTCTGAGATTCAGGGCTTTTGTGGTGTGAACCTAATTGGGGTCATGGATCGGTACCAGAGAGTTGAGAAACCCAGGCCTGAGACGCAAATCAATGAGAATGAGATCCGGGTCACTGCCCAAGGTCCCATCAGGAGTTACATTAGCTATGCTGCCAGCCTTCTGCAGGTAGGAGGAGCCTCTCATGCTTTCCTCAAATTTTGGGAATTCTTGTGTTTTCCTGTCCTTGTTATTTTACTTTTGCTAAAATCTCTGTGCTGTAGAATATGCACTTTCTTTCTGTGATGTTGTCGTTTGGTCTTGTTAATATGTCCTTTTGGACTGATTTTGTTTTTGGCTTTCTCCTGCGAGTGATTGATGCAAGTCCTTATGCTTCTTGCTTTCTTTCTCTCTGTTGTTGCATGGAAATGTCTTCATTCTAATTACGAAAGGTTTGCATGTCTATTGTTTTATGATATGTTTAAACCGAAGATGTTCTTGGTGTTAGGTGGTTGTGAATATGTGCATTCAAGATCGCGTACCCCATATCATTGTTGGGTTCTCAGTGTTTGATAATTTGGTGTTTATCTTTTAATGGTCCTACTCGTCCATTTCGTATTACCTTGGTGCTCCAGGTGTAGAAATGTTTTCGTCTCTAACGACGAAAGCTTTGCTTTTTCATATTAATCTGTTTGGTTGGTTGCTCTGCATGAATCTGGTCTAGCAGATTTTTGTGTTCGTCTTTAGGTTTTCAATTGATGAATGACCTGATTCATGTTGTTCTAAGGGTTTATTGTGCTTGTTCAGTCAAAGATTGCATCAATGATCCGTTAGAACTTTCTTTGTAAATTATTTCTGCTGAATACTTCTATCATTTGGTTTGAATTTCTCTTGTGCCTTGCATCTCTTGCTTTAATTTGTATTGTCATGTCTAACAGACGAGCAAGCACTTTGCTTATCCCTGTTTGGTTAGCAACGAGTTTCAAACTTTAAATTCTTGTCATTAATATTAAATGATTATTTCTTTGTGACTTACAATATGTCTCCTCATCGGCATGGTACCATAATATGTTGTCCAAACAAGTCTTATTTTGTGAAAGAATGCTCAGAGCTATCTAAAGAAGCACAGTCAATATTTCAGTTGAATTTTGTCTATTGTTGGCTGTTAGATATCTCGCTTCCCTTGAGATTGCTACCGTTTTCATGCCATGTACTAATTTTATTTCCTCTAACTTTGATTGCAATACTGTCTTTGACTTTTACAAAATGAATTGTCAGGTTTTTGGGCTTTCCTAGCCTTAACTATTTAGTGTGGCATTTTTATTCAGGATAATAAGTTTCCAGAAATCTCACTCAAAGCAATGGGACAAGCTATCAGTAAAACGGTAGCAGTTGCTGAGATACTGAAGGTAAATGATCTTCTTCTTTCATCCTTTTTCTGAGAACCCTTTAAAATGATTTAAAATGATTTAAAGCATTGCAATGTTATATATACCTCACATCTATGTTTCTTTGCAGCGCCGGATACCTGGTTTACATCAAGATACGGTCACAAGCTCAAGCAGCATTGTTGACGTCTGGGAACCGATTGAAGAAGGCCTACTTCCGTATGTTTTAGTTCAAAATGTCATAAAATATGCTTAATATTAGTAATTAAATTTCCGTGGATGTACTCTATCTTTTTATTTGTTTGGACTAAAATTACTTTGGTGGATTGAACGGTTTTGTGGTTTCATGGCTTCATGAATCTTAAGAGCTTTTAATGCTAATGCAGTTTGGAGACAGAACGACATGTCTCTATGATTTCCATCACTCTGTCAGCCAAGGAACTTAACAAGAACTCAACAGGGTGGGCTTTACATTTGAATTTGTTGTGTCCAACTCTGCAACATAAGTCTCTCATTCTTTTCTGACAATGGGTTTTGGGTTCTGCCCTTTTTTATTCCTTTTTTCTCAACAGTTATCAGGCTCCCCTGCCAAGGGAAGAACTGAAGCAAACCAATGCCAGTGTTAATGGAGGCGGGTGTTTCCTTACAGAGAAATAAACTTCATTACATTTTCAGTGTTATTATAGCATTTTTATTTCAAATGAGACATGAAACTTTCAGATGGACAAGAAGGTGTGACTAGAGGGCGTGGAAGGGGAAGGGGCAGAGGAAGAGGCTGGGGAGGCAGGGGCTGGGGAGGCAGGGGCTGGGGCATGTCATGTAAGCCTTATCAATGATTTTGTGTCTTAAGATACATAATTTGTCAATTAAATACACAAGAAGAACAAAATTCTGAGAATCTATTTAAATCCTGTATTCTTCTCAAAAGAAAGTAATACCTATTTTTATTTTTATTTTTGTCGGTTAGTTGGTGGGTACTACGGTTGGGCTCCTTGGGGCCGTGGACGAGGCAGAGGTTGGGGACGAGGCAGAGGGAGACAAATGAATTATTTTGATGACAATAATGGCTACAACAATGGTGGTGGTGGTGGTGGTAATGCTGGACCTAATGTTCCTGGAGGTAGGTGTTATAATAGCTAAAAAATCCCTTCATTTATATTGTTTTTTTTTATAAAATTTATATTTGAATTAGGCCTATGTGTTTCTTAAGTAGCTTTGTCTAAATGTATGTTTTAAGCATGCATGAAATTTTGCAGGCAGGGGCAGGATGAGGGGCAGAGCCAGAGGCATTCGAGGAAGAGTGGTAATGGCTCCAGTTGAAGCTGCAGCCTGAAGGAAAGGGTCTTCTAAAGTTTTCGTGAAAACAAACTTTTTGCTAGTCTTTTTATGGGTGTTTCTGTTAATTTTTTATAGTGAATTGTAATATGTTGAACATTACATTTGATGATTTTGTGCAATTTTCATAGTTTCACCTCAAGCGCTGAGTGGTTCTGTACTTTTCTAAATGCCTTTGTGGCAGGGAATTTTGAAATTGTAATTTTCTACAGAAATCTTTTTTTGCTGCACCCTTTTTACACCCTTTTTACACCCTTTTTTTTCAATGTAAAGGAACATTTGTAATTTCATTTTCTCTTTATTCCATTGTATATTCTGTGTAGGTTTTATCATTTGAACATTTGTAATTTCATTTTCTCTTTATTCCATTGTATATTCTGTGTAGGTTCATTTTTATGGTTGTGCTTTGAAATTTTTATGGAGTGGATGCGTCTGTTGCTGTTGCTGTGCTTTGAAATTTTTATGGAGTGGATGTTGCTGTTGCTGTGCTTTGAAATTTTTAATGGAGTGGATGCGTCTGTTGCTGTTGCTGTGCTTTGAAATTTTTATGGAGTGGATGCGTCTATTGTTACGGTTGTGACTGCTTTTTCGTGTGCAATATGCATTTTGATAAAACGCAACAACGTTAGCATTTTTCTTAGCACATGAAAATTATTAAGATGTGGGTTAGCATTTTTTTTTAGCACCAATTACGGTTTGCAATATGCATTTTGATAAAAGGCAACAACGTTAGCATTTTTCTTAGCACATGAAATATTAAGATGTGGGTTGAGATGTGGGCGTGACTTCGGTTTCTTGCTTATTGGGAGGGCTTAGAGAGTTCAATTTTGACAATTTTTATTGCCATCTCGCATTGATGGAATATGATGGATGGTGAATTTTTAACCTTTTGCAAAATTTTTTCTTTTTTGTCTTAAAAAAATGAGAATATGGTCCCTTGAAATCAGAACTTTGACCAAAATATTAGATTTCAGCATAAAGACAACATTGAATCCTTAAACATCCGGATTTCTGCATCAGGTCAGATTACATCTGGGTAGGTATTACTCCGGTAGAGAAAGGTGCATCCGCAAAATCAAATAAATTTCTCAATTATTTAATTTGAAAGGTTGCTGATTTAACATCTAGAGGTACCAAACACGCCCTTGAAGTTTACATTGTAATGGTGTGTCATTCAGGTGAGTTTGGGTGGTTATGGGACATGCTACACATTCAAAAGTTAGTCAAAGCCTCAGGTCGTCGAAACAGTTACAAATGGAGAATTTATATATTCAAGTGAATGTATGTTAACCGTTGGGTTGTTTGCGTAGCATATTAGAAATGTTATCCATGGAATATTACAGGGCTTTTATTTTTTAACAAATTACTATTGTTGACAAAGTTTAACAAGTGTTCATGTTTATTACTTTTATGATGATAAAATTGATCGAATTATTGTTGTATTTATGGTATGCATTTATGGTGTGCGAATCAAAATTATTAAAGTCTTTAGAAGCACCCAAGAAATGAATTAAAGTCATTAGAAGCACCCAAAAAATGATCATAGTGGGTCGTCTGATAGGCTTTTTCTGACTTTTTTAACTTTTTGTATTATCTATATTCTTTGTTTCCGAAGAATAAAATACATTCCGAAGACTGGTGCATGCTCAGCGAGAAGTAGAATTATATTCATATTACAATTTTAAAAAATATGCTTTATCAATTTAGTTATAGTGGCTTTCTTTTAATAAAGTGAAATGAACTATACACTTAGGAGTAAATTAGGAAATATTGTATGGTAAGGTGCATGTTTCACAAGACTGATCAAAGTATTTATTTATGTACTTATTTATGAATTTATGATAGATGAGTTATATAGGGATTGTTATTTAGAGTGATAGTAAGGTGCTTCTTTCTAAAGTTGGAAGACGTGGATCTAATCACTTGAAGAGGTTAGGTTTTCACTTATTTACCAACGCTTAAACGACCCCACTTGGTGGGGATGAGCATTGAGGCTTTGAGTGATGATCCTTTATGATATATGGATTATATGGAAGTAGGCTTTTTTAACCTTTCTTGTCTAAATTGACTAAATAATAATTTTTATCAACTTTTTCTAAATACTTTTTGGAACAATAGTGGAAATGCATTAGCACATTAATAAAAAATGTCTATATATACAATGTGTCCCCTTCATTTTCACTATTCATTTCTTATTTCACCTTTGGAATTTTTTGTCTTTTGAGCATTTTAAGTCTTTTCAAGCACCATATCTTACACACCAAACATCTAATTAACCACACTCCATTGCACATTTAGAATTGCAATTTAGTTGCAGGACATTAGAAGCACAAAAAAATATAAAATCTTTCTAAAGCTAAAAATTAAAAACTAAGGTAAAATATCCTTAAAATTAGTTAAAATTTGATGATTGGCCATATCTTAAGGTCATAGGATAATTTCAACAAGCACTTCAATTGGAGTTATGTCCTAGTGGCCAAGATGAACACCCTAGTCAGCAAGCACACCTACACCTATCTTAACCATGTTGGAATGTGTAGCAACAATCATGGAACCAATCCATCCCATGTTTAGGTTTTTTCCCAAACTAATTTATACCGTGAACAATGTTCACAGGTTTACCACGAGTCGTTAATCCGTGAAGTGTTTCAACAACAGTAAAATGTGCTAAGTAGATATGTGAGAAGAAAATGAACATCAAGCCAAGTCACCACAAGGCTAATTGATCTATTTTAAGGTGCTCGTGTGGGTAAGAAACATACAAATTAGTGTAGGAATGAGAAAAGATGCCAAGGAGAGGTCTAAGCCTAATCCAAGGTTGGGGTTTTAAGCTAGAGGAGCCTAAGGTCCACTTAGTAAGAGTGCTTCAACCTAAGGGAGCCTCATCAAAAGCCTTAGAACATGGACCAAAGGTAGTCAATTGGAGGTCACATTTTTTGATTCATTTGTATAATTACATGTATTTCTCTCTTGTGCTATGACTGCCCATTTGAGATAGTGTTATAATGTTACAACAAAAAACTTGTATGATTTATTTTTGCTACCCCCATTGGTGCCTGGCTAATTTGTAGAGTCTATCCTTATTTTTCATGAAGATGTAATATCTATCCAAAAAATCTCATGGGTCATCAAAAATAATAAAGCTTCAATTTGAATTTGTATAGTACCTCTATGATGAACAAGTGCATAAAGACATCTAGGTAGAGTTAAACTTTATTAACTTCCTGGAGTTGAGCCCAAAAGTGATCAAAGTTGTAGGGGTCACCCATGTGGCTAATTCTAACCAATAACAATGAATGGTTTGTTGGTGAGACATACCTCTTATGGAATAACTACAAAAAGGATTGTTCTAAGCAAACTAGGGATATTAAGGTTCCCCACATAATTGAGGCAATTATCAAAGCACTAGGATTGCCTAATTAGAGATTGAAACTACTAGCATAGTCCTCATGCCTAGACACCAAAGATAAACATGTCTGTATAAGACATGCATTCAAGCCAAGCATAAATGAATATAAGGGCTTGATGTTGGCAAACTAGATTTTCTTTAAGATGTCACATATCATATGGTCATAACCACTAGCTCTAATAAAGTGGGTTCATTCCATGTCTATGTCATGACAATGCTAAGGAGGAAAGTTGAAGCCAACATTTTGTATCTTTTTTTTTTCACAATTAATTACAAATTCTATGAAAAAACTTCAGTAGATAAAATTTCTAGTTTCTTTTTCTAATTAGAAAGTTGTGTAAGAGGACAAGCATAACTAGTTATGTTAATGACATCCTAAGAAGAGTTGCATAAGCTTCATTTTGTGAGATCATAAAAAAATGTTAATGAAGAAAGTGTTTGATCCACCATTAAGGGTATCTATAAGCACCAGGGCTACAACCACATTCACATTAACAACAATACTTCCAACAGTGATAACATCTCTTATAATAGTGCCAACACCTCTGATGAGCGGCAAGGTACCCCTATGCTCAACCATACAAATCACAAGCGTTCACACATGATTCAATCGAATTCTATGGATGGGACTAGTTGTGGTATCTAGATCATTATGCTTTGATTGTAGTTCGTTGTCTTCACACTTGGACTAGTGGTAGCTTTATCACGTATGGTTTAGTTCAAAGTGAGGCATATGATGTCTAATTTCTATGCTACTCCTAATGATGACAAAGGGATGAATTAATTGAGCTAGTGAACAATGGAAAACGAGATCTAAACTAACTTATGTGTGATGAGTATCTGCTCTTAATCTTCTGTATACATTTTGGACTTTGTGAGGCTACTTCTAGGATTGCCAAGTATATGTTACTGGGTGTGCCAAATAATACACTTCCGGATTACCAAGTATCTACACTTAAATGCTCGTGCTTAAGGTGTATGTATTCTACTTAATGACAGAAATAGTAAATAACAATAAATGGAAACATTTACCTAAAGAAAACACTAAATAATTAACAATTAAAAGCAATAATAATCTAAGTGGATGCTGCATTGATGGGAGTAATCTTGATCTTTACTACTAGTCATGTAACGTGTCCAAGTATGTCACATTCGAACAAAGGTGCCGTATGATTACAAACATCACACTATGCGCATACACTGGGAATAACAGGACTCTAAGAAGATTATCAAAAATTGGGAACTAAAACTATCTTCCCTGCTGCTTATTACATGTCTCAACTGGGCACCCAAGTGCTATATTTATAGGTGAGCCTAGAGGAGACAACATTAGATATCCAAGATTGCTTTCTAGCTTCGACATTGGGTATCCAATGTCAAGGCTTGACAAATCATGACTCATCATAACCCCACAATTGAACGAAAAATCATCCTCGAGTTAAACAAAATGAAGAATAAGTTCTTTACAAAATATTAGGAAGGTATGGGATTATTAACTAACTTAAATAATAAAGAAAACATTAACTCTTGCATGCCACAGTGGTGTAATACAAAAAATGGAACACATTATTACAAAACAAAAATTGGGAAGCTCATGTGGTGCTTGAGGGCAATGGCTCTTCCATTGGTTGCTTTCCTTTGTTACCAGGCTTTTGGAATTTGTAACGATTCAACAATGCTTGCAACTTCTACTCCTCCGTCCTTAGGTCATGTACCATCCAGGCTGCTAAGTCGATGTGTGCTGGTGCCGGTACATCCCAAGGACATGGCAGTTGTAGAAACATCTGATTAGCCTTTACATACCAAGTTGCAAATTTCCATCATTTCTCCTCAAAGGCCCTAGCTTTGTCTCTGAGTTCATTATAATTCGTTAATCTTCTAACTAGGTTTGATGCTACATCCTTTTATCCCTAGTAGTTGGCTTTGACCACTTCCAATTCTGAGTTTGCCACTTACAACTTCTATAAAGCATCTTTCTAATCTGCAAACTCTTTATCATATAATGAATAAGTGGTTGCTACCTATTTTTCTAAATCATTTCAAGGTCGACCCGTTGTTAACATGGCAAGGTTGGCATATCTGAGGTTCGTCAATGCCATGTATTCTTTCAAATCTTCTATCTGCAAGTATTTATTCTTGACTTCTGGTTGATGGTCCAAGGCATAACTATCCAGGATGGGCTGCCACTCATGATTTTGTGCTGACAAGGAGCCAATGTGGGCTTTGGCCATCTGGATCTCTTTTTCATTTATTTGCTTGTACATGCCTACTTGGTCGCGAAAGTGCTCCTTCAACTTCTCGTGTTTCTTGGCCTACTTTGGCCACATGCTAATTTGAAACATTGAACTTTTATGAATAGCATAAACCTCCTCCATTGAGAGAGTTTTATTTTCTCTGGCCAATCTAGTAATGTCTTGGTTGATCCTCACCAATTGTTCTCTCAACTGGTGGATGCTCTTCTCAAGAATGTTCATTTACTTCTCAACTATGGTCAACCTTAAATTTTCTGCGGTGAGCTGCTTATTTTCTTCTTGTGTAGCAGTCAATGCCTTTTTGTATGCATGGGATTACACATCAACAACAGAGGCATTCCAAACCGCCTTTTGTTTTTCTTGTTCAACAGCTATGTTCTCCTTCATTAGCTTGGTCAACTACTCCATCGTGAATTTTTCAAGTTGGTCAGGCACAACAAAATGGGTAGGATCTCATTGTTCAGCTCTCAAGGTAGCTAACTCTTGTTGTAGTCTTTGTACTTTAGCTTCTGCATGCTCTACCTTGACTTTAGCCATGACTAGCTTTTCTTTTGTGGTGATGAGGTCTAACTGTGCTATAATGATATCATTAGGAATGTCAAACAAGGTAGTCATTACTTGCCCCATCTGTATTAGTCTATCCAATACATCCTCATGCACCGCGGGAGTCATCGAAGTCTCGGCTAGCATTTGCACATCTTTGGTTCCTATCAAATCTACCAAGGGTACAACAAGCACGTTGAATGATTCCTTAATATGGTTTGTGATTACTTTTGTCGCGCTTACCACATCCTCATGTTGTAATACCACAACTGTGGCACCCTCTCCAGTTTCAAGCATTACTTGGAAGTATGCAGCATTTCGAAAGATTTTCTATGATCATTGGATCCTTCTCCTCCTAATTGTAGTGAGATCTCCTCCTATGTTGGATCAGCTGCAACTATGGGCCATACAACATCATCCATCACTCAAAAGAGATTGGACTCATCCCTACTTCCCTAGCTGACAGCTTCAGCGATTTTTTGCCAATGGCTCATGAAGGGCATGTAGTCTTGCAACGGAAATGGTGGCAAAGCTTACGTATGTGGGCACTACTTAGGCTCACGTTGTGTTTCTGCTTCTGGCCCCACCTCCTTCTCTGCTTCTTGTTCTTCACCAAGATCTTTTCTTGGTGCTACAGGTTTTAGGAGTTTGATGAAGAAGGCATTTTGAGCCTTCCTAGGGATATTGTTCGTATATCCCAGGATCCCAACATGCTTGCATAACCTTTTGATTAAGTAAGGGAATGGAAGTGTTGGTTTCCCTACCTTCTTTTCTTCAAACCACCATTGGATTTCAATGAAGTAAAACTGGGGAAGATTGCCCACAAATTTACCCATTAAAATAGCACTTCCCCTGGTCACATATGTTGAGATTTGATTGAGCCCTTTTTGGGAAAATAAGTGGTAAGTCTTGATCTTAAAATGTGTCCTCTCTTCCAGAGTCATTTCATTATATGTTTTATCCTCCTTTCCGTATGCCCATTTTAGCCATAGTTTTTTTGATCTTAGGGTTGGATCTAGTTGGCAGATGGGCTACCGTAGCCCCTTCATTTGGCAGATTAAGAGCCACAGAAATTGCTTTGATTGAAAAGGAGATGTTTACTCCAAAAATGTTGACAGTGGTGCCCTCATCTTTATTATGCTAGAATTGATGAGTTTTACCAAGGTACCACTCACCATTGTTTGAGAGAATGGGCCACAAGGGAGATGCCTTAAGTTGCATTTGAAAAGCTTCTAGAGAGAACTCCATGAATGGGCCAAAATTCATTTCCACAATGACTGAGGTTAATGTGGACTTTTCTAGGATGGCAGTAAGGCAATCAGGGGGCAACATGAGACTTTGTCCTTGCTCAAGAGCTTATGGTTCTACAACCTCCCCTTGGGTTGATTGTCCAATAGCAAGAGCCTCTTGGTGAATGTTGAAGGATTGGGCTTCCTGCTTCTCATGTTTTGCATGTTCGCCTTGCTAACCTTGGCCATCTCGTGGATGCTTAGTTGCTCTTTGTAAGGGTTCACCCTATGCACCTCTTTTTAGGGCCATTTGTAATCAAGCAAAGATCAAGTGTTACCAAGGTTGTATTTGTTATCATTAATTAGTTTATACCTTACTTGTTACCTTAGTTCATTAAGTTTTTAATGCATATGACCACAGAGTTAGAAAATTTTTTAAGAAAAATCCCCAAAAAGTGTCTATCATCCCTTACAATGCTTCGCAATTGGTTCCTTTTTCCTTATGTGTGGCTTATAATAATGGTTATGGTTTCTTAGGTGGAAAAATTTAGGTTTCTAGCATTAATGTGATTGATTTTTCATGAGAACACCTAAAGTTTTTAACACTCTTACCCTTATAGTACCCTCCATGCGATAGCAAATTTCAGCAATTTTATGCAAGTTTCACATGTAAGCATCCCCCTCCAACGACTATCTTGAACACTCTGGGTTCATGTAGGTGCAAATGGCATGGAAATCGGAGCTATAGAGAGCTAAATATCATAAGTGGAAAATGAGTGCGTAGAGCTCTAAGTTGTGAGAGAAAATTTAAATAACTCTCCTAGTAGCAAATGATGAAAATTAAGTTTTAGCACTGCGGGGGTCATATATATAGTGTGTATGCGACCTGACATCACATCAGACCAGACGTCAGGTAAGCGATGTCGGAGTCCATGAATTTTTACTAAATGGGGCAGCTAAACATAAAAATTGAAGCTCTGTGATTTTTTGGAAGGTTTGAGATTAGGTCTAAAGTTCTAGGTAAGTGAAGAATCGGTTTGAGGCATTGAAAGTGTGATAAGGTGGAGTCATTGATGTGAAAAGCACTAGAATGAGCAAGAAAAATGACGTTAAATTACTGTTGTGGGACAGATCAAGTGATATGAGAAGGGAAACAATAAAATATAACAATTGAGCACTTGGAAGGTGAAGAATGATGTGGTTGTGTTAAACAAGTACAAGTCACAAAAGTTACACAAGTGGGTCCTCCCCAAAGCAGGCTCTAGCCGATGATGCCCTTATGTAACTACTCCTAAAAATGTCTGTAGACACTAAAGGGGTTGAATGTAATGCATACCTGTGAAACAAAACACAATGTTAAAACCACCAATCGAAGATAATAACCCTATGTTACACAAAACCATAAGTTATGATCACATGGACAACGAGATGAGATGGATTATAGAAAGGATTGCAAAAATTGGAACATGAGGTGTCTTACCATGGTTACAATGAAACCTTGTGTGTTATTAATGGTTAAATAATCATGAGTCATTCTTTCAAAGATTCAAACCAAGTCCACATCACATCATAGTGACATTGCAATGTTTCATCACGTCGACAGACAAACCATAAGACTATTAGAGTTGCGAGGAATAACATCACTTGGCATTTTGTCCAAGAGAGGAGCTTTATTTATCACACTCACACACATTTTTTTTCTTTTCACTCTCTTTCTTGTTGTTGATTCTCAAAGGTTGCCAACCTTCAAGCATGGGTACATGTCTTTCCAGTGAGACTCGCAGAAGTTTATTCAGTGTCATTTTAGGTTACTCTTACTCCCATTTTTTGTTAGGTCTACAAGGATATGGTTACAACCTCAACAACATGATAGAACATATAGAAGTAGGCAAAGAGAATCCACAAATCCCCTTGATGTCATACCCTTTACATTCTGCCTTGGTTCTACACTCTTCCATCTAGACACAATGATTATGAAGTTATTTTTAGTTTGGATGATGGAAAAGATTACAATTATGACTAGGGCAAGAACCTCTTATTAATGAAATGAGTGGATGGATGATGTGGTTGCAATGTTCAAATAATTAGTCCCTTATGATTTGACAACATAGAGAAAACCTCACCTCAATGGATAACATGATCATTTTATTCACAAGTGAGATTACATGATAAAGAAAATGAAAACAACAATGAGAAAAAATTGGAAGAAATAGAAAAAAAATTGGATCAAGAAATAGAAAAATGACAAAAAATCATATAAAAAAAAGATGAAAACACTTAAGAATCTTGAATATTAGAATGGGAGGTAACCCCCATGACTAAACATTTGGATATGACAAGGATTAATAAGTGGCTAATTAGGATCCATGCATGTATGAAACACTAGTAACCATTCATGCCCCAACCACTGGGTGTCTATTTGTGGTGTGGTGGATGGGTAGAAAAATTTTTGGTCACACACTTGATGGTTAAATGTATCGTGGGTCAAGATATGAGGTGTGTTAACATTAGGGATGGCTGGCCCATGATTGCATCCTTGATCATGATATGGTATGCATGGATTTATTTGTCTCCCCATGCTTGTAAATTCATTACTTAGGCCTGAAATTAGAGTAATGATGGATGGTGGCCCTTGTGTATGGTCAGAGGATGTTGGTTGAGACATGGAAGGTGGTGCATCAGATTGGCATTGTGATGGCTCGGATGATATGGTGGGTCCATGCATGGTTTGCTTTAGCTTACAACCTTTCCTTCGAAAGGGACGTTTCCTATGTTGCGATTGAGACCCTCTAATGTCAGCGGGTCTATGCACATTTGTAGCATAAGTCGCATTCATTTGTTGATATTGTGGTGTCAAACCTTCCTGTGTTGCTGGTGATGGCATATAATGAGGTGGAGTTTGAGAATATCGAGGGTAGGTTGGATGGTAAGAGGTACAATATGGTGATCCTTTAGGGGTTGTCATAGGTTGATGGTACTAGGGAGAGTGGTAGTAGCGATTAGAAGTAGAGGATGTAGAACTAGTTGGAGAATAGGATGTTGAACATAATATCCGTGCGATTTTAGTGGATAGGGCTAATTTGTTGGTGGCCTCCCCCACGATTATGGTTGTTGTTGTTGCAATTAATAACCATGTTGAGGTTGGTAATAAGTCCCTATAGGATGGTATGATCAGTTGTGGGATTGTCTATAATTACCTTGTGGGAGAGGAAATCTCTCGAGCATGCGCTTTTGCATGAACTTTGGATTTAAGGCACTTGTCCAATACTCTTGTAGATGCAACAAGATGGGGAAATGGTCCTTCAGATGGTCATATATGCAGATGTTGCATCCATTATCTTTGTTTATGGTTGAGTCTATAGCCTCACTTTCCTTAGCCATTTTTCTCATTTGCCGAAAAGTGTTCCTAGCTGTTCCTTGGTTCTATATCCCTTAGTTCTATATCTCTTATTTATTGTGATCGCTTGGCTTGTTTTGCATGATCCTCTCCTTGACCGTCTTAATGAGAGTTGTGACATTTTCATATATCCATTTGGACATCCTATTAACCTTTGCTTCAAGCTCATCAATAGACTCTTGTATCGACAAGGTTTGTTGTGGAATCACCTTATCGAGAGCAATTTTATTCTCCTTACCATAGATATGGACCTCCTTTTGTTGAAGATTTGGGTCCCATTGATATTTCTTAACATTCTCCCATTTGCATATATCTCTTTCTTCTTTCACCACACGCTTGATTAACTCTTTGATCTAATGGGCTTGAAGCTTGTATAATTTCCCTAGGGCATACATCCCAAGGGTCTCCCTTGTTTCATTACAAAGTCCATCTATGATGTGGAAAAGTTACCTTTCCTCAAAGAAACCATGGCCTAGGCACCTATTTAGTAAGGCATAATATCTATCTAAGGCCATGTCTAAAGGTTCATGCTATTCTTACTTCCACTCTTAAATCTGTCTTCTCAGGTTGGACACTCTTGCATAGGTTTGGTATTTCTTGTTGAAAATTTCTAGCATTGTAGACCATCGTCAAATTGAATTTGGTCTCAATGATCTATACCACACTTTAGCTCTATCAATTTATTGTTTTTGGTTTTCAATGAGGTCTTAGGCCTTGAGGCCTTTCTTAGTTTAGGACTTATGTCATCTCCTCCAAGATTGTCCACCTTAGGTGAATGTAGTCTTTGAGTGTCATCAGGGTGGTCATGGTCATAAGAAATCCCTGCATAAAGTTGGTCATTCCAATTTTCTTCATCAAATATCTTGTTATTTCTCCAATGAATGTGTTCACTATGTAGTGCATTCTCACTTCAATGTGGGAGAGACATTGTTGTTGGTTTATGATGTGTGTGATTTAATATTTTCTAAAAGATATATCATTAATACCTTTACAATGATGGTTTTTGGTTTTCAAGGAGTTCTTAGGATTGGAGGCCTTTCTTAGTTTAGGACTTATGTCATTTGCTCCAAGATTTTATACCTTAGGTTAATGTAGTCTTTTAGTGTTGTCAGGGTGGTCATGGTCATAAGAAATCCCTGCATAAAGTTGGTCACTCCAATTTTCTTCATCGGATATCTTGTTATTTCTCCAATGAATGTGTTTGCTATGTAGTGCATTGTCACTTTAATGTGGGAGAAACATTGTTGTTGGTTTATGGTGTGTGGGATTTAATATTTTTTGAAAGATATATTGTTAATACCTTTACAACACTTGTGTATAATATAACTAATCTAGATGACTAGCACCATCCTCAGCAATGACGCCAATGATGAGCAGCGAGGTACCCCGATGCTCAACCATACGAATCACAAGTGTTCACGCATGATTTAGTTGAATTTCGTGGATGGGACTAGCTGTGGTATCTAGATTATTATGCTCTAATCGTAGTTTGTTGTCTTCCCACTTGGAATAGTGGTAGCTTTGTCATGTATGGCTTAGTCCAAAGTGACGTGTATGATGTTGTTTAATTTCTATGCTACTCCTAATGATGACAAAGGGATGAATTAATTAAGCTACTGAACAATGGAACACATGAGCTAACCTAGCCTATGTGTGATGAGCATCTCTCTTAATCATCCATATATGTCTTGGACTTCATGAGACTACTTCTTGGATTGCCAAGTGTATGTCACTGGGTGTGCCAAATGATACACTTCTAGATTACCAAGTATTTACACTTAAATGCTCATGATTAAGGCATACGCATTCCACTTAATGATAGAAATAGTAAATAACAATAAATGAAAACATTTAACTAAAGAAAATAGTAAATAATTAACAATTAAAAGCAATAATAATCTAAGTGGATGTTGTAATGATGGGAGTAATCTTGATCTTTATTACTAGTCATGTAACATGTCCAAGTATGTTACACTCGAACAAAGGTTTCATATGATTACAAACATCACACTGTAGGCATGCACTGGGAATAACAGGACTCTAAGAAGACTATAAAAAATTGGAAGCTAAAACTATCTTCCCTACTACTTATTACAAGTCTCAACTAGGCACCCAAGTGTTGTATTTATAGGTGAGCCCAAAGGAGACAACATCGAATATTTGAGATCACTTTTTGGCTTCAACATTGGGGCTCCAACGTTGAGTATCTAATATTGGGGCTTGAAAAATCATGACTCATCAACCTCCAAGGCCATCATAATGAATATTTGGAGGAGTAAGGCCAAGTTGGAGACCTGTTGAGTCATCAATTGTTTATCATTTGAAAATATTCCTAATAAGCTAGATTAAAGAAGTGACATAAGAATTCAAATAGAGGAGTCAAAATCTTTCTAAACTCTTAGCCACTACAAAAAGGACATAGAGCAAGATGACAATAAATCCAATAATAAGATAGGTGTTTGTTAGGCTATTTGTTAATTGGGAACAAATCTCAATTAATGTAACATCATTCTAAGTGATGTTGGAAGAAGGCAACAAGGCTACAATGGTTGTCCTTCCATATAAAGAAAATGAGGAGTTATAGAGGTTGTTGTTAGGTACTTAAATACAGAAATAAATGATTTTGTAGCACTAATGATTGATTTCAATGTGCAACAAGGCATCTCAATGTTTGCCAACTCAGAGAAAATATTGGAGCAGACAAAGCAAGTAAAGATTCCTGTGTGAATGACACTAGTAGAGCATGAGTAATGCTTGAAGAAATTACTAAACATAGGGTGTGTCTTGTTTAAGACATTTGATATTTTAGAAGAAGTAACTATCTTATAATTTGAGCTCTTGATGATGAAGGAAAAGTTAGTATTTCCTAAAGCACTAAATTAGCAAAGTAAGTTGGAAATTCTTGGACTAAAGTAAAAACTCATTGAACTTCAAGCAAAACTTAATAAGCCTAGTTGTCGCATTGTATTAGAAGATTTTATCATTTTTGAAAAAAGTAGAAAATGTGTGGCTACATGTTTTTACTTAAGAAATATATACCATTAATGATCAGACTATGTGGAAAGCATCTAAGGATCAAGAAAAAGCATATAACCTAAAAAAATAGTATTGTTGAGTTAGAAGAGAAAAATAACGTGCTTGTCATGGTAAACAAAAGGTTTGAATTGGTGAGAGAAGAAAAAGATGCATTTAAAGCCTAGCTCTAATACATCAAGTGGAAACAAGATAATGCAAACCTGGAGATAGCAAGGTTGGCAAGACAAAATCATAATCTCTCAATGTGTGAAGTGCACCTCATTTGACAACAAACAACATTAGAAATTTCAACCTAAAAATGAGGGTAAAAGGTTAGAGAATACTTATACACATTGCAAAGACCAGGTTTGCTTGTAAAATGAGCTTAATTGATGAGTGGCGAGGTACCTTTACATGCAACCATACGAATACGAGCATTCATGCATGATCCGGTCGAACTCCGCAGACGGGCTAGTTGTGGTATTTAGATAGTTACACATTGATCGTAGTTCATTGTCTTCCCACCTAGACTAGTATTTTCTTTGTCATGTATGGTTTAGTCCAGAGTGAGGTGTATGATGTGGTCCTAAGCTAGTCCTACTCCTATAGGAAATGGAAAATAAAATCATTTTAAGCTAAGAGGGAGTGGAAGGAGAGAATCTAAGCTAGCCTAAGTGCAATGAGCATCCATCCTTAATCATTCGTACACATCTTGGACCTCGTGTACTACTTCTAGAATTACCAAACGCATATTGCTTGAGCGCTTCTAGATACACTACTAGGTTACCAAGTAGCCACACTTAAATGCTCGTGATTAAGTCATACTCATTCCACGTTTACTAACAGGGATAGAGAAGGAAGGTAAAGAAATATTAATTAGGAAAGCAATAAATAATAATAACAATTAAAACTAAGTGAATGCTACAATGATGAAGTAATCTTGATCTTTATTGCTAGTCATGTGTGTGTCCAAGTACGTCACACTCGAATAAAGGTTCCATACAATTACAATCATCACACTACAGGCATGCACCGAGGAAAGAGTTGAGAGGAACTAAAAATGAACAAAAAAGACTCTACTTCTAACACTTACTGACTCTAAAACTTACTAACTCCATTTCATATGCATCCAAATGTGGTATTTATAGGCTTACACAGGAACCACGATATCACATATCTGATATTGTTAGCCAGACTGCGATATCACGTACCTGATATCGCGGGTCCGATATCAAGGATTTGATGTCAAGGGGCCAATGTTAAGGGTTCAACATCAACAGTCTAATGTCAAGGGTCTGATGTCAAGGGTACGATATTAGCACCTGACAAACCATGATTCATCATACCTCCACGACTAGATAACAACTCGTCCTTGAGTCAAAGAAAGTGAGGAACAAGTTCATTCAATTACACAGTGGATAGGTATGGAGTATTGACAGACTAGGAATTTATTCATGCCATAGTGGAGAGATGAATACAACAAAATTAGGACACAAACACAGAATAAAAAATAGATAAAATTTTATTGGAACTCATGTGGTTCCAGGTGGTGGTGGCTCCTCCATGGGTGCCTTTCCTTTGTCCTGCGCTCCAGGCTTCTAAGATTGATACCATTGAAGAAGCACCTAATGTTTCTCCTCTTCTATCTGAGGATTATGAGCCATCCATGCTGATGTTCCAATGTTTGATGGAGTCAACACTTCCCATGGACACAACAACTGCGAAACACTTGAGTGGCCTTGACATGCTATGCCATAGATAGCTGTCATTCCTCTTCATAGGCTTGGGCCTTGACCTATCCACCTTTTTCTTGGCCATATTGTGTAGTGATAGGAGTTCCTTGATGGATGCTAAATGATTGTGCCTCCTATGTTGCATGTTCTACATGAAGTCCTTGGCCTCTGCCTCCCCCTGGGCGTTCAGTTGCACCTTGAGAAGGTCCTCCTTGTTGACCTCTTTTAGGGGTCATCTATAATCACACAAAGATCAATTGTTAGTAAGGTTATTGAAATAAGTTCAATTATTTCATACCTTACTCATTACATTTAATAAATGTTGAACTCTTTGCTTAGTGTGATTTTAGAGTTAGAATTTTTTTCAAGGAAGTTGCCCTCAAAGTTTAATGTCAAACTTGATTTGTTTAGGTGACACATAAAAGGAAATGTAATGGTTTTGAGGAACATTTGATAAAATTATGACAAGGGAAAGAATAGATTTGGCAATGAAGTACTTAGAGGGTATAAAATGATGTGGTGGTGTGTAACAAGTACAAATTACAAAAGTCACGCAAGTGGATCCTCCCGAAAGCAAGTTCCTACCTATCATGCCCTTACATAACTATACCCAAAAATGTTTGTAGGCACTAAAAGGGGTAAATTTAATCCACACCAATTCCACAAAACATGCACATGTAGATACCACCGTGATGAGGTATGAGTTCAACAATACACAAGACACGAGTCACAAATACATGAATAGTGAGATGAGGCAAATTATAAAGGGATTGTAGAGATTGGGACATGAGGTAACTGGCCCAAGGCAAAATGAATCCTGAGTGTAGGGCATGATTAATGTGTCATTAGCCTATCACTCCAAAATCAAGACCAAGTCCATTACTCCAATCAGTGACATTGCATTGTTTCATTCAATGATGAACAATCATAAGAGTATCATGGCAGCAAGGCGTACGATCACTTGGTGTTTCATTCAAGGGAGGAGTGATTTGGAATTTCTTTGCAACACATTTCTTTTTGTCTAGCCACTTTGGCACACTTTCATTCTTTTCTCTCTCATTTTTTCTTCTTTCTCTCTCTCTTTTTTTTTTATGCATAATCCAAAGAAGCCGCCTACCTTCAGGCATGGGTGCATGTCTTTTCATTGGGACCCCTTAGAATAGCATTGGGTTTTTTTATTGAGTGCCTTTATTACTCTTACTCCCATTTTTCATTAGATCTACAAGGATCTTAGTACAACTAGGCTACATGATAACTCCTATAGATGTCACCAAAGAGAATCCACAAATCCCCTTGATGTCACACCCTGGCCATTCCCTCTTGGTCCATCATTTTTTGCTCTAGGCATAATGAGCACAACATTGCTTTTAAGCTTTCATGATAACAAGAATATCATTGTACCCAGAGTAGAACCTCTTATTAATAGAATGGTTGGGTGGATCTGGTGGGCTTGCTGTCCAAATAATTAGTTACTCAAGACTTGATAGCATAGAACAACATCTCAACCAACGAGTCACATGAGTGCTTTATTCATAGATGACATTACCCATAAAAAGATAAGAAGATAAAACAATAAATGAAAAGATGAAACAGCAAAGTGAAAGATGAAAAATTGGAAAACAAAAAGTTGTAAAATTAAAGAAAAGAAAAAATATTTATTAATTCTACTTATTAGAATGGGGGATATCCCCCATAACTAAACTTTTGATCATGGCGAGGATTAATAAATGAAAGGTTTGGATCCAAGCATTTTGGAAATATTGGGACTCGATCATATTCGAACCACTGGGTGTCTTTTGATGTGGTGGTTGGAATGTACCCAAAGTGGGGCTCACACACTTGATTAAAGTTGACATAGTGGGGCAAGTTATAAGATGTGGTTAATTGATAAGGAGTTATCCCACTATGGCAGCTGTGACCGTAAGATGGTATGCAAGGATCAATATGTCTCCCTATGTGGTTGTATTCGTTGGGTTGCATGGTAGTTGGAGTATTGATTGATAGCCCTAATAAGGTAACACGAGGTGTTGGGTTTAAGGAGAAATATGCATCACAGTGTTGAACTTGTGTTGAGTGGGAGGATGCAGTGATCTCGGAACTATACTGTCCCTTTCTATGGTCATGTCTAAAGAAGGGACACCTTCAAGGTTGTGGAGGATTTCCACTACAGTTGACAGTAGTAGCACAAGTAATGTTTGTGAGTTGATGCTGTGGTGCAAACCCTTCTGGTACTATTGGTGGCAATGTAGAAGAAATGAAGGATGAGAATATTGAATTTGAGGAGAAGTGTAAGACACATGAGGTGGTGCTTTTGTTGGAGAGATCATGGGTTGATAGTACTTAGGAGAATGATAATAATGTGGTGAGGTAGAGGATGTTGGCCCAATTGGGAAAACAAGATGCTAAACCTAATAAGCGCTTGGGCTCGGATGATATGAAGGGTGTGACCAATTTGAGGGTGGCTTTCCCCATGACTAGGATTTTTGCCATTGTGATTGAACATAGTATTTTTGTATGAACTCTAGATATAACATTCTTCCCCAATACTCATGTAAATGTGACAAGATTGGGCATTAACCTTTGGGGTGATCGTACAGGAAAACATTACATTGATACGTATGATTAGCATTTGAGTTCTTATTCTCGTCAACGCTTCTTTTCAATTGTCTAAGGGTGTTCTATCCTGCTTCTTGGTTCATCATGGTTCTACCTCTAATAGTGTTGGTATATTCTCCATATTTTTCATGAATTCGTTCCATCATCTTATTGATATTTTCCTCAATTTCATCTAGTGATTGTAGTATTGGCAAAGATGATTCCACCTCCTTGAGGTGAGTTGATTTCTCTTCTTCTTGGTTATGGACCTTTGTTAAATTGAGATTTTGGCCCTGTTGAGATTTTTGAACATTCTCCCATTTAGCCATATCTCCTTCTTCTTTTGCTACCCACTTAATAAGCTCTTGGAATTGGTGGGTCTGTAGTTCATATAGTTGACCTAGGGCATACATCCCTAGGGTTTCCTTTGTTTCATTACGAAGTCCATCCATGATGTGATACATTAGCCTCTCCTCGAAGAATCCATAGCCTAGGCAATTGTTTAATAATGCATAATATCTTTCTAAGGCCATGTCCAAGGTTTCATGTTACCCTTGTTTCCATTCTTGGATTTGTTTCCTCAAGGCTGACACTCTGGCATAGGTTTGATATGGTTCAGTAAAGAGTTCTACCATTGTTGGCCATCTATGAATTGATTTTGGTTTTAAGGATTTGTACCATACTTTTTCTTAGCCAACTAGTGTCATAGGAAAGAGCTTAAGTTTTTGTAATCCATTATCAAAATTGTTCCATGCACAGGCATCATAGAAGGCTTGTAAATGCTGTTGCAGATCTAAATCATAGCCTCCTGAAAACTTGGGAAAGTTGTTTAAATCAAGCCTAGGTAGACAACTTTCTTTACGATGCCTGCAAGATATTTGAACAGGCTCTTGTATATGCATTAGGCTCTTAGTGGCCAACAGGGGTTCATCATCACTAAGTAGGTTATGAATTCATGAGTTGGAACGATGTTGTCCTTGTTCATGTTGGCGTTGATTTTTAGTTCTATGCTGATCCCTTGAAAGATGGTCATCCATGTCACGACCTGACATTAAACCTGACATTAAAGGGGTAGAGGAAGAGAAAGAACTGGAAAACTCATCATGACTTTTATAAGTCTTCCAATCATCCCCAAATAAATTCTTGTTAACTATTGAGAAGGTCCTAGGCCTTACGAGCCCCCTCGTTCTACAAGATGTCCCATCCTCACTAGAGGTGTCAGAGTTGGATGATGAGAGTCCTTGAGTACCATTAGGGTGTTCATGAACATAGGGGTTCCCTACATAAGGTTGATTACTCCAAACTTCATCTTCATCATCATATAATTCGTTGGTTCTCCAATGAATTGCCTTACTAGTTGTTGTGTTATCATAGTCTTGAGAGAGAGACATTGCTGTAAATTTGTGTGTGACTTATTTGCAATTACTTCTTTCTAAAAGATATATCGTCAAGGCTTTGTTACAGTGATCTTGAATGATGTAACTAATCTAAATAACTAGCATTGTCCCTGGCAACGGCGCCAATGATAAGTGGTGAGGTACCCCTACACTCAACCATAGGAATACAAGTGTTCACGCATGATCCGGTCAAACTCCACAGATGGGCTAGTTGTGATATTTAGATAGTTACATGTTGATTGTAGTTCATTATCTTCCCACCTAGACTAGTATTTTCTTTGTCACATATGGTTTAGTCCAGAGTGAGGTGTATGATGTGGTCCTAAGCTAGTGCTACTCCTAGAGGCAATGGAAAATAACTTTGTTTTAAGCTAAGAGGGAGTGGAAGGAGAGAATCTAAGCTAGCCTAAGTGCGATGAGCATCCATCCTTAATCATCCATACACATCTTGGACTTCGTGTACTACTTCTGGAATTACCAAGTGTATATTACTTGAGCACTCCTAGATATGCTACTAGGTTACTAAGTAGTCACACTTAAATGCTCGTGATTAAGTCGTATTCATTCTGCATTTACTAATAGGGATAGAGAAGGAAGGTAAAGAAATATTAATTAGGAAAGCAATAAATAACAATAACAATTAAAACTAAGTGAATGCTGCAATGATGAAGTAATCTTGATCTTTATTGTTGGTCATGTGCATGTCCAAGTATGTCACACTCGAATAAAGGTTCCATACAATTACAATCATCACACTGCGGGCATGCATTGAGGAAAGAGTTGAGAGGAACTAAAAATGAACAAAAAAGACTCTACTTCTAACACTTATTGACTCCCTTTCCTATGCACTCAAATGTGGTATTTATAGGCTTACACAGGAACCATGATATCACGTATCTGATATCGTTAGCTAGGCCGTGATATCATGTACCCGATATCATGGGTCTGATGTTAAGGGTCCAATGTCAAGGGTCCAACGTCAAGGATCTGACGTCAAGGGTCCAATGTTAAGGGTCTGATATCAGGACCTGACAAACCACAATTCATCATTAATGAAAAATATCTAAAAATGTTTAGGGCCAAACTTAAGCATGTTCTTTGTGATCCAATGCAGTTGCATGGAAAGATGCCATCAATGCTATGGATGAAATTAGGATACCAGAGCTTGTTCATCACAATGGAAAAGCCTAAAAGTAAGTTAGAAAAATAGCTACCTGCTGCCTTGATGCGTTATGAATATGAATGTCAAGTTTATGATGAGACAAAAGGTTGAGGTAGAGATGGTTAATAAGGAGGTCTACAAAAACCATTTTACAAGCTAAAGAGATGTGGCAAACGAATGAATGCCTCCTAATGAGTAGCGAGTATACCTAGCACTCAACTATATGATTTATAAGCATTGTGATAGACAATGTCATAATCTCTAAATCAAACTAGCATTATTATCTAGGAAGTTAATTAATAATTGATGAATAATAAATAGTTAGTAGCATTGATGCATATGCATCAATGTAGCCTCGTTGATGAACATGCATCAACATGGCCTAAGATGTGTCAACACTAATGCATTAACATAGTTTTCATAAATGCTTATATAAATGTACATACCCACCATATTTATGACATCTTTTAGTCAGTTTGTAAGCATAATCTTGCAGTTTTCTCTCATGAAAGTTAAAATATTTTTTTCTCTTTGTGTCCACAATGTGGATTGAATGAATTGTATGGAATTTTATTTGAGTGCATGATGTACCTAGATACATTTGCATAGTGGCAATTAAATCAAGCTTTGTTCCATCCATTGTAGCACTTGGACTAGTGTTTTAATTTTAATTTTTACAATTTCCTTTAAATGTTCATTTACTTTTCATACGAGTAGTTAAATACATTAAATTGTACTTAGTCAATTTGTATGAGTACAACCGATTTGGAGCATAATTTTATAAATGCTTGGTAATCCTAGTAGTGAATCATTTGGTATGCTTAGCTGTGAATAGTTGGTAACCTGGTAGTGTTAGTACATGTTTAGGATGTGTACAACGAATTGGGAATAGATATTCTATGCTGGGCTATATTAGATTTACTTTCCGCACTTAGATTAAATAGGTTAATCATTTAATATATTAATAATTTAAAAATTACAATAATAATAAACATAATCTTTTGCCTTAGTCACACTTTATTATACAACTTGAGCTTACACAAATATGGAAGAGTATAGAAACTTCCTTAATATGTATTTAATGCAACACTGCCAGTGCATGCATATTTCATGTTCATTATTTATCAAGCTTATGTGTCCCTAGGTCCTACCCTTGCCTGGCTGCCAGTAGACTAGCTAGTTGGCAAGTAGGGGTGGGACCTAGGAGCACATATACAAATAGTGTAAAAAATGAATTTCGTCACAACTAAGGTGGGTAGACAAGTGGTGTAGACTTTGAACAATCAAAAGAGGTTGCAATTTTATGTTTCCAACCTCCCAAGTTAAGTATTTTGGTTTTTCAATTTCTACTTTATGTAAAAAGAGTTAGCATTTGTGTTACAATTTTTTCCATGGTGCATACATGTTCTATGCAATGGATATGTGTATGGACATGAGCATACACATGTGCTAGCAACAGTAATAAAAATGTACTAAGGAAGTTTGTATGCTCATCCTACAAGTGTAAGTGAGGAGATAATGATCAACACCTTGGTGCTTAGTTGTTGAAGGCATTCAACTAGTTTGAAGTCCATGGAATTCAATTGGATCATGCATGAACACTTGTGATTTGTATGGTTGGGTGTAAGGTTACTCCACCACTCATCAATAATTATATATCATTGTCTTCTTGCTAGGGGCTAATAGTAAGTTTTTGTCCATATGGTTTTGTCCAAGCATGGTATATAATTAGTTGATATTGTTTGGCTCATGGTGAAACTATCTAAGAACATGGAATTTAATTAGTTAATCAATTTAATTACTAAAATTAGAAAAATAAAAATTAAACTATCCTAGTGAGATGAGTGTCCATCCCCACTTTGCCATACATATATTAAACTTACATACCCATTATTAGAATCACTAAACATCATGCAATTGGGCAAGCTAATGAATAACACTATTGGAATTACCAAGTGATTATGTGTTTATGCTCAAAATAGGTTACACTCATTCCTTCAAATTACTATGCGCAATGAAATGTAAATATTAAACTAAATTGCAACAAAAGTAAATGCAAAATTAAAATCTAATTTAAGTTAGAGTGTTGCAATGGTACAAAATCAATTTCAATTTTTATTATTGTTTGGAAAATATGTTTAGATACATTCCACTTGAATAAAGACTTTATACAATTAACTCACAACTACATTGTGGGCACTAGTTGACTACTACTACGAATTAAAAAATAAAACTACAAGAGTGTGGCTACGTATTGAATTAATGTTGACATGAATGTAGCATGTGAATCACATTTATAGGGATTTATTATGTAAGTGATTTGCATCTACAATGTTGCATTATAGAATGTGACATCACAACCATCTACAAAATTGTTCATTAACTACCAAAAATGCAACTAACTTTTAGCAAATTCGAAGCATGAATGATGCCTATTTGCAACTTGGTTCATCAATGCCAATATGCTCTCCCCAATGCTATTGTGTGTGTTGGATATTTCAATGCCAATTAAGCTAGGCAAACATGCTTGAATAATAGGAGACCTATAGACATGAATAAAAATTCTAATTAATAAACTAAAAGGCAATGAGCTTATGCCATTGCGATTGTAAATCACATTAGTCAATTTCATAAATTTTTGTTGTTCATATGATGATCATTTTAATTCTGTAAAAAGGCCATTACTCAAATTATGTAAGTCATGAGGCACTTGCAATTTGGTAATGTTGTCACTTAATTAGCATCAAACCAATGGTTTTGTAATCAACATCTTTCTATTTTGTGTAACTCAAGCATAAGTTTTGAGGGAGTCATGGAAGTATGACAAATTGAAAAAATGTAATTTTTTGACATTGCATTTGCAATGTGCTCATGCATTTGCATCAATGTATGCACATGCTAAGGTACATTTATAAAAAGTTTAGTTCACAAGTAGAATAGCTTTATTAGTTTACTTTATGTAAATTGAAGTAGTCAACAAGTACCTACAATATGTCTATATAAGTCAATTGTTAGAGTTTTTATCTAAGTGATTGTACCTAGATGTAGTTATGACTTGGTAATAAAGATCAGGATTGATTCCAAATAGATTGCAACATATTAACTTAGATTAGATTTACTTTTGTTGCAATTTATCAATGATATTTATCATAATGTTTACACTTGCTCTTGCATTAATAATAATGGAATGAGGATGTTGAGACCTCAAGCATTAACTATAATTAACTAAGTAATTCCAATGATTAACTAATTTGGTTTGCCTAGCAATGAGTTGACTTAGGCATCTAATAGTTAATTCATAGATTTAAGAGTGTGACGATGAAGTAGATGCTCTTTGTCCTATGAGTTTATTTATTTGTACTTATCCTTACTTGTTAGTGTAGTATTCTTTGTATTTTTAGTAATTTTCTATATTTGGCAATAATGAGTTGGGCAAGATCACTAATCATATGCCTCAATCACACTTAACTATACTACATGAGCCCACTATGAATGTGAATAGGAAGATAAGGACCCGTGATCCATCTCAACAACTCTAGATGATAAGCTTAGCCCATCCACAAATTACAATAGGATCTACCACATATGCTCGTACACTTGTATGCTTGGGTGTGGGACATACTTGTCACTCATTTCAACCATAGTTAAAATATTTTGAGTTATAAGAAAAATTTAAATAGTGAAAGGCAGTTTTACATTAGCTGTATGTCCAAAAAGTATACATATATAGTTATCTAGTTCTGATTTCCTCTCACCTCCCCTCCCCCACCTTTTTTGATTTCAATTATTGCTAAAATATTTTGAGTTATAAGCAAAATTTAAAGAATGAATAAATAAACGAGAGTGGAATTGTAATTGCAATAATTATTAAACATACGGATTTTGGGAAGCAACAATGTTTTGATTTCAATCATTGCTAAAATATTTGGAGGTGCAGGCAAATTTTAAATAGCAATTAAAGAAAGGAGAATAGAATTCAAAAATCGTTATTTTGCAAAGCAATGACGTATTGATTTCAATCATTGCTCCAATATTTGGAGGTACCATCAAATTTTAAATAGCATTGCAATTGCAATAATAAGTCAAAAGTATTCAGTTCGTGAAGTCTATACTTACGTAGGTAAGTCCTCAATCTTTCACATCAGTCTATCTAGTAAAACCAATTCATTGAAGGATTCTAAAAATTATTTACAGTCGATTTTAACATGGAGGACTTATTCCAGAGCATCAGAATTCATTCGTTTCTTCATAAAACAGTGGGCATTGGCGAGTGTGAGATTGAACGCTGGACTGTCTCTGTTCCCGCGAAATAGGGAAATGGCGGGAGTGTGTTCCCGCGAAAGCTCCGGTGGGCGCGCCAAAACTCAAAACTTGAAAAACCAAATCTCAAGGAAGCGTAAATTTCAGTCATGGCTAAATGGGGAGCATCAGCATTACAACCAGAGCTTTTTTCACAGTGCAGCAGGAAGAAAGCAGACAGAAATGCCAACAACAACAACAACAATGGCGGCACTGGCTCACAGGCGCAAAAATGCAGCCACCTCTCTGCTTAGAAAGAGAACGCAGGCTGAACCAGTGGATCCTGCAAATGTGAATTGTGAAGAATGCGGAGCAGGAGATAGAGAAAGCGAAATGCTTCTTTGTGATTCCTGCGACAAAGGATTTCACATATTCTGCCTCCGCCCTGTTCTCCCCAGAGTCCCTGCAGGATCCTGGTTTTGCCCTCTCTGTCAGAGCCGGCGTATCAAAGGTTTGAGGGTGCTTTTGATTTTCATTTCCTGCTTGAAAGTTACATTAAGAATGGATGATTGAATCTCTGGGTTTTCAATGCGGTGTTTGGTGATGGGTTCGGCTTGTTTTTGTTTTGTTTGCAGAGTTTCCCCTCGTTCAAACCAAAATCATCGATTTTTTCCACATTCAGAGATCCTACAGGGAATCACTCCCATCTGCGCCTGGTGAGTGCACTGGTTCTGGCTTTTGGGTTGTGATTTGGTTTATGCTGGATGGGGAAGGGTTTTCTGGTCGTGAGAAGGGAAATGGTTTCATTTGGGGTTTTGTGTGATTAGTTTAGAAATGAAGGATTTTTTTAATTGTTGCATGGCGTAGTAAGGGTTTGGGGTATGGTTGTGATCTGAATTTTCCATAACCGTGAGAAGTTAATAAGTACTTGGAATACGCAAGAAACAACGAAGAGATTTAACAGTAAGTTTTGGGCTGTTTTTGATTTTATGATTTGGTCTTGGTAGATGTATTGAGGAGGAAAAGACGTTGCAGTAAGATTTTTGTGGCAAAGAAAAAGAGAAAGTTATTGCCTTTTGTTCCTTCTGGTGATCCGGATAGGATCCTGAAGCAGATGGGCTCTCTGGCTACTGCCCTTACCACTTCCGGTGTAGAGTTTAGTGACAGTCTCACATACATGCCAGGCATGGCTCCCAGGTCTGCCAACAGAGCTCTTATTGAAAAGGGTGGCATGCAGGTACACATTTATATGAAATTTGATTTTGCTACTGCTAGGCTGAGAGCTGTGATTTTTTGAGAGGGACTTATCAGTGTATCACATTGCCAATTTGTTATCATTTTTTCTGGTCATTCTCTTGCCTCCTCAATTTTAAGTGACATTGTGCAGTCTTTATGTGCAAATTGTTCCAGGTAATGTCAAAGGAAGACAAGGCTACATTGGAGCTCTGCCAAGAAATGTGCAGGCAGGGAAAGTGGCCTCCATTGATGGTCAATTATGATCCTTGTGAGGGGTATGCTAATGCCAACCAGTTTACTATCATTGTTTTGTCTGCAAACCAGTTTTTGTGTCTGGGTTTTCTTAAGAGGCATATAAATATGCATGTTTCACAGATTCACAGTTGAGGCTGATGGTTTTATAAGGGATCTTACAATAATCACAGAATATGTGGGGGATGTGGATTATCTTAAGAACAGAGAAAATGATGAAGGGGATAGCATGATGACCTTGCTTTCCACAGGGAATTCTTCCACAACCCTTGTGATTTGTCCCGATAAAAGAAGCAATATAGCCCGGTTCATCAATGGCATTAATAACCACACGCTGTAAGTGATGTTTTATGAATTTCATAGGATTTAGCCATTGAATTCATTGATTTTAGAATGTTTCTTGGTTTATCAGCTTTCATTAAGATGCACTTGTCGTACAGGGAGGGTAAGAAGAAGCAAAATCTCAAGTGTGTGAGATATAATGTTGATGGGGAAGCCAGAGCTCTGTTGGTGGCCATCAGAGATATCCAGAAGGGAGAAAGGTTGTATTACGATTACAATGGCTCTGAACATGAATACCCCACTCATAATTTTGTCTAGTTTTGGCATGTTTCCATTTTGTAATGTAATTTTTAACAAGGATGAAGGTCCTTATCAAATGAAGCGTTCATTTATTGCTGTACTCGAGGCATATACCAAAATTTTGTGAAAGAGAATGATCATTCAAATTTTATCGAATGTTAATTTCCTTTGTAATGGTTATCTACCAATTCAAAACCAGTCTCTAAGGAACATTTCCTATGACTGAATGAAAATTAAAATACTGGTGTTTCCTTTTATGGTATCTGATTTACTTCTACTAATGGTATTTCCATAATAATAAGTTGATTTAACAAAGATATTCTTTGTGCATAATTCAAAATACATAATTATCATGAAGCATTTAGTCATTAGCTTGTTTGATTAACAAACTTCAAGATAGTTTCTTATCTTGAAGAAAATTTAGACCAATGTCATTAAGCTTAATAGATGACTCATGTATTTGAATCATCATGTATCCTTTACATGGTTGAATAAGGATTAGCATGCAACACTAACCTTACCTTAGAGTATGATTAGTAGAAGTACAAATGCTTTAAAAAGGATATAAGATGTTATTAGTTTGCAATTGAAAATTAGAAGTCTTTTAGGAGTAGAAATATTAAGCTTAATCTTTTAAAAATGGATTATATGATTTACTTCTACTAATGGTATTTACATAATAATAAGTTGATTTAACTAAGATATTCTTCATGCATAATTCAAAGTACACAATTATCATGAAGCATTTAGTCATTAGCTTGTTTTATTAACAAACTTCAAGATGATCTCTTATCTTGAAGAAAATTTAGATTGTCATTAAGCCTAATAGATAACTCATGTATTTGAATCATCATGTATCCTTTACATGATTGAATTAGGACAAGCATGCCAAACTAACCTTACCTTAGAGGATGATTAGTAGAAGTACAAATACCTTAAAAAGGATATAAGATGTTATTAGTTTGCAATTGAAAATTAGAAGTCCTTCAAGAGTAGAAATATTAAGCTCATTTTTTAATGAAGTTTAAATTTAAAGTAATTTAACAATTCAAACAATTCTATGGTAACATATAGAGTGGATTAGGTTATCAAATTAATTTTTCATGGATAAAACATAGTGGATTAGGTATTTCTTTATTTGTAAATGGTTGCAAGCTATAAGTTTCACTTGAACATTATAATGTTTTGTTATTGAAGTATAAGTATCATATTAAAAAGACTAAGATAATTACTTGAGGCTTCAATGCTCATCTTGCTAAGTAGTATCTTGCAAAGGTTGATGCGTGATCGAAAGCCTAACCTCTTTGAGTGGTTGCACCTAGCTATCATATTAAAAGACTAAATGATGAAATATACATGGTAATTTTCTATTTTAAAAATTAAAATATTATAAAATTTAATTTTAGAAGAATCCAATAATATTTGAACTAGCTTAATGTTATAATATTTAGTTAGATTTTCTATATATAAAACTACATAATCTCCTTGTTGAAAAAGCTTATTAAAATACTAGAAATCACATTTTCCTTATTTAAAAGTAGGTTAAACAAAGGTGAATATACACTTTATTGTTAAAAAAATAACATTTAGTTGAGGGAAGGAGGATGTGTAACAAACTTAAATTAAAGTGCATTGCAAAAGGTGTTGGTGGGGAGAGGGATTGTTAAAAAAAAAAGAGAATCAAAATTAGGGAAGGGGGTTGGGTAGGCGTTGGTTATTAGGAACCTAAAATAGTTAAACTATATAGAACACCTTAAGATAGATAACTAACATGATATATTATAAGAATTATAGAGGAATGTAATGATGCTTCAAGTGTGATTTGAACTTACAACCTCTTCCTTGCAAATCTTTGGAAAATAATAAGATAAACATTTAAGGTAAACCTCATTGGCTATCATCAAATTTAATAATTAGATAATAAAAAATTATATAACATTGATCTCAAACTCTAAATGTTAGAATAATAAAGACTTAATATTTCAATTTTGTGTTATGTAGATTTTTTATATAAGTGATAATGTGGGATTGTTAATGAGGCTCTAAATATTATCTTTGCCAAGATTGTATTGCATACACTCCTACATTTATACCATAGGTTTACATTTTTGATTTCATTGGTTATATATGTATGGGTGGATTTGTTCTTGTTTAATTGCAATGGGTTTAATCTATTTAACTAACAAATCAATCTCTTTACGTTGATAGTTTTATCATTGTTGTATTCTTTATATAGTCTAATGTGATCTTCTCTCTAATATTTAACATTAATTTTTTGCTTAAGAATTCATCATCTCAATTCTATAGATAAGATGACATATGATGAAACACTAATGTAGGAATACCTCTTTTGAACCTCTTTTTATGCCTATAGGAGGAAGATTAAAGTTTTTAGGAAGCTAGAAAGATGTCTTGGACATTAGAGAGACCTCTTGCTTGAGAGCTAAGATGTCATAGGAGATGTCCTAAATGCTTGAGAGATGTCTTGTCATGAGAGGAGACATCTTGGCCAAGAAAGAAATGTCTATTAGAAGGAATTTATCATTGATAAGAGATGTCTTTGAGAAGACATCTATTCTAGAGAGGAGACATCTTGCCAAGATAGGAGATGTCTTGCTTGAGTTTAGGGTTTGACAAAAAGACATCTTGTCAAGCTTGTAGATGTCCAGTATGGTCATGGAAAGTTTCGATTTGGCAGTTCCAAGATGGAAAATAGTTGAGAGCATTGAGATCAAGAATGGAAATAACCAGGATTCTCCAAGTTGGTCATGGATAAGGTTCTCCTAGGGTCTTGGTCATGTAATTGTTAAATATTGTCTGTGTTTGGATGTTTTGAAGATGAGAGTATATGTAAATGCATGAGATAGTTGGAAAGAGATTGCATGAGAGTTGTGTGCATCTTTGTAGTTAATTATGTGTGATATTGGTCACTGTAGCTCTATATGTGTGCTTGGATCTTATTTCAGTGTGTGGAAGAGATCTAGATTAATTGTGCCTTACATTAAGGTCAATCGTGTGTGTGGTTGTAAAGCCTCATGCTTTGCAATATTGTTGAGTTGTGAGTGTGGAATGTTTTGTGGGATTGTGGTTCCACTACATTTGTAACCTTTTTTGGAATTAATAGAAGTCAATTAGTTTTCTTGTTTTCTAGCAATTGAATTATCTTGCATGATAGTTGGATTTGGTGTAGTTTGAAGGATTAAAGTAAACTGGAGTAACCCTACTCCAAGTTATTAGTATTGGAGCCTTAGGTTTTTTGTTGTTGGAAATTTGGTTGTGGATTTTTGTGTTTGTTTCAAATAGCTCTTAAGAAGAAAAATGTTCAAGCCCTAAATAGAGATATGGAGAGCATGAAATCTACCTTTTAGCTAATGGTGGAATGATTGAATGAGGTTAATCCCAAGGTAGATAGGAATGTAGGTCTTAGCCATATTTACATTCATGGTGACGATGAGCATTCTCACTAAATGGTGATGAAAAAGTTTCTCAACCTTGTGAAGGAGAAGTAGATGAGGAGGAAGAACATTCCTACTATGAGAGGGTGAGAACCCACTAGCTTAGGATTCTAGGGAGAGGAAAGTTAAATCCTCATGTTAGAAGTCCATCATAGACATCTACTTCTTCACATGATATGCTTGATCATGAAGATGGAGCAAGGCTTGCTATAGTATTCAGAAATGCTTCAAGACTTCTATATGTAGAGCTAGAAATTTTCAATGGTGTAGATGACATCAATGCTTTTGCAAGTTGGCTAAAGGCACTTGATAAGCATTTTGGGCTGGAACAGGTACCAAATCAATTGAGGGTACCAATTGTTTAATCTAGATAGAAGGTATGGCTTCAACTTATTGGGAAAAAGAATCCCAAAGTTATACAAGGAAAAATGGATAACCTATTAGGGATTGGAATTTGATGAAATATAGGTTGAAATGAAAATTTGGACAATCTTGATAGAGATAAGAGACAATTATGAAGCTAAAATTCCTTAGATAGGAAGACAAAGCTGTCAAGGGGTTCTACAATTGAATTTTGTAAACTATTCCATTAAATTAAGATAAATAGGAAGAAATATGAACATGCTTCAATCATTCTTGGAGGTCTCAAAATAGGATATTAGTAGGAGTTGTCATTCTATGAGTCATAAACTCTTAATGAGGCTTATGATTTGACACTTGAGGAAGAAAAGAAAATTAGTGATTTGGGAATAGGAACAAACAAACTTCAAAGAGGAAGGACCAAGGATCCAAATTAGAGAAGAGATCTAAGTTAAAATGTGAAGACAAGGATGGCAACCATGATAAGAAGCAAGAGAAGAATGATGAAAAGAGCAAGGCCAAGAAGGACAAAAACAAAGCAGACAAGGATCAAGATAGAAACTCATCCAAGTGCTTCAAATGTGGATAGTAAGGATACAAGCAATAGGAATGTCCACTTCACAAGGTAACTAAGAACAAGGATGTACAAACCATGGAAGTAAAGGAGACATTAAGCCAAGCTCTTTAGAGAGGCAATCCCAAAATCGAAGAAGTTTCTGAATTAAATTTATGTACATTTATGGAAAATGTGAATAAAGTAGATCATTCAGTAAGAAAATTGTTGTTTTGGATTAGGGCTAGATGGTTGCTTAGTGGAAAATGGATTCATATTTTGATTGATGGGGGAACCTAAAAAGTTATTATTTCTTCTAGGATACTTGCTATTTTGGGTTTAGTGACAAATCCTTATCCTAGATCTTACAATGTGCATTGGTTGTTAAGAGAATTCTCTCAAGCAGTGAGAGAGTAATATGTCTTAAAATTTAAAATTAGGAGTTATATTGATGTTGTAAATTGTGATGTATGACTAATTGATTATGCTGATGTAATTCTTATAAGGCCTTGAAATTTTGATAATGGTGCTCAATTTTATGAAGCAAGGAATGTGTAGAGTGTAGTAAGATCAGATGGAATCTATGAGTTGATTCTTATGACATATGACCAAGTAAGTAGCAAAGCTCAATTAGTGCTTCCTTAATTCTTATTGGGAAGAGAAAATATATTAACGAACATGATAAGGCGAGTTTTGGTTTTGTGATTGTATCAACTATTACTTCTAATCATGATGTTGTGTAGGTAGAACTTCTAGCAGGTGTGCTAGGCTTGAAGGAGTAATTTCCAAAGGTGTTTGATGAGCGATGAGGTACCCCTACACTCAACCATACGAATATGAGCATTCACGCATGATCTAGTTGAACTTCGTGGATAGGCTAGTTGTGGTATCTAGATCATTACACGTTGATTGCAGTTTGCTGTCTTCCCACCTGGACTAGTATTTGCTTTGTCACATATGGTTTAGTCTAGAGTGAGGCGTATGATGTGATCCTAAATTAGTGCTACTCCTAGAGATAATGGAGAATAATATTGATTAAACTAATGAGTAATATAAAATGAAGTCTAAGCTAACCTAAGTGCAATGAGCATTCGTTCCTTAATCATTCGTACACATCTTGGACCTCGTGCATGAATACTACTAGGATTACCAAGTAGTCACACTTAAATGCTCGTGATTAAGTTGTACTCATTCTGTAGTTAACAATAAGAATAATAAATGATGGTAAAGAAATATTAACTAAGAAAACAATAAATAACAATAACAATTAATAATAAGAATTAAATAATTAAATCTAAGTGAATGCTGCAATGATGAAGTAATCTTGATCTTTATTTCTGGTCATGTGCACGTCCAAGTACGTCACACTCGAATAAAGGTGCTGTACAATCACAAGCATCACACTGTGGGCATGCATTGGGAAAATATTCTAACTCCTACAGAAACAAAATGCAAGGGCTTTGCTACAACTACTAGAAAGGTAATGCCTAGGTGTGGCGGAAGGCCACTTATTTATAGGCTAAAATAGGCTCTACGTAAACGGGGCCACATCGACGCATGGAGGGATGCATCGATGGGGTCGCGTATACAGGGCCTCGTATACGCAGCCTAGTCGACACAATGACTGCTTAGTGCTTCATCATACCCCCATGACTGAATAACAACTCGTCCTCGAGTCAAAGAAAATGAGGAACAAGCTCAATTGAATACACAGTGGATAGGTATGGGATTATTGACTGACTAGAAATTTATTCATGCCGCAGTGGAGAATTAAACAAAATTTGGACACAGACCCAAAAGACAAAACTTGTGGAACTCATGGGGTTCCCGGTAGTGGTGGCTCCTCCATGGGTGCCTTTCCTTTGTCCTGTGCAGCAAGCTTCTGAGATTGATACCATTGAAGAAGCACATGACATTTCTCCTCTTCTATGTGAGGATTATGAGCCATCCATGCTGATGTTCCAATGTTTGATGAAGTCAGCACTTTTCATGGACACGGTAGCTGCAGGAACACTTGATTGGCCTTGACATGCCATGCCCCAAATGGTCGTCGTTCCTCTTCATAGGTTTGGGCCCTGACCTCTCCTCCCTTTGCTTGGATAGATTATGCAGTAATAGGAGTTTCATGATGGATGTTGAATGATTACCTTCTGCTTTGCATGTTCTGCATGAGGTCCTTGGCCTCTGCCTCCCCCAGGTCGTTCGATTGCACCTTGAGAAGGTCCTCCTTGTTATCTTCTTTTAGGGGCCATCTATAATCACACAAAGATCAATTGTTAGTAAGGTTATTGAAAAAAGTTCAATGATTTCATACCTTACTCATTACCTTTAATAAATGTTATATTCTTTACTCAGTGTGATTTTAGAGTCAGAAATTTTTCAAGGAAGTTGCCCTAATAGTTTAATGTTGGACCTGTTTTTGAGGAACGTTTGATAAAATGATGACAAAGGAAAGAATAGATTTGGCAATGAAATACTTGGAGGGTATAAGATGATGTGGTGGTGTGCAACAAGTACAAATTAGAAAAGTCACGCAAGTGGGTCCTCCCCAAAGCAGGTTCCAACCTATATGCCCTTGCATAACCACACCTTAAGATGTCCGTAGGCACTAGAAGGGTTAAATGTAATCTATACTGATGCAACAAAACACACACATATTGATACCACCATGATGAGGTATGAATTCAATGCTATATAAGACACGAGTCACAAATACATGAATAACAAGATGGAATGAATCGGAGAAGGGGTTGCAGAGATTGGGATGTAAGGTGACAATGAATCTTGAGTGTAGGGCATGATTAATGTGTCATTAGCCCATCATTCCAAAATCAAGACCAAGTCCATTTCTTCGATCAGTGACATCGCATCATTTCATCCAATGATGGACAACCATAAGAGCACCATGATAGCAAGGCATACGATCACTTGGCATTGTGTGTAAGGGAGGAGTGACTTGGAATTTCTTTGTGGCATACTTTTTGTTTGGTCACTTTGGCACATTCTTTTTTTTTAAGTAGTACATAATCCAGAGAAGCCACCTACCTTTAGGCATGGGTGCATGTCTTTCTAGTGGAACCGCCTAGAATAGCGTTAGGTTTTTTATTGGGTGCCTTTAATACTCTTACTCCCATTTTTTGTTAGATCTACAAGGATCTTAGTACAACCAAGATGCATGATAGCACCCACATATGTAACCAAAAAGAATCCACAAGTTCCCTTGATGTCACACCCTGGCCATTTCCTCTTAGTCCATCATTTTTCACTTTGGGCATAATGAGCATAAAATTAATTTTAAGTCTTAAGAATGTCAAGAATATCACTGTACCCTTGAACAAAACCTCTTATTTATAGAGTGGATGAGTGGGTGTAATGGGCTCACTATCCAAATAATTGATCACTTGAGACTCGATAACATAGAACACACCTCAACCAATGAGCCACATGAGTGTTTTATTCGTAGACAAGATTACTCAGATAAGAAGATAAAAAGACAAAAAGATAAAACAATAAATTAAAAGGTGAAAAACTGGAAAAGAAAAAGTTGAAAAATTAAAGAAATAGAAAAACATTTATTAATTTGTGTTGTTAGAATGGAGGATACCCCCCATAACTAAATGATTGAGCATGGCTATAATTAATAAATGGAAGGTGGGGATCCTTGCATGTTGAAAATATTGGGACCTGGTCATACTTACCCCATTGGGGTTCACACACTTGATTAGAGTTGACATAGTTGGGCAAGCTATAAGATGTGGTTAATTTAAAAGGAGTTGACCCACTATCGTACTTGTGACTGTAAGATGGTATGCAAGGATCAACATGTCTCCCCATGTGGCAATATTCATTGGGCACCATGGTTGTTGGAGTATTGAGTGATGGCCTTGATAAGATAACATGAGGTGTTGGGTTTGAAGAGGAAGATGCATCATGGTGTTGGATTTGTGCTGAGTTGGTGGATGTAGTGGTTTCTAAACTATGGTGTCCCTTTCGATGGTCACATCTAAAGAAGGGATGCCTCGATGTTGTGAAGGACCTCCACTACTGTTGACGGTAGCAGCACAAGTAACATTTGCAGGTTGATGCTATGGTGCAAAATATTTTGGCATAGTTGGTGGTGATGTAGAAGAGGGTGAAGTATGAGAATATTGAGGTTGAGGAGAAGTGTAAGGCACATGAGGTGGTGATTTTGTTGGAGAGGACATGGGTGGATAGTATTCAAGAGAATGATAATAATGAGGTGAGGTAGAGGATGCTAATCCCATTGGAGAAATAGGGTGTTGAACATAATAAGCATTTGGTGTTGGGACATACAAAGGGTATGGTCTAGTTGGCAGTGGACTCCCCCACGACTGAGGTTTTTGCCATTGTGGTTGAACCTAATATTTGTGTACGAAATTTGGATGTAACATTCCTCCCCAATGCTCATGTAAATGTGAAAAAACTGGACATTGGCCTTTGGGGTGATCATATAGACAGATGTTATATTGATATGTGAAATTGGCAGTTGAGTTCTTATTCTTATTATCTTCTACCCTTTGTTTCGATTATCGCATGGTGTCCTGTCCTATTTCTCGATTTGGCATAGTTCTTCCTCTAATAATATTGGCATATTATCCACATCTTTCATGTACCCAGTCCATCATCTTATTGATCTTTACCTCAATTTCATCTAGTGATTGTAGGATTGACAAAGATCATTCCACCTCCGTGAAGTGAGTTGATTTCTCCTCTTCATGATCATGGACCCTTGTTAAGTTGAGGTTTTGGTCTTGTTGGGAATTTTCAACATTCTCCCATTTGGCTATCTCTTCTTCTTCTTTTGCTACCCACTTAATAAGCTTTTGGAATTGATGGGTTTGTAGCTCATATAGTTGACCTCGGGCATACATCCCTAGGATCTCCCTTGTTTCATTACGGAGCCCATCTATGATATGGTACATTAGCCTTTCCTTGGAGAACCCATGGCCTGGGCAGTTGTTTAACAATGCATAATATCTTTCTAAGGCCATGTCTAAGGGTTCATGTTGTGCTTGTTTCCATTCTTGGATTTATCTCCTCAAGGCTAACACTCTTGCATAGGCTTGATATCTTTCATTGTAGAGTTCTATCATTTTCGGCCAACGTTAAATTGATTTTTGTTTTAATGACCTATACCATACTTTTGCTTGGCCAACGAGTGTCAGAGGAAAGAGATTAAGTTTTTGCCACCCATTATCAATATTTTTCCATGTACAAGCATCATAGAAGGCTTGTAAATGTTATTGTGGATCTGAATCATAGCCTCTTGAAAACTTGGGAAAGTTATTTAAATCAAGCATGGGTAGAAAACTTTCCTTACGATGCTTGCGGGCTATTCAAACAACATCTTGTATTTTCGTTAAGCTTGTAGTAGCTAGTAGGGGTTCATCGTCACTAGGTATGTTATGCAGTTGTGAGTTGGGATAATGTTGCTTGCGTTGATGCTCATAAGAGACCCCTACATCAAATTGGGTATTCCAAACTTCATCTTAATTATCATATAATTTGTTGGTTCTCCAATGAGTTGCCCTACTAGTTGTTGCGTTGTCATAGCCTTGTAAGAGAGACATTGTTGTGAACCATGTGTGACTTAATTGAATTTAATTTAATTTCTTTTCTAAAGGATATATCGTTAATACTTGTTATAGCGATCTTGTATGATGTAACTAATCGAAATAACTAGCACCATCCTCGGTGACAGTGCCGATGATGAGCGATGAGGTACCCCTACACTCAACCATACAAATACGAGCGTTCACGCACGATCTGGTAAAACTTCATGGATAGGCTAGTTGTGGTATCTAGATCGTTACACGTTGATCGCAGTTCGTTGTCTTCCCACGTGGACTAGTATTTGCTTTGTCACGTATGGTTTAGTCTAGAGTGAGGTGTATGATGTGATCCTAAATTAGTGCTACTCCTAGAGACAATGGAGAATAATCTTGATTAAAGTAATGAGTAATAGAAAATGAAGTCTAAGCTAACCTAAGTGCGATGAGCATCCGTTCCTTAATCATCTGTACACATCTTCGACCTTGTGCACGACTACTATTGGGATTACCAAGTAGTCACACTTAAATGATCGTGACTAAGTTGTACTCATTCCGCAGTTAACAACAAGAATAATAAATGATGGTAAAGAAATATTAACTAAGAAAACAATAAATAACAATAACAATTAACAATAAGAATTAAATAATTAAATCTAAGTGAATGCTACAATGATGAAGTAATCTCGATCTTTATTTTCGGTCATGTGCACGTCCAAGTATGTCACACTTGAATAAAGGTGCCGTACAATTACAAGCATCAAAATGCGGGCATGCATTGGGAAAATATTCTAACTCCTACGGAAACAAAATGCAAGGGCTTTGCTACAACTACTAGAAAGGTAATGCCTAGGTGTGGCAGAAGGCCACTTATTTATAGGCTAAAATAGGCTTTGCATAAACGGGGCCATGTCGATGCATGGAGGGATGCGTCGATGGGGCCGTGTCAATGCGGTCGCGTATATGGGGCCCCGTATACATGGCCTAGTCGACGCATCGACTACTTAGCGCTTCATTAGTGTTCAAAGAAGAATTGGATGGATTACCACCAATAAGGAATGTTCAACATTAAATTGAGTTTATCCCTAGTGCTACCATTTTGAATGAGAGGGCATACTAGATCGTATCAAATTAGCAGGTAGAATTGCAAAGATAAATGAAGAAGTTACTTATGAATGGCTTCATGAGGGAGTTAGTTTCTCCTTGTGTAGTTCCAATAAGGCTTGTACCAAAGAATGCTAGTGATGAATAGAAAATGCGAATTGATTCTAGAGATGTGAATAAGATAACAATGAGGTATAGGTTTTCTATTCTAAGGATGGATGATATTGTTGATGTCCTTACTAATGGAGAGATTTTCAGCAAAATTGATTTGAAGAGTAAATACCATCAAATTTGGATTAGGCCAATAGAAGACAACTTTTAAGATACCAGATGGATTATTTGAGTGGCTGGAAATGCCATTTGGACTTACAAATGTCCTTTCTACATTCATAAGGCTAATGCAAGATGTTCTTAAGGATTTGATTGGTAAGTTTTTTACTGTCTTCTTTGATGATATTTTGGTGTACACCTTGAATGAGGAGGAGCACTTGGATCACTTAAGGAGAGTGTGTCTTAATTTGGAGGAGGTACATTTGATGATTAATCTTAAAAAGAGTCATTTCTTCAATAGGAAGAGCATATATTTAGGACATGTGATTTCTAAAAATCAAATTTGGATATAAGTTACCAAGGTGAGGCTATTAGAGATTGGAAAGGTAATACCATTTCTTGGTTTAGCAAGTTTTTATAAAAGGTTCATAAAAAATTTCAGTGGTATTTGATAGTTTATATTTTCTTTACTTAAGAAGAATTAAGATTTTAGGTGGGGTGATGAGACCTAAAGGAGCTTTGACTTATTGAAGGTAAAATTAACCATTAAATTGGTGGTTACAATACTGAATTTCTAAAAGCTTTTTTAGGTGGAGGTGGATGCAAGTGGAATTTCCATTAGAGGGGTACTTTCACAAGAATGTAGATGAACTTTCTAAATGCAACTGGAATGCAAGTTGTGTATATGAGAAGGAATTATATGATATTCTTTAAGTAATCAAGCATTGGAGGCATTATTTATTATTGAAGGTGTTGACTTTGATTCCCAAAAGAAGTTGAGTGCTAACACATGAGGTGGGTGGCATAATTGCAAGAGTTCAATTTTATGCTCAAGAATAAGAGTGGAAAAGCTAATGTGATGGCTAATGCATTGTCTAGGGTGCATGTGGTGAATTTCTGCATGCCTCATAAGGAAGGTATGAGGAATTTTACTTATTTATATAAACACGATTAAGATTTTGGGCAAGTTAGGAGAGCTTTCAAGGAATCATTGTTGAGTAGGATAGATTAATGAAGGAACTATCATATTTAAGATGAAGTGCTATTAAAGAATGGAAAGGTATATGTTTCCAATTATGATTTGAGAAAAATAATTTTGGTTGAAAAGCATTACGGAGACATGGCATGTTACATGGGTAGAGATTAGACATTGAAGCTTGTGGGTATGCACTATTTTTAACTTTGAATGACCTTGAAAGTCTTTAAATTTGTGTGGGTGTGTTTGACATGTTATAGATTCAAGGGAGGTAAAGGAATGGATAGACATTATATGCCTTTGTCAATTCCAAAGGCTCCATGGGAAAGTATGTCAATGGACTTTGTCAACAAAACTTTAAAGATCAATGGTGGGAATGCTACTATATTTTTGTTGGTAGATAGATTCTCCAAGATAACACATTTTGTTTCATGTAAAAAGATGAGTGATGCATCTCATGTTGCAAATTTGTTCTTCCAACATGTTGTGACGTTATGTGATATTCCTTTGAATATTATTAGTGATAGAGAATCCAAGTTTAGTAGTCATTTTTGGAGGCCCCTTTGAAAAATTTTAATGATAAAGTTGAATTTTTCTAGTAGATATCATCCACAATCTAATGGTCAAATTGAAGTGGTCAATAAATGTTTATTGAATAGTTTGAGATGTTTGTATGAAGGATAACATAATAGGTGGAAGAATTGGTTGTTTCATGTTGACTTTTCCTATAATAATCTTTTTCATGTTGCTTTTGGGAAGAGTTTATTTAAGGTTAATTATGATATTTATCCAAAGATTATGGATAATGTTAAGAGATTTGATGGAGAAGCTTAATTGAGTGTTAATTTTGTACAAGAGATTAAGGATCTTCATGCTTAAGTGAAGGAAAATATTAAGAAGAAGGATGAAGAAAGATTCCTTAAGAGGAAAGAGGATAAGAGACAACCCAAATTTAATGTTGGTGATCTTGTTTGGATGCACTTGAAGAAGAAAAGGTTGAGAGGTATTAAATTCTCAAAATTAAAGGCTAAGAAGGTGGATCATTTCAAGATTAAGGTTAAAATAAATGATAATGCTTTTGAAATTGACTTAACGAATGATGTGAGTATGAATTTTGTTCTTAATGTTGTAGATCTTATGCATTACCATGGCTTAGTATATGGTAAAATCCTACAAGAAAACATCAAAGAGTTGAAGGAGGCTATTAACAAGTCCAAGATTTCATAGAGGAAAATAATTGTATTCAAGAGAAGAGAAGCTTCTAACACTCGTGGAGTGAAGACATAAGAGTACTTGATCCATTGGGAGGATCAAACTATTGATGATGCTATATGGATTGATGAGACCAAACTTGTTAAGTGGGGGATCACTTCTATCCTTACTCACTTGAGTTCACTTTTTGAAGGGTGGGGAAGCTAGTATAGGGACATCTCTTTTGAACCATCCATATAGGAGGAAGATTAAAGATTTTGAAAAGTTAGGAAGACATCTTAGACATTAGAAATATGTCTTGCCTGAGAGTCAAGATGTCATAGGATATGTTCCAAATGCATGAGAGATGTCTTGTTAGGACAAGAGATGTCTTGGCTAGGGAAGAGACATCTTTGGGAAGACACCTATCCCAGGAAGAAGACATATTATCTTAAGTAGCGATGTCTTGCCAAGACAAGAGATGTCTTGCTTGAGTCCAAGATTTGATAAAAAGATATCTTGTTAATCTTGTAGATGTCATGTATGATTGTGGAAAGTTTCGATTTAGTAGTTCCAAGATGGGAAACAACATGAAGCATTGAGATCAAGATTGGAAATAGCTAGAAGTCTTCAAGTTAATCATGGAGACGGTTTTCCTAGGGTCTTGATCATATAATTTTTAAATATTATCTATGTTTGCATGTTTTGGAGGAGAGAGTGTATGTGAATGCATAAGAGGGTTGGAGAAAGATTGCATGAGAGTTATGTGCATCTCTATGGCCAATTATGTGTGATATTAGCCATTATAGCTCTCTCTATATGCTTGGATCTTGTTTTAGTGTATTGAAGAGATCTAGATTGATTGTGCCTTACATTAAGGTTAATTGTGTATATGGTTGTAGAGCCTCATGCTTTGCAATATCATTGAGTTATGAGTGTTGATGTTTTGTGGATATTCTATTTCATTGCATTTGTAATCTTCTTTTGAAGTAATAGAAGATATCTAGTTTTCTTGTTTTCTAGCAATTGAATTATCTTATACAATATCTGAATTCAATGTATTTTGAAGGGTTACAACAAATTGGAGTGATCCTAGTCCATTATATATCCTCTATTAGATAGCTTAAGGCCAAGACAATGTTTTGTTGGGAAATGTTGGCATAATCCTTGCCTTGGAATTGATGAATAATAAAAACTTTACATCTATTGGTTGCATTATCACATTCTATAATGCTATGTCATAGATGTCATATCTTCCAATTAGCCTTTGACTATAAACATGTGCTTGCTAATTATATTCATAGTATTGTTTAGTTAGTAGGTAGTATAACTCTTGTAGTTTGTTTTTTTGTTCCTTGTAGCAGTCAACAAGTGCTTGTAGTATGAATGGATTATACTTGCATGCATTTATTATATATACAAATATTGAGATGGCTTATTATTTATTATAGCATTCTAGCTTAGATTAGATTTTACTATTTTATACATTAATATTCCATTATTGTTTTACCACTTTCCTAGATTAATTTTTATGTTTCCCTTGCACGATAATGAATAGCGAAATGAATGTGACTTAATCTTGAGCTATAGAATCATGCTAGCTTGCTAATCCCAATTACTAAACATTTACTACTATTCCTGTAGAAATGTTCTTTACACCTCTACAAGAACACATCCATGAACTAAGTGTTGAGATACTTAGTGTGTGATTGTAAATGATCTTTGGATCAACATAACCCTCGATAAGTCAATGATTATGAAATTAAGGGGCCCAAATCTTCTAGTAAAATACGTACTTAGCCTACTACACACAAAATAGAAATGGTAGGTGTGATGACTGAAAATGTTGATGGTTGGAACACCGAGAGGTTAGCAAGCGTATAGCCTAACCTTGAGTCCGTGCAAGGGTTGTGCTAGAAAATAGAGATGGGGTGCCATGATTGGTATTGTTGATCAGACAAGGACTTATGAGGTGTTAAGACAAACATGTGTGAGAGGGGTTTATATAGTGTTATGCGTAGGTATCCGGGTTGGCTAAGCTAGAGCATAGCAGGGTGTCCCAGCCTGAGAAAAATAGTGTAAACGTGCAAATATGTGTGAAATAGTAAAGAAAACATGAGTGTTATGCTAGGTGCCAAGGAATGAGTGCTTGAAAATGTAATAGAACTTAGGAATGAAAGTGCATTGCCCTAGACAGGGGAGTGTAGCTATTGTAGAAAAAGAGGTGAGAGTGGTACATAGTGTATAGGTAGGTACAATGGCAGCATAACAGTGTAGTCATAGTCTTTGGGACATCTGGGATGTAGAATTGATGGCTACCATGGGAATTGAACTTGCTGGGTTGGCTATTGCTATGTTCCATGAGTACAGTGGTGAACTGCATTCTAGACAGTGTGCACTAGTTGTCCAATGGGATCCGATAATGTGCCAAAGTGCTAGGTGTGCTCAAGTGCTTGAGTGCCAAGAATGCTCATAATGCCAAAATGCCCAATGCTCTTTTGATTTGCTAACCCCTAGAATGTTGAACGCTGGGGCATTTATAGGTCTAGGGTTAGCAAAAAATGTGGATTAGGCACCATGTGGCACAAGATGCAGATTGGGTGCCACGTGGCATGAGGTTAGATGGGACTACGCTGACCTTTGCTATGCTCCCATGGGAGTAACAAAGTGTTACACTCTAGAGTACTGTAATGGGTCCCTAGAGATGGCTGAACTATGACTACACTACCAAGCTTACATGTGCCAAAGTTTGAATGACTGCATTGTACCTACAAATGGTGCAAAAAATTGTACAACTTGGAGGCTACACTTTGGGACTACGTCTTCCCCTCTTTCGAGTAGGGTCAAGCATAGGTACAATTTGGGGGATCAATGGGGGTGCAAAAGAGATACAAATTGTTGATCTTGCTTGCCAGAGGAATGTCAAAGCTGAGATGAAGGCTGATGCTAAGTTCTGGAAGCTTTTGGAGGTTGTTGAAGGCTTTTCTTCAGTGTTACGCTGGCTACACTCTAGAGCATAACATAACATTTAGTCAAATTTTGCAAAATTTGATGTCCAAAACTAGTTACACTAGCTACGCTCTAGAGCATAGTAGAGATACTTAGAAGAATTTGATAGAATCTGCAGTTTTTCTTCATGGAACACTGGCTACACTCTGAGGCATAGCCTCAGGAGTTAGAAAATTTTCTGAATGTCTCTTCCATGGTGAGCTAGCTTGACAACCTCTTGCCTAACACTTAGGCAAAACTAGCCACTAAAAAAGTATGCTACACTAGCTACGCTAGGAAGTGTAGCAACCAAAAGATAGAAAATTTGCTGAACTATTTTTTCCATCCCAAGAAATTCTAATAACTTTTGGCTTGGCACTTGGGGAAACTGGCCATGGAAGTGTTTGCTATGCTAGCTATGCTCTAGAGCATAATAGGCAGAGTGAGAGTGTAGTAGGACACTTAGAAAAATTTTCATGCAATTGCTGTTGACACTTAGAAAATTTTGAAAAATAGTCCTTGATGTATGCTACATTGGCTACCTTAGGGAGAGTAGCACCAACACTTTGAAAAAATTTGGCAAGTTTTGACACTTAGAAAAATTTTTGGTTGAAGTGCTGAAGCCTAAAATTGGTGGTGTTTTAGCAAGAAATGATAAAAAAGTGAAGTTTTTAATGCTACAAATGGTTAAGTGTCAAATCACGAGAAAAATAACTAAGTATGGATTATTAGAAAATAATCTAAGTGTAGAATAAGCTATAAAAATGGAATAAAAATTAAGTGTAAAATATAGATGATGAGTTGCAGTTTGCCAGGTTCCAATATTAGGTACACGATATGGTAGCCTGGATACAATATCATATACATGATATTGTGATTCTTATGTTAGCCTATAAATATAGCATTCAGGTGCATAGTGAAGGAGTCTTTTTTTGGGGGGGGGGGGGTGTTGAGTCTTTTGTTAGTTTTGGAGTTAGTCTTTTAGTCAATTTTTAGTTTTTAGTTCTTTTCCCAGTGCATGCCCGTAGTGTGATGCTTGTAATTGTACGGAACCTTTGTTCAAATGTGATGTACTTGGACATGCACACGATCTACAATAAAGATTGAGATTACTCAATCATTGCAGCATTCACTCAGCTTTTAATTTATTTTAATTATTTATAACTTATTGCTGTTTTCTTAGTCAATATTTCTTTTATTATCATTTATTATTCCTATTGTTAACATGGAATGAGTACACCTTAATTATAAACATTTAAGTATAACTACGTGGTAACCTAGTAGCGTATCAAGTAGTGCTTCGAGTGATGTGTGCTTGGTAATCCTAGAAGTAGTACATGAAGTCCAAGATGTGTACAGATGATTAGGTACATATGCTCATTGCACTTAGGCTAGTTTAGATCTTATTTCCTATTACTTATTAAATTAATTAAGTTATTTGTCATTGTCCTTAGGAGTAGCATAGTAGTGGAAACACATCATACACCTCACTCTGGACTAAACCATACGTGACAAAGAAAATACTAGTCTAGGTGGGAAGACAGCGAACTACGATCAATATATAACTATCTAGGTGTCACAACTAGTCCATCTGTGGAGTTTGATCAGATTGTGTGTACATGCTCATATTCCTATGGTTGAGTGTAAGGGTACCTTGCTGCTCATCATTGGCGCTGTTGCTAGGGATGGTGCTAATTATCTAGGTTAGTTATATCATACAAGATCACTGTAACAAGGTATTAATGATATATCTTTTTGAAAAAGAAATTAAATTCAATTAAGTCACACACAATTCATAACAATGTTTCTTTCACAAGATAGCACTGATGCAACAACTAGTGAGGCAATTCATTGGAGAACCAATGAAATTTATGACAAAGAAGAAGTTTGGAGTAATCAATATTTTGTAGGAGTTTCATATGTTCATGGACACCCCAACAATACTCAAGGACTTTTATCATCCAACTTAGACACCTCTAGTGAAGATGGGACATCCCCTAGAAGGTTGGGGGG
>MNCI01015910.1:1433505-1540399 GCA_015680685.1 Gnetum montanum | reverse complement strand
GGGGCAGGGGGGGCCCTGTAAGGCCTAGGACCTTCTCAATGGTTAGCAAGAGTACATTAGGGGATGATTGGGAGACTTACAAAAGTCATGATGAGTCTTCTAGTTCCCTCTCTTCCTCTACTCTTTCAATGTTAGGTTGTGATGTGGATGACTATTCCTTAAGGGGTTAGCATAGAAATAAAAATCGAACTCACAGACAAAATCAGGAATGCCAACATGAACAAAGACAACATCATCCCAACTCACAAAGTCACAACCTATTTAGCAATGATGAATCCCTCCTAGCCACTAAGAGCCTAATGCATATAACAGAGGCTATTTAGATATCTTGCAGGCATCACAAAGAAAACCATATGCCTAGGCTTGATTTGAACAACTTTCCTAAGTTCTTAGGAGGCTATGATTTAGATCCACAACATCATTTACAAGCCTTACATGATGCTTGTGCATGGATTAAAATTGAGAATGAGTGGCAAAGGCTTAAGCTCTTGCCTATGACACTCGTTGGCCAAGAAAAAGTGTGGTACAGATCTTTAAAACCAAATTTAATTCACTGTTGGCCTACAATGGTAAGACTCTTTAGCGAAAGATATCAAACTTGTGCAAGAGTGTCAGCCTTAAGGAGACAAATCCAAGAGTGGAAATAAGGGAAACATGAACCCTTGGAAATGGCCTTAGAAAGATATTACTTGTTATTAAACAAGTGCCTAGGCCATGGGTTCTTTGAAGAAAGGCTAATGTGTCACATTATGGATGGGCTTCGTAATGAAACAAGGGAGACCCTAGGGATGTATGCCCCAGATCAACTATATGAACTACAAACCCACCAATTCCAGGAGCTTATTAAGTGGGTAGCAAAAAAAGAAGGAGAAATAGCCAACTGAAAGAATGTTGAAAAATCTCAATAGGGCCAAACTCTTAAAGTAACAAAGGTCCATAATCATGAAGATGAGAAATCAACTCACCTTGAGGAGGTGGAATCATCCCCATCTTTGCCAATACTAAAATGACTAGAGAAAATTGAGGTGAAGATCAATAAGATGATATAGTGGGTACATGAAAAATGTGGAGAATATGCAAAAATTATTATAGGGAAAATCATGCAAGATAACTCTGACAACTAGAAAAAATAGAGGATATCAGACCTAGAAGTAATATAGAACACCATTCAACAATTGGAAAGAAGGGCTGAAGGAAATAAGGATAGGGGCTCAATTGCAAATCATAAGTATCAATGTGATGTTTGCCTATACAAGCATCCCAAAGGCCAATGCCCAATCTTATCACACTTACATGAGCATTGGGGAAGAATGCTACATCCATATTTAGTACAGAAGTATTGTGTTCAACCATAGTGGCAAAACCCCCAACTGTGAGGGAGGCCATCGCCAAACTAGCCACACCATTTGTATCACCCAAAACCAAGTGCTTATGTTCAACACCCTATTTCTCCAATTGAATCAACATCCTCTACTTCACCTCCGTGTTATCATTCTCCTGAGTATCTTCAATCCATGTCCTCTCCTACGGGATCACCACCTCATGTTTTTTACACTTCTCCTTACTCTTAATATTCTCATCCTTCACCTTGTTCTACATTGCTACTAGTTGTATCGGAAGGTTTGGCACCACAGCACCAACCAATGAACATTACTTGTGCTACTACTGTTAATAGTAGTGGGAGTCCTCTACGATGTTAGAAGTGTCCTTTCTTAAGGCATGGCCATAGAAAGAGACAACACGGTTTTGAAACCATTGCATCCTCTAACTTGACACAAGCCCAACATTGTGATGTTCCTTCCTCTTCAAACTCAATGCCTCCTATTACCTTATCCAAGCCATTAATTAACACTCCAACAACCATGCGGCCCAATGAATATAACAACATGAGGAGACATATCGATCCTTGCATACCATCTTATGGTCACGGGTGCCATCATGGGTTAGCTTTTTATCACATGACTACATCTTATAATCTACCCCACTATGCCTACTTTAATTAGGTGTGTAAACCCTAGTTTAGGTACATTCCTACCACTACATCAAAAGGCACCCAATTGTTTGGATATGAACAGATCCCAATATTTCCAATATGCATGGATCCTAACTTTCCATTTATTAATTCTTACCATGATCAAAGGTTTAGTCATGGGGGATACCCCCCCCCCCCATTCTAATAAGAAGAATTGGTAAATGTTTTTCCTTTTCTTTGTTTTTACACTTTTGTGTTTTCCAATTTGTTATTTTATCTTTTTGTGGGTAATCTCATCTATGAATAAAATACCGATGTAATCAGTCAATTGATGTGTTGTTCTATGTTATGAAGTCACAAGTGACTAATTATTTGGATAGTAAGCCCACAACATCCACCCATCCAATCTATTAATAAGAGGTTCTACTATGGGCATGATGATATTCTTGTTATCATCAACACTTAAAAAGTAACTTTGTACCCATTATGCCTAGAAAAAAGAGTGATGAACTAAGAGGGAATGACAAAGGTGTGACATCAAGGGAACTTGTGGATTCTATTTGGTGACATCTGTATGTGCTATCATGCAGATTGGTTGTACTAAGATCCATGTGGATCTAACGAACAATGGGAGTAAGAGTGGTGATAAAGGAACTCAAGAAGGGAATGTAATGCTATTCTGGGGGGCCCCACTAGGAAGACATGCACCCATGCCTGAAGGTTGGTGGCTTCTCCAGATCACCTTTGGGAAGACCGAGTGCAAAAGTGACCAAAAAAAAAAAGAAAGAAAGAAATGAAGCAAAAAAGAAAAGCACAAGAAAAATGTGCCACAAAAAAATTCAAATCACTTCTCCCTTGTGCAAAATGCCAAGTGATTGTACACCTTGCTATCATGATGCTCTTATGGTTGTTGATGAATCATGATTTACCAGGCTCCAATATCGAATTTGTGATATCTGGTACGTGATATCATGTCCTAGGCAACGATATCGAATACATGATATCATGATTCCTATGTCAGCCTATAAATATAACACTTGGGCGCATAAGAAAGGGAAAGTTAGATAGAGTTAGAGTAGAGTATTTTTGTTAGTTCCAATTCATTTCAATTCTTTCTCCAGTGCATACTTGCAGTGTGATGATTGTAATTGTATAGAACCTTTATTTGAGTGTGATGTACTTGGACATGTAGATGATCAACAATAAAGATCGAGATTGCTCCATCATTGCAGCATTCACTTAGTTTTTAATTATTTAATTGTTATTGTTATTTATTGTTCTCTTAGTTAATATTTCTTCACCATCATTTACCATTCCTATTGTTAAATGTGGGTATGACTTAATCACGAACATTGAAGTGTAACTACTTGGTAACCCAGTAGCATATGTAGGAGTTCTTAAGTAATGTACGTTTGGTAATTCCAGAAGTAGTACATGAGGTCCAAGATGTGTACGGATTATTAAGGACGGATGCTGATCACACTTAGGCTAGCTTAGACTTCATTTCCTATTACTTATTAGTTTAATTAAACTTATATTCCGTTATCCCTAGGAGTAGCACTAGTTTAGGACCACATCATTCGCCTCACTTTGGACTAAACCATAAGTGATCAAGAAAATACTAGTCTAGGTGGGAAGACAACAAACTATGATCAATGTGTAACTATCTAGATACCACAACTATTCCATCTGTAGAGTTTGACCGGATCATGTGTGAACACTTGTATTTGTATGGTTGAGTGTAGGGGTACCTTGCTGCTCATCATTGGCACCATTGCCAGGGATGGTGCTAGTTATTTAGATTAGTTATATCATCCAAGATTGCTGTGATGAAGCCTTGAAAATATATCTTACAGAAAGAAGTAATTGCAAAAAAAAAAAAAGAAAAAGAAAAAAAAAAGAAAAATAAGTTACACATGAATTCACAACAATGTCTCTCTCACAAGATTGTGATAATGCAATAACTAGTAAGGTAACGCATTGGAGAACCAATGAATTATATGATGATGAAGATGAAGTTGGGAGTACTCAATCTTATGTAGGGGTGTCCTATGTATAGAAATGAAGACAACATCATCCCAACTCACAAATTCATAACCTACCTAGTGATGATGTACTCCTGCTGGCCACTAAGAGCCTAATGCATATACAAGAGGTTGTTCAAATATCCCGTAGGCATCGTAAGGAAAGATGTCTACTTAGGCTTGATTTAAATAATTTTTCCAGATTTTCAAGAGGCTATGATTTAGATCCACAACATCATTTACAAGCCTTCCATGATTCTTGTGTATGGAACAATATTGATAATGGATGGAAAAAACTTAAGCTCTTTTCTATGACACTTTTTGGCCATGCAAAAGTATGGTATAGGTCCTTAAGACCAAAATCAATTTGATGTTGTCTAACAATGGTAGAACTCTTCAATCAAAGATATCAAACCTATGCAAGAGTGTCAGCCTTGAGGAGACAAATCCAAGAATGGAAACAAGGGCAACATGAACCCTTGGACATGGCCTTAGAAAGATACTATTTGTTGGTGAAAAATTGCCCAGGCCATGGATTCTTTGATGAAAGGCTCTTGTACCACATCATGGATGGGCTCCATAATGAAATAAGGGAGAGCCTAGGGATGTATGCCTAAGGCCAACTCTATGAGTTACAAACCCACCAATTCCAAGAGCTTATTAAGAGGGTAGCAAAAGTAGAAGGAGAAATGGATAAATGGGAGAATGTTGAAGGCTCTCAATAGGACCAAATTCTCGAAATAGCAAAGGTCCATGATCATGAAGAGGAGAAATTAACTCACCTCAAGGAGGTGGAATCATCCTTGCCAAAACTACAATCACTGGATGAAATTGAGACAAAGATCAATAAGATGATGGAATGGATACATGAAAAATGTGGAGAATATGCCAACACTATTAGAGGTGGAACCATGATGAATCGAGAAACAAGATAGAACACCACTAGATAATTGAAAAGAAGGGTTGAAGAGAATAAGGATTAGAACTCAACTACTAATCATACGTATCAATGTAACATTTGCATGAACGATCACCCCATAGTTCAATGCCCAATCTTGTCACGTTTACACAAGCATTGGGAAAGAATGTTACATTTAGAGTTCATAAAAAAATACCATGTTCCATCCCAATGGCAAAAATTCCAGTTGTGGGGGAGGCCACCCTCAAACTGGTCACATGCTTCATACCATCCAAACCCAAGCACTTATCAGGTTCAACATCTTATTTTCCCAACTGGGTTAACATCCTCTATCTCACCACATTGTTATCATTCTCCTAAATACTATCAACCCATGTACTCTTCCATAAGATCACCACCTCATGTTCCTTGCACTTCTCCTCAAACTCAATATTCTCACCCTTCATCTCCTTCTACATCGCCACCAGTTGTGTTGGAAGGTTTTGCACCATAGCACCAACCCATGAATATTACTTGTGTTGCTATGGTCAATAGTAGTGGAGGCCCTCCACAACGTCAAAAGCACCATTTCTTTAGGCATGACCAAAGAAAGAGACAACATGCTTCCAAAACTACTACACCCTCCAACCCAACACAAGTCCAGTGCTGTGATGCATCCACTTCCTAAAACACAATGTGTCTTGTTATCTTCTTAAGGGCACCAATCAATACTACAACTACCATGCCACCCAATGAATATAACCACATCGGGAGACACTGATCCTTGCATACCATCTTACAGTCACGGGGGCCATAGTGGACCAGCTCCTTATCAATTAACCACATCTTATAACTTGCCACACTCTGTCAACTTTAATCAAGTGTGTGAACCCCAATTTGGGTAGATTCCAAACACCACATCAAGAGACACCCAATGGTTTAGATCTGACTAGGTCCCAATATTTCCAAAATGCATGGATCCCAACCTTTTATTTATTAATTCTTGCCATGATCAAAAGTTTAATTATGGGGGATATCCTCCATTCTAACAAGAAGAATTAATAAATGTTTTTCCTTTTCTTTAATTTTACAATTTTTTGTTTTCCAGTTTTTCATCTTTCAATTTGTTTTTTTATCTTTTTATTGGTTGGTTCATCTTTTTATTTTATTATTTTATCTTTTTGAGAGTAATCTCATCAGTAAATAAAATACTCATGTGACCGATTGGTTGAGGTGTTGTTCTATGCTATTAAGTCTCAGGTGACTAATTATTTGAATAGCAAGCTCACCACATCCACCCAACCATTCTAGTAATAAGAGGTTTTACTTTGGGTACGATGATATTTTGGTCATCGTGAAAACTTAAAAGTAATTTTTTGCTCATTATGCCCAAAGTAAAAAATGATGGACTAGGAGGGAATGGCCAAGGTGTGACATCAAGGGAACTTGTGGATTCTTCTTGGTAACATCTGTAAGTGCTATCATGTAGCCTAGTTGTATTAAGGTCCTTGTAGATCTAACGAAAAATGGAAGTAAGAGTAATAAAGGCACTCAATCAAGAAACTCAATACTATTCTGGGGATCCCACTAGAAGGACATGTACCCATGCTTGAAGGTTGGCAGCTTTTCCAGATCACTTTTGGGAAAGACAAGTGCCAAAGCAGCTAGAAAAGATAAGCAAAGAAAAGGAAAAGAAAAAAAATAAAAGAAAAGAAGAAAGATCAAGAAAAATGTGTTGCAGAGAAATTCCAAATGACTCCTCCCTTGGACAAAATGCCAAGTGATCATATGCATTGCTATCATGGTGCTCTTCTGGTTGTCCATCAATGGATGAAATAATGCAATGTCACTGATAAGAGGAATGGAGTTGGTATTGATTTTGGTGCGATGGGATAATGACACATTAATCATGCCTACACTCAGGATTCATTATGCCCTAGGTAAGTTACCTCATGTCCCGATCTTTGTAATCCCTTCTACAATTCACCTCATCTCACTGTTCATGAATTTTTTTGCCTTGTGTATTATGTAGCATTGACCTCATACCTCATCATGGTAGTATCTACATGTGTGTGTTTTGTGGAATTGGTGTGGATTACATTTAACCCTTTTAGTACCTATGGAAATTTTCAAGTATGATTACGTAAGGACATGATAGGTAGGAACCTACTTTGGGGAGAACCCACTTGTGTAACTTTTGTAATTTGCACTCTTTGCACATCACCACATCATCTTACACCCTCCAAGTATTGCATTGCTACAATTATCTTTTCCTTTATCATTATTATTATTATTATTTTAAATTCCAATGTTCCTATGCACCATAACATGTCCTTTTCCTCATCCTATTCATGACTTTTATTGACAGATTCCACTTCATTACACTTTCGGTGCCTTTAGGTCTCTTCAACGTTACCCTAGATCTTTCAATTCAACCTTAAATCCTTCATTTTTGGCCTTGGGAATTTGAAAATTCATCAATCTTTCCAAGTACCCTATTTTAGAAGGGCCATGATATTGGGTTTGATGTTATATCGGGTCCGACATGAGATCGGGTCCACGCTATTAGGTACACAATATCACGTCTATAAATAGTATATATATGGACCCCCACACATCCACATCATCCTTTACTATTCATGCGAGGGGAGTTGTTGAAATTTTCTTCCACAAATTGTAGAGCTTATGCACCTACCATTCAAACATCTATAACTTGCTCATTAATGCTTCGATTCTCATTCCACTTGAACCTACCTAAACCCGAAGTGTTTAACTTAGTCGTGGGGGAAGGGAATGTTTCAATTTGCACATAGTTTTTTTGGAATTTGTCATTGCTGAAGGATATCATAAGGGTAAGTGACCTTAAAATTGTTAAAAACCATTTGCCAAATTAATCTTATCTCTTTACCCAGACCATGAAAATTATTTTTTGAAATTAGCTAATCAAAATGAAGCCCAATATCAAAACTTTTAGGGAAATGTTTGTGAAAATATCTAACTCTAAATCACACTAAGAAAGAAATGAATCTATTTGAGCAAAGAGTAAGGTATAAATCGAATTTTAAAAATAACCTTACTAATAATCATCCTGTGTGATTGCAGATGTCTCCTAAAAGAGGACAACAAGGAGGACCCTCTCAATGTGCATCCAAATGGCCAAAGAGAGGTAGAGGCTAGGTGTCTATTAAGGAACACACAGAATAGGAGGTGCAATCATTCAGCATCCATTAGGAACCTCCTATTACTGTGCAATCAGGATATGCTGAAGGAGGAGATAATGGAGCACCTGAACAGGGACACAATCTCATGTTGTCCCCAAAATGTGTTCAAGAAATTCACGAAAGGTCCATGTCAGTAGCTGTGATAGTGGAACTTAACTTTGAACCTTTCACAGAGTTTGCTCTTGAAGCAGTCAGGGACCAACTTAAAGGGTCCCCATTGTGGCTTATTCTCTTTGAAAGTGGTGATTGGTACCTAGGAGAGACGTACCAATTTTGGCACAATAAAGAAGAAGGCACCATCATTGACATTGTTGATGTCTCTATTGATTTCTTTGTGAAGGCCATCTCGAAAGTGTTGAATCTTCTGAATACAGGGCGAAAAGTTGCTCACTTGTCCACTCACTTTGATGTTAATGCATGGAAGATATGGTTGAAAAGGATGTACAACAAGGAGGACAAAGCATATGAAGAGCTGACACTGGAAGAGAGAATCTACTTCAAAATTGGCACATATCACATCTTCCTCACAAAAGGGTTAAACCAAATCTCCACATATGCAGCTAGAGGAAGTGCTATCTTGATGGGAAAGGTTAATGCCAACCTACCCCATTTATATCTTACAAAAATTTTGAGGCAGTTTGAAGAGTGCAAGATGGGGAAGTTCACATTGTCTTATTAGGAAGCTGTGCCGGCATGTTGGAATTCTAGGGTACACCAATGACATCCCTAGAAGGGCCCAAAGTGCTTCATTTGTTGAATTACTAAAGCCACTAGCCCCAAGGAAAAGTGCTAGTGAGATTTTAGAGCTAGAGCAAGAATAGGAAGCAGGGCCCAACACATAACTTACAGGCTAGCAAGACCAACTGCCACTGCCACCACAGGACTATCGACCATCGATGAGCCATCTTAGAGCCATTGCTGAAATGATTAGTTGGGGAAGTCATGATGAGGCCAGTTTCTTTAGGGTCATCAAAGATGCTGTATGATCCACAGTCTCAATTGATCATGCATGGGGCAAGGTATCAATCCAAACAGGAGGAGGGGAATCCCATTGGTCATAACAGATCTTTGGAAACAATGCATCCTTTCAAGTACAGTTAGAAACTAGTGAAGGCACCACAGTAGTGGTCATGTAGCACCAAGATGCAGTGTGAGTAGCAGAAGTGGTTACAAACTACATAAAAGAATCATTTAATGTCCCTATTGTGCCATTGGTAGATTTTACAAGAGTACGCGATGCTCAAACATTGGCTAATCCCTTAATAACTCCTACGGATCATGAGGATGTATTAGATCAGTTGTTGCAGATAGGATAAGTGATGATGTTCCTATTTGACATCCCTCAAGATGTCACAACAACTCAATTAGACCTCATCTTCACAAAAGGAAGACTAGTCATGGCAGAGGTTAGGGTCGAGCATGCATAGGTAGAGTTAGAAAGACTTTAAGAAAAGCTTATCACCCTACAAGCTGCACAGTGGGATCCATCTCAATTCGTCCCTATAGACCAACTAGAGTCCTTCTGGATAGAGCAACTCAATAACTTATTTGAAGAGAATAAAAGAGTGGTGGAGGAAAAAGAGAAGGTCGATTGGGATGCTTCCAAGGTAGAAGCTCAAACATATGCACATGCCAAAGCACTCAAGGACTTACAAGAGAAAAATAAATAGCTTACTACTGACAATCTTTTGTTGATCACAATAGAAAAACAAAGGAATGTTCTTGAAGAAAATTTTTAACAATTACCAGAATAATTAGTAAGGGTCAACCAAGATATGAATCACTTGGCTAGAGAAAATAGAATCCTCTCAATGTAGGAGGTAGTGCAATCCATCAATAGATGGCAATTGAAATAAGCACATGGTAGAATGAGGCCAAGCAACATGAAAAGCTTAAAGAGCACTTCAGAGATTAGGTGGGGATGTACAAACATGTGATAGAAAAAGAAATCCATATGGCCAAAGCCATATTAACACTCTCAGTGCTCAAAACATTGATTGGTGGGCCATATTGGATACTTATACCTTTGTCCACCAAGCTGAACTGAAAAGCCAGGACCTGTAGATACAAGACCTTATGGAGTACATGGAGTTGGCAAACCTATGGCATGCCAACTTAGCCATGTTGATAGTAGGACACCCAAGAATAGAATTGAAAAAGTAGGTAGCAACTACCTATGTAAAGTATGAAATAGAATTTTTTGAGCACAAGAAGACGCTGCAAAAATTAGAAGTGGAAAATTCTAAATTAGAGGTGGTCAAGACTAGATACCAAGGATAGAAGGATGTTGTGGTAGAATTGGCTTAATGGCTCACGGATTACCAAGAATACAAGGATAAAGCCAGAGCCTATGAAGAGGAGTGACGACTGTTTGTAGCTTGGTATGTCAAGGCCAACCAGATGTTTCCACAACTGCCATGTCCATGGGAGGTGTTGACTTCATCAAACATTGGAGCATCAACATGGATGGCATAGGATCCTTGAACTGAGGAAGAAAAGCTCCAGGCACTCCTTTAGAGACATCAATTTCCAAAACCTGGAGTACAAGATAAGGGGAAGAGACCCATGGAGGAACCACCGCCACTAGGAACCACATGAGTTCCAAATTTTTTTTGTCTTATTATAATTCTATGTCTGTGTCCCAATTTTTGTGTATTCAATTCTCCACTACAGCATGAATAAATTCCTACTTAGTCAATAATCCCATACCTATCCATTGTGTAATCAATTGAACTTGTTCTCATTTTTTTAACTTGAGGATGAGTTTTTATTCAGTTGTGGGGGTATGATGAATCATGATTTACTAGGCTCCGATATCAGATCCACGATATCAGGTACGCGATATCACTTCCTAGGCAATGATATTGAATACATGATATCATGATTCCTATGTTAGACTATAAATATAGCACTCGGGCACATAGGAAAGAGGAAGTCAGATAGAGTTACAATAGATTCTTTTTGTCAGTTCCAATTCATTTCAATTCTTTCCCTAGTGCATGCCTGCAATGTGAGGATTGTAATTGTATGAAACCTTTATTTGAGTGTGACGTACTTGGACACACACGTGACCAGCAATAAAGATCGAGATTGCTCCATCATTGTAGCATTCACTTAGTTTTTAATTGTTTAATTGTTATTGTTCTTTATTGTTCTCTTAGTTAATATTTCTTCACCATCATTTACTATTCCTGTTGTTAAATGCGGAATGAGTATGATGTAATCACAAACATTGAAGTGTAACTACTTGGTAAGCTAGTAGCATATTTAGGAGTGCTTAAGTAATGTATGCTTGGTACTTCCAAAAGTAGTACATGAGGTCCAAGATGCGTATGGATGATTAAGGAAAGATGCTGATCACACTTAGGCTAGCTTAGACTTCATTTCCTATTGATTATTAGTTTAATCAAGCTTATCTTCCATTATCCCTAGGAGTAGCACTAGTTTAGGACCACATCATTCGCCTCACTTTGGACTAAACCATACATGACTAAGCAAATACTAGTCTAGGTGGGAAGACAACAAACTAAAATTAACATGTAACTATCTAGATACAACTAGTTCGTCTACGGAGTTTGACTAGATTGTGTGTGAACACTCATATTCATATGGTTGAGTGTAGGGGTACCTCACCACTCATCAGTTGTCTATCATTGGGATGAAATAATGTGATGTAACTGATTAGAGGTATGTACTTGGTTTTGATATTAGAGAAAAAGGCTAATGGTACTTTAATCACACATAACACATAGGATTCATTGTGCCTAGGGTAAGTTACCTCATGTCTCGATCTCTACAATCCCTTCAACAATTCATCTCACCTCATGGTCCATGTACTTTTAACTTGTGTCTTGTGTGACATAGAATTCATACCTCATCATGGTGGTATTTAACATGTGTGTGTTTTGTTGCATAGGTGTAGATTGCATTTAACCTTTCTAGTGCCTATGGAAATTTTGAGACATGGTTATGTAAGGGCATGATAGGTTGGAACTTGCTTTGGGGAGGATCCACTTGTGTGACTTTTGCAATTTGTACTTATGCACACTACCACATCATTTTATACCCTTCGAGTACTCATTTTCCAAATCTATTCTTTCATTTGTCATCATTTTAATTGAACATCCCTTAGAACCATTACATGTCCTTTTCCCTCATCCTTTTCAAAGAACTTCATTGTATAACTCCACTCCATTACACTTTTGGTGCCTTAATTTCCACTTGACATTATCCTAGACCTTTCAAATTTAAAAAAAATCCTTTATTTTTGTCCTTAAAAACTTGAAAATCATTACTTTTACTAAGTACACTATTTTGGATAGGACGTAGTATCTGGTACTTGGTATCAGGTCCAACGCGATATTGTGTATGCACTATCACGTATGCGATATCGCATCTATAAAAAGTATATATATGGGACTGCCACATGCTATAGAATACATTTTTAACTGTTGACATGGGGGAGTTTGTAAAATTTTCTTCCACAATTTTTAGTGATTTGAGAGTCTAAAGTTCAACCATCAATATTTCGCTGTTTGACGCTCTGATCTCTTTTATGTTCAAACCTAATTAAACTTGGATTGTTTAACTTAGTCATGGGGGAGGGGTATAGTAGAATTTGCGCATAACTTTTTTGAAATTTGCTATTGCCTAAAGGATATCATAGGGGTAAGTACTATTAGGAAATATTAAAAACTCATGCCAAACTAATTTTCTTCCTTCACCTGAATTATTTAAATTATTATAGGAGTCACTTGATCATATCAGGCTTGACATTAAAACTTTTTAGGGAAACTTCCTTGAAAAATTTCTAACTTTGAAATCATACTAAGCAAAGAATTAAACATTTATTAAAGGTAATGAATAAGGTATGAGATAATCGAATTTCTTTAAATAACCTTACTAAAAATTAATCTTTTTGTGATTATAGATGGCCCCTAAATGAGGACAATAGGGAGGACCTTCTCATGGTGTAGCCAAATGCCTAAGAAGAGGTAGAGGTTAAGGACCTCATGTAGAACATGCAAAATAGGAGGCACAATCATTTAGCATCCATCAAAAAAATCCCTATCATTGCATAATCTAGCTAAGAAGGAGGTGGAGAAGTCAGGGCACTTAAATAAGAACAACATCTCATGTTGTCCCTAGAATGTGTTCAAGCCATTCAGGAAAGGTCCACATCGTTTTTCATGATTGTGGAACTTAATTTTGGGCCTTTTACCAAATTTTCCCCTAAACTAGTCAAGGATTTACTTAAGGGATCTTCACTATGGCCTATCCTCTCAGAGAGTGGAGAATGGTATCTAGGTGAAACCTATCAATTTTGGCATAATAAAGAAGAAGGCACCATCGTCAATATTGGTGGAATTTCAGTTGATTTCTCCATAAAGGCCATTGTGGAAGTTTTGAATCTTCCAAATACAGGGCCTAAAGTTGCTCATTTGTCCACTCGCTTCGATGTAGATGTAAGAAAAGTATGGTTATAAAGGGTGTATGGAAAAGAAGACAAGACATATGGAGAATTAACCCTTGAAGAGAGAATTTACTTTAAAATTGGCACCTATCACATTTTTCTAGTGGAAGGGTTAAACAGAATTTCTACCTATGCGGCTAGAGGAAGTGCAATTTTGATGGGCAAGGTTGATGCCAATTTGCCCCATCTGTATTTAACAGAAATATTAAGGTGGTTTGAAGAATGGAAGATAGAAAAGTTCACATTTCCATTTTTGTGTCTAATCAGGAAGCTTTGTGCATGCTGGAATTTTGAGGTACACTAATAACATCATCAGAAAAGCTCAAAATGCTTCATATGCTGAATTACTTAAGCCACCAGCATCGAGGAAAGATGTTGGTGAGACGTTGGAGCTTGAACAAGAATAGATGGTTGGGCCTATTGCACCTCAAACAATAGGGCCTAGCCAACTTCCAGACATAAGGCTCAGCCAACAACAAGAAGTAGGGCCTAGCACGCAATCCACAGACTAGCAGAACTAGCAACCACCACTACCACTATAAGCTTACCCATTGTCAATGAGCCATCTCAAGGCCATTGCAAAGATGGTCAGTTGGGGAAGTAGGGATGAGGAAAATATCTTCAAGGTGATCAATGATGCTATAAAATCCATCATATCAATCAATCCTACAAGGTTTGAGGTCTCAATTCAAACAAAAGAAGGAGAATCACACTAGTCACAAGAAATCTCTGGAAATGCTGCATCATTCTAGGTACAATTAGAAACTAGTGAAGGTGCCATAGTGGTGGTCATGCAACACCAAGATGTAGTTGGAGGAGTAGAGGTGGTCATGGATCACATCAAAGAATTGTTTAATGTCCTTTTTATGACATTGGAAAATTTCATAGAAGCATGTGATGATCAAGTCTTGACTAGTATCTCAATGACTCCTATAGAATAGGAGGATGATTTGGATCACTTGCTACAAATAGGACAAGTAATGACGTCCTTGTTTGACATCTCCCAAGATGTCACAGTGGCACAATTAGAGCTCATTTCCACTAAAGGAAAGTTTATCATGACTGAGGTCAGGGCCAAACACGCGGAAGATGAGTTGTGAAGACTCCAAAAAACGTTCATCATCCTATAAGCTGAACAATGGGATCCATCCCAACTTGTTCCAATTGATTAGTTAGAATCATTTTGGACAAAGTAGTTAAATAAATTATTAGTGGAGAATGAAGGGTGGCAATGGAAAAAGAGAAGGCTTATTGGGATGCTTTAAAAGCACAAGCTCAGACATATGCACATGTGAAAGCTCTCAAGGCCTCACAAGAAGAGAATAAAGTCCTTACTACTAAAAATATTTGATTGATGAGAGTTAAAAAATAGAAGAATGTTCTTGAAGAAATTTTTTAATAAATGTGGAAACAACTAATAAGTGTCGACCAGGATATAAGTCACTTAGCCAGAGAAAACAAAACCCTCTCAATGAAGGAGATACACTCCATTTGGCAGAAGACAACCATTGAAATAAGTGCATGGAAAAATGATGCTAAGCCACATGAAAAATTAGAGGAACACTTCTATGATTAGGTGGGGATGTATAAGGAAATCATTAAAAAAAAAGATCTATATGGCTAAGGATCATATTAATTCTTTCAGTGCTCAACATATTGATTAGCGAGCCATACTGAATACTTATGTGTTTGTCCACCAAGTAGAATTGAAAATTTGAGACCTACATATCCAAGATCTCATAGAATACATGTAGTTGGTAAATTTTTAGTATGCTAACTTGGCCATGTTAATAGCAGGGCACCCAAGAACTAAGCTAGAGAAGAAGGTAGCTACCACCTATGCCAAATATGAGATAGAGTTTATAGAACACAAGAAGATATTACAAAGACTAGAGGTCACAAATGCTGAACTAGAGGTGGTAAAGGCTAGCTACCAAGGCCAAAAGGACATAGTAGCGATGGCTTATGGATTATTAGGAATTCAGAGACAAAGCCAGAGCCTATGAGAAGGAATAACGACTGTTTGTAACATGGTAGGTCAAAGCTAATCAAATGTTTCCACAACTACCATGTTCATGGAAAGTGCCGACTTCATCAAACATTGGAACATTAACATGAATGGCACATGATCTTCAGACAGAGATGAAAAAACTTTAGGTTCTTCTTCAAAAGTATTAATTTCAAAAACTTAGAGCATCGGATAAAGGAAAGAAGCCCATGGAGGAACCACCACCACCAGGAACTACATGAGTTCCGTAAAATTTTGTATTTTGTGTTGATGTCTAGATTTTGTTTTGTCTAATCCCACACTGTAGCATGAAATAGTCCATGTCATTCAATAATCCCATACCTATCCACTATTTGCAATTAATTGAACTTGTTGGTCATTTTTTTTGACTTGAGGATGAGTTTTTATTTAGTCGTGGGGGTATGATGAGTCGTGGTTTGCTAGGTCCTGATATTAGGTACATGATACTGGGTACATGATATCGTAGCTTGGATATGATATTGTACACACGATATTGTGATTCCTGTATTAGCCTATAAATATAGCATTTAGACACACAGTGAAGGAGTCTTTTTGGGGGGGGGGGGGCCGGGGCAAGTTGAGTCTTTTGTTAGCTTTGAAGTCAGTCTTTTAGTCATTTTTTAGTTTTTAGTTCTTTTCCCAGTGCATGACTGTAGGGTGATGCTTGTAATTGTACAAAACCTTTGTTTAAGTGTGACATACTTGGACACGCACACGATCCACAATAAAGATTAAGATTACTCAATCATTGCAGTGTTCACTTAGCTTTTAATTTGTTTTAATTATTTATCACTTATTGTTGTTTTCTTAGTTAATATTTCTTTTATTGTCATTTACTATTCTTATTTTTAACGTAGAATGAGTACGCCTTAATCATGAATATTTAAGTGTAACTACATGATAACTTAGTAGTGTATCAAGTAGTGCTTCAAGTGATGTGCGCTTGGTATCCTAGAAGTACTACACGAAGTCCATGATGTGTATGGATTATTAAGGATGGATGCTCATCACACTTAGGCTAGCTTAGATCTTATTTCCTATTGCTTATTAGCTTAATTAAGTTATTTCTCATTATCCTTAAGAGTAGCATAGTAGTGGAAACCACATCATACACCTCACTTTGGACTAAACCATAGGTAACAAAGCAAATACTAGTCCAAGTGGAAAGAAAATGAACTACGATCAATGTATAACTGTCTAGGTGCCACAACTAGTCCATCTGCGAAGTTCAACTGGATTATGTGTATATGCTCATATTTGTATGGTTGAGTGTAGGGGTACCTCACGTCTCATCAATAGATAGAAAGCATAAAATATTAAAATAGTGTAGTTACAACATGCAAGGAAGGTTCTCGATTTAGTTCCTAAATGATAGAGTTTTTATGTTGAAAAACAACTAAGTATAAAAATGTTGAAAATTTTACTAAGTATGGAATGAATTGTGAGAGATGAAATAAAAAATAAGTATAAAACTTATATAAAAGAAAAAAAATTTGAAATATTAATATTATTATTTAGGAAGAAGGATGTTAGATCCCTTACTAAAAATTGAAATTTTTATGTGGAAAAACGACTAAGAATGAAATGTTGAAAATTTTAACTAAGTATAGAATGCGACATAGGATATAGAAAAAATTTAAAGTATAGAACACAAGTAAGCAAGAATAAAATAATGAAAGTGATATGTTTCAATATGGGAAAAAGGTCTTAAATCCTTTCCCAAATAATAGAATACTTTATTGATGAGTTGTGAAGTGTTTGTCTCCTATAGAGGGCCAAACTACAAATGATGAGAGAAAAAAGTAAGTGTGATAGAATTGATAAAGGAAACTAAGATATTGAGAAAAATATAGATTGGGAGGGTGGAACTAAGCCTCTGGAGGATTAGGTGATGGATGAAGAAGTTGTAGGTGCAATTTAGAGTCAATTCCAGCCTAGAAGTAGGTTGTTTTGGTGAAGGTTCACATCATTGATGCTAGTGCTAAAAAAAGTCTAACTTCAAAAAGTGTTGCAGAAGCCTAAAAATTATATCTTTGGAAGTAATGATGAAGGCCTTAAAATTATTTCTTTACAAGTGATTCTGAAGATGTAGAAGGTGACCAAGGAGCACATAGGTGTTGCAATGGTGGTAGACACTCATGCTCTTAATCTCATAAGAATTAACAAGTGCTCTCAAATATCAAAGGATTTGATCTAAAACTTGTTGATGAGTAGCAAGGTACCCCCTACACCCAACCATATGAATCACAAGAATTCACACACAATGTAATTGAATTCCATGGATGGGACTAATTGTGACATTAGATCATTATGCCTTGATCACAGTTCACTATCTTCCCACTTGGACTAGTGGTAGCTTTGTCACATATGGTTTAGTCTAGAGTGAGGCATATGATTCTTGATGTTTTTTTGGCCTTATGCTACTCCTAGCAATAATAAAGAAATCATTTGTTTAAACTAATTAACAATGGAAAGTAATGTCTAAACTAGCCTATGGGTGATGAGTGTCTATTCCTAGCTTGATGTACATTGCATGAATCCACATATGCACTACTAGGATTACCAAGTCCTATGCTACTAGGTGAATTAAGTAATAATACTATTGGGATTACCAAGAAAATACCTATTTACGCTGAAACTGGTCATGCTTATTTTGCCAATTCATCAATATGCATGGAAATGTAAATATTAACTAAGTACATGAAACATAAATTTCATGGAAAGTAAATTTAATCTAAGTTAAAGTGCTGCAATGAATAAGAATTAATCTTGATCTTATTGGTGTTCATGGAATGTGTTCAAGTACATTACCACTCGAATAAGACACTGTACAACTAACTCAGATCCACATTGTGGGCACTCACTAACTATTCTCTAAGATTATGGAATAAAATTGAAAGAGTTTAGCTACTCTATTGACCAAATAATTGCATAAACATGGCTATGAGGGCATATTTATAGAGGAAAATAGACACTACATTGACGGGGTTGCATCGATGCAACAAACTACATCAACAGGGCTTAGTTGATGAGGCTTAGTCGACGAGGCCTAGTCAATGCAACAGATCATGTCAACGAGGTCTAGTCGATCAAGCTTAGTTATTGGGACCTTGTTATTGGGGCATTGTTATTGAGGTTAAGATATCAGGGCTAGGATATTCGAGCTAAGATGTCAAAGGCAACCAAAAAGTTGACTTTTTATCAGATAACCCAGCTAACTGATGATTCATCATACCCTCATGATTGAATAAAAACTCATCCTCAAGTTAACAGGATAGGATTGAGCTTTCTTTACAAAATTGGGAAGGTATGAAATTATTGACTGATGCTAACTACTAACTGACTCTAAGTGCCACATTACAAAATTTTATTTGAGTGGATACATACAAAATGACAAAGTGACAAAAAGACTGGACAAACTTTTAAGATTACAAACTTTATAGAGGTCTTCAAGAATCTACTAAAGATGATTCTTTTTGTTGCTACTAGTGGTGGCAAAATTCCAACCTAGATCATTATGCAAATTCTTTTCTGGTTATGTGCAACATTGTTAAAGGATGGATTGAAATTCCTTCTCATTGTCCCATGGATCTAGTAAACACGTGATGCTTGAGCTACTATCTTGTATGTGCTACGATTTGTCCATGGACATATCCTCCATTGTTCCTCTCTTGGCTTCATTTCCATGCTTGGAAAAATATGTTCCTCCTTAGGAGTTTCTTTAGCATCACCTATAGCCACCAAAGGATCAACATTAGTTTTGGTAGGTTTTACTTAATAATTAATCCTTTTTGAATCCCTTAGTTTTCATTTAAGCATAAGGTGATGATAACATACTATGCCCAAGGCCATGAGGTAACTAAAATCATCAAGTTGTTTACATTATTTTGATCAATTACTATTAGTTACCATGATGTTCAAAAATAGGATGTTAGAAACATTTTAAAATTTCAAAGCGAACATCCCTAGCCCCCATGACTAATAAGCATAACTCCAGAAGCACACAAGTTTTTAAACAATTGAAACCAAAGGTCTAATTTAGAAGATGGCTAGGTAATATTGAACTTGAAGGATATTTTAATACAAAAGTAGGAAAAAGTAAAAAAGTAATTGAAAGTGATGAGAAGTAGTCCCAAAATTATGCATAAATTTAGAGAAACTATCATTGATGTTCTAGAAGATGTGAAGGCTAGTTCAAAGCCATGATCGACAAAAGTTATGTAAGTGGGTCCTCCCCAAAGTAGGATCCTACCATAATGCCCTTCCATAACCATTGCTATAGATGTCTATGGGCACCTCAGAGGTTAAATGTAGATCATGCCTTCATTCTAAACACAACAGAACTACTGTGGTTGGAATGTTGTACTATACTACACAAAACCAAAAGGCTTATAATCACATGCAGTAATGAGGTGAATAATGGGATGAGAAGGGATTGGAGAGATAGGTATGTAAGGTACTTGACCATGTCCACAATAGGTTCTTGTGAAAAATGTGATTAAAATGATCATCATATCTATCTGTCCAAGCTCAGACCATGTCCATACCATGAAGAGTGACCTTGCATTGATGTGTTTCATCCTACCAACCACCATGAGTCCATAACCACCTCAAAGAACAATCATCATTCAAAAAAGAAAAGAAGGAAGGAAGGGCCTTAGTTAGAGGGGAACCTTCAAGCATGGGTAACATGTCTTTCCAACTCCATAACCAATGCTTGTAGTCCATTATTATGTCTTAAAGGTGTACTTTGAATTTTCATTATTATTATTATTTTATTCTGAAATGGGAAGCACATCATGCAAATATCAAGTTTTTTTTATTAGTCGATGGAGGAGTGATGATATGTTCCAAGAAGAGTCATAAACAACATGAAGGAAGAAAAAAAGAAAATCCAACAAGTTCCCTTGAGGTCACACCCTTACTATTCCCAATTGGTCATTTCCTCTTTCTTCAAGGTACAATGATCATTGATTAATTTTAGTTTAATGAAAGAAGAACCAAATTATTTCCATGAAAAGGAACTTTTATTCAGAGAATTGGAGAGATGGATGAGGTGGCCTCATTACTTTACACAATTACTTACCCAATCATCTTGATAATATAACACAAAAAAACCCAACACATAGCATTAACTTCTGCATCATGACTTGGAAATATTATTAATGAAAACATAAAAGACATTCATAATACATAAAGGAAATGACTCAAGAAAAGAGAAAAATATAAAGAAAAGAAAAATATTAAAAAATGGAAAACATATTAAGAATTAGAAAATTTTGGAAGAAATAGGAAAATGATAAGAAATTGTAAAAATAAAAAGGTGAAAAACAGTTATTAGTTCTTGAACCAAGATGGAGCATCTCCCCCATGACTAATCTTATGTTCACACATTTGGGAGATGGACTACACAATACCTTGGTTATACACCACTAGTTTTCCATCTATCACTGTTATTGATTTAATTAATTGTGTGGTAGCACATCTAACATTGGTGATAGTCTCATTTGAATCATTCATAGATGTATCTTTATTTGTACTTAAAGGTATTTTAATTTTGGAGGATCTAGATGTGTTTGGTTCTTCTTCTTGATTTTCTATTTTAATTCCTAGGTCTCGATGTTTAATATCCTCTTTTGGTGTATAATCAAAGTGTAATATATTTATGTCTAAGTCATCTATTTGGTCCATTTTCTTAAGTTTAGGACTAATAAGTAGATCAGTTGTCTCCATGCATATTTAAAATAATTTTATATTCTCATTTTCAAGCCATTGGGTGTCTTCTGGTTTAGTAGCTACTACGTAGATTGGTTTTTGCTCACACACCTACTCTTGAACTTTTTTGTGAGTTATCTTAATATTTTAAATTTCTATCCCACAACTGCATCCTTTACTATTAGTAGTGATGGATGAATTCTTCTATCTCTCCACAGTGATAGGTTCATCATTTCATTTAGGTGTTGGAGTAATGATGGATGTTGGCCTTTACGTATGATTGGAGAACATTGGTTGTGAAAGGAAGGGTGTTGCACTTGATTGGTATTATGCTAGTTTGGATGGGTTAATAAGTCCACGAGTGTTGTGCTTATGTGTGGGAACCATCCTAAAGCAAGGACGTTTCTAAGATTGTGGTGGAGATCTACTAGCACTATCATTTTTGTGTATGTTCACAACACAAGTGGCATTCTCTCATTGATGTCGTGGTGATGAACCTTTCTATATTGTTGGTGGTGACATATGGTGGAGGGAAGTATAAGAATATTGAGGATCTGATGAAGGATGAGAGGTGTGAGGTGGTGATCCTTTAAAAGATGTTGCGGGTTGATGATATTCAGGAGAGTGGTAGTAGCAATTTCAAGTAGAGGAAGTAGAACCAGTTGGGAAAACAAGTTGTTGAACATAATGCCCGTATGGGTTCAGATGATAGTAAGGGTACAACTAGTTTTTTGGTGGCCTCTCCATGACTGTAGGGTTTTGCCACTATGGTTGATGACACTGTTGAGGCTGGTAATAAGTCCCTCTAGGATAATATGATTGGTTGTGGGACTATCTATAATTACCATGTGGAAAAGGAAATTTCTTGGGCATGTGCTTTTGTATGAATTTAGGATTTAATGCAAAAGCCCAATACTCATGTAGATGTGATATGACTGGGCAATGGCCCTTTGGGTGATCATATATGCAAATTTCACATCTATCATCTTTGTCTGTGGTTAAGTCTATAGCCTCACTTTCTTCAACCATGTTTCCTATTTATTGATAAGTGTTCCTAGTTGTTTCTTAGTTCTGCTTCATTCGTTTATTGTGATCGCTTGGTTCATTTTTTATTACCTTCTTCTTTACAATTTCTATGAAAGTTGTAGCTTTTTATTTTATCCACTTTGACATCCTATCTAGTCTTTCTTGAAGTTCATCAAGAGATTGTTGCAATGGTAAGGTTTGTTGTGAAATCACCTCATCGTGAGTTGCCTCTTTTTCCTCATCATAGATATGGATCCTCTTCTTTTGAAGAGTTGGATCCCAATGATATTTCTCAACATTCTCTATTTACATAGCTCTTCTTCTTCTTTTGCTAGCTATGCAATTAGCCTTTGTATTTGATGGGCTTTTAATTCGTATAATCAACCTTGAGCACACATCCCAAGGGTCTCCCTCATTTCATTATGAAGCCCATCTATGATGTGAAAAAGTTTCTATTGTTGAGAGAAATCATGGTCAGGATATCTATGTAGTAAAAAATAATGTCTATCCAAGGCCACATTCAAGGGTTCATGACTTTCTTGCTTCCACCCTTAGATTTGTTTTCTTAGGTTGGATACTCTTGCATAGGTTTGGTATTTTTTGTTAAAAAGCTCTAGCATTGTGGACCATTGGTGGATGAAACTTGGTTCCAATGACCTATACCAACTTTCAACTTCATCTATTAGTGTCCTAGGGAGGAGCTGAAGCTTGTACCACTTATTTTCAATATTTTTCAAGGCACAGGCATCATGGAAGGCTTGTAAGTGATGTTGTGGATCAGAGTAATAGCTTCCAAAAAATTTAGGGATATTATTCATATTGAGTCTTTTTATGTGACTCTCCCTAAAATGCCTATGGGGTATCTTAATTGCCTCTATGATCTACATCAAGCTCTTAGTGGCCAATAAGGGTTCATCGTCATCATACGTGGCATGGTGAAAATTGCTATTTCTATTTTTTCAATTATGATGATTTTGTCTATGTTCATTTTGATGTCTTTGATTTTTCCCCTAGGTTTGATTTCTATTCTTATTTTGACCCCATAGTAGAGCTTGATCTCTATACCTACATTCATCTATGTAAAAACTAGACATTAAAGAGGAAGAGGAAGATGAGGAACTAAGAGAGTTGCCATGGCTTCTATAATGTTTTCCATGGTCCCTTGATTTATCTTTTCTAGGTATTGAGGAGGTCCAAGGCCTTGAAGCCTTCCCTAGTCTAGGACTTACTTCATCTCCTCTAGGATTGTTTGCCATTGGTGAATGTAGTCCTTGAGCACAGTTAGGGTGGTCATGAACATATGAAACTCCTACATGAGGTGGGTCACTCCAATTTTGTTCACTATATATCTCATTGGTTTTTCAATGAATGTTCTCTTCATACGATGCATTATAACTTGCTTGTGAAAGAGACATTGTTGTTGGTTTGTAATGTGTGTGACTTAGTATTTTCTCAAAGATAGTTCTTTAATGCATTTATAGTGATCGTATATGATATAGCTATTCTAGATAACTAGCACCATCCCTGATAATGACACCCATGATAAGCAGTGAGGTACCCCCTACGCCCAACAATATGAATCACAAGCATTCATGCATGATTTGGTTGAATTTCATGAATAGGACTAGTTGTGGCATCTAGATCATTATGCCTTGATCATAGTTCATTATCTTCCCACTTGGACTAGTGGTAGCTTTGTCACATATGGTTTAGTCTAGAGTGAGGCATATGATTGTTGACGTTGTTTCGACCTTATGCTACTCCTAATGATAATAAAGAAATAATTTGTTTAAACTAATTAAGAATGGAAAGTAAAGTCTAAACTAGCCTACAGGGATGGGTGTCTGTTCCTAGCTCATCATACATGTCCTAAGCCCATGTATTCACTACTAGGATTACCAAGTACTATGCTACTGGGCAAACCAAGCAATAACATTATTGGGATTACTAAGCAAATACATGTTTATGCTCGAAACTAGTTGCACTCATTCTACCAATTCATTAATATGCATGGAAACATAAATATTAACTAAGTACATGAAATGTAAATTTCATGGAAAGTAAATTTAATCTAAGGTAAAGTGTTGCAATGAATAAGAATCAATCTTGATCTTATTTTCATTCATGGAATGTGTCCAAGTACATTGCCACTCAAATAAGATGTCATACAATTGACTCAGATCCACACTGCGGGCACTCACTGACTATTCTCTAAGATTATGGAATAAAATTGCAAGAGTTCAACTACTCTATTGACCAAAGAATTCCATAAGCATGGCTGTGAGTGTGTATTTATAGAGGAAAATAGACACTACGTTGATAGGGCTGCATTGATGCAATAGAATACGTTGACGAGGCCTAGTCGATGCAACAGACTGTGTTGATGGGGCCCAGTTATCAAGACCTTGTTATCAGGGCAGTGTTATTGGGACTAAGATATTAGAGCCAAGATATTGGGGCTAGGATATTGGGGCTAAGATATCAAAGCCAACCAAAAAGTTGACTTTTTATTAGATAACCCAGCTAATTGATGATTCATCACTTATGTTTTGAGCTTCTATTTATATCCTTGGATTTTCCAAATTTAACTTAGGATTGCTAAAGTTGAACTTGGAGTTAAGTGTAACTTATCTCTAGGTTCAAATATAGCAAGTGTAATCTTTGGTTTTAGTGAACATGGTAATTTGTTAAGGTGATGTTGATAGTAACGTTGATGTTGACATTAGTGTTGATGCTAATACATTTTTTGCTTCTAGAGTTAAAAAAATTTTGATAATTTTTTTGGTTGAAAATTTTAACTCTGGAGAGGTCAAATTTGACCCTAAAATATGTCAAGATGGTAATTTAGAAGCACTTAGAGATCCATAGATCAATGGAAGTTGTAAACCTAATGTATAGGATGATTTGGAGATGCTAAGATGAGTTGTGATCTTGCTAGTGTCCTATACTTAGCCAAAAATGCTAGTTTTCCAAGTTTTTTAAAACTTACAAAAAGTGCAAATTTTGGAAGATTAGAGCATTGAAATTGCTGCCGATGAGTCATCTTAGCCTTAGGGATCCATGGTGCACATCAAGATATAAATTTAGCAAGATTTGGAAGCCCTAGTTATGATGATACTGGCACTAATGTTGACATTGACTTTGACATAGTGTTAGTGTTTGTTCCTAGAGTTAGAAAAAATTTTAACAATTTTTCTAGCCAAAAATTCTAACTTTGAAAAGGCCGAAATTGACCCCAAAATGCATCAAGATGGTAATTTTAAAGTGCATAGAGATCCATAGAGTAGTGGAAGTTGTAAACCTAGTGTATGGAATGATTCAAAGATGTCAAGATGAGTTTTGATCTTGTGAGTATCATATACTTAGCCAAACATGCTAATTTTTCAAGTTTTATAAAACTTACAAAAGTGCAAACTCCAGAAGCTTTGAGTGCTAAAATTGTTGCTGATGAGTATCTTGGCCTTGGGGGTTTATGATGCATGTTGAAACATAGTTTTGGTGAGATTTGAAAGTCCCAGTAATGGTGCTTTTGGCATTGATGCTGATGCAACATTAGCATTACTTCCTAGAGTTAGAAAAATTTTTAACATTTTTTCGAATTTTTCCAAAGTTGCTAGATTTAAGGCCTTAAAGTTGGGATATGACTTGGAATGGTTCTTCAAGATCTCTGAAGGTGAAAAATGTATCTTGAAAGGTATTTTTGGGACATTTTATTTCATGGTGTCAAAAAAAATCCAATTTGACATCTCATTTGTTCTAACACTTAGAAATATTTCGACCTTAGGATCATGAAGTCAAACTACCAAATTTGCCAAATTCAAACTCTATGATGCCAAAGGAGCTTAGGATGTACAATTGGTAGTCTTGCATGATGTAGAATATACAATAGCTCCATCATTTAGAATTATTTTGGTCTTGATCAACTCCAACATTGAGAAGAATTTTGGTTCTAAAGTTTTTTAGAGATCATGAAAAAGTTAGTTCATAAGTTGGATTATGAACTTAGATGGTTCCCAATGTCCCCTTGGAGCTAAGAGTATGTCTTGTGATGATTTATTTGGGGGATTTAGGGCTCAAATCCTTATGAAAGATGGTTGAAACCACACTTAGTTTCATTTCAAGTCCAAAAAAAAAAAATTAGATACAACATTACCCCCTCTTGATAGATACTATTGAAGTGTTGAAGGAGGATTCATCAAAAAGAGATGAAATTCTAAATTGAGATACCTAAAAAAGAGAATAAAAATAATAAAAAAATAAAAAGAATGAAAGGGGGGTATGGGGGAGGGAAGGAAACAATATTAGGCTATCATTGATACACATCAATCATGAGGATAGTGTTATGCCACAAAAAGGGGGCATGGCTAAATCCTATACTCAAGATGATCAAAAGGAAGTCATTTATTATATTCACACACTATCCCACTCATGCCCTCAACACACCCTTACCAAAATAGAATAAGTCACTCAATTCTCACTAAACATGCTAACGAGAGGAAAGTAGGAAAGTTAGTTAGAGGAAGAATAGAAAAGTGAAAGAGGAGAAATAAAAAATAGAGTTACAAATTTGTGAAAATAATAATATTGGATAAGGAAATGAGGGATGTCACCTATACATCAAGATAATGTGCTATGTCATAGGAGGAGGGCAAGGCAAAGTTCCACACTTTAATGATTGTTGATGCTTTACAGATTTTATTCTCTCCTTGTCCAACTCAAACTTAACATGCCCTTACATGGAGTTAAAAAATGGTACAATACTCATTGCTCACTACATGAGGTAGATTGCTTATTAATATCCTCATCATAGTGTGATGTAGAAGAAAGTAGAATGAGAAAGGAAGAGATTGAAAAGGCAGACACAAATCAATAAAAAAGATAGAAGAAAAATAGTAGAAAATAAAGAGAAAAAGAGAGGAGAAGTAAGATAAGGAGAGGAAGTAAAAATAGTGCAATAAAATATAGATGATATGGGAAAAGAGTTAGAGAAAAATTGATGATGCTTGATCTCTTTGGTTTTTTTCCTTTCTTTTATAATTATTTTCTCTCTCTTTCTTTTGATCTCAAATGTAGTATTTTTTAGGGTATGTTTTGTTCACTTGGTTTGAGCATTGGTTCCTATCTTAATTGGCTAAGTAGTATTCTCAGTTTCTTAGGTCATTAATGACAATGAAGGAGCCTAAGTAGTTAGGTGAGAACTTGGTCATCATGGCATTAGGAAAATGCCTAAGAACAAGGTCACTTTCCTTGATGTCTCTAAGTCTAACATGCTTGTCATGGTGATGGGGCATGACTTCTTGATAATTTTGGATATTGATTGGTACTTGCTTATAATTTTTCTCAAGTGTTTCTAGCTCAACATAATGTATATTATCATTCTCCTTGTTCATCATCCAATTGTTCAAGGCCACATGAAGAGAGGCACATTCAACTCCACTGAAGACATAGCTTTTAATCCATAGGTAAACATGAAAGGTGTTTAGTTTTTTGTTGTTCAAAAGGTAGTATGGTATATCCAAATGGCATGAGATAACTAAGTATGATAGCTACATTGGGATTTTTCAACCATAAATTTGAGTAAATGGATGAGGGATTTATTGGTTGATTTAGCTTACCCATTAGATTGTAAGTAATACAAAGATGAGAATGATTGGGTAATTTGGTATTAATCATAAAATTTTGTTAGTTCTTTGGTCTTGAATTGAGGTTCATTATCAGTCATGATTTATAGAGGGATACCAAAGAGAGTGATTATATGATCTAAGATAAAACAAAAAACATACTTAGAAGTTGCAATTTTTAAAGGAATAACTTCAACCCAATTAGTAAAATATTCAGTAGATGTTAAAGTAAACTAATGACTAGAAGAAGATGGAGGATTAATATAATCTATGAGATCTAATCCCCATTTTTGGAAAGGTCGTATGATTTTAGATGTCATAAGCTCTTCAGATTGAACAGAAATAAGTGGAGCATGACATTGATATGTATCATAAATCTTAACTATTGTATGTGTGTCCCTAGATATCATAGGCCACCAGTAACCTAATAAAATGACATGAACTACTAGAGACTATGAGACTAAAATAACCTCCACATATGCCAGAAGGAACTTGTTCTAACATGTTTTTGACTTCTTCATGACTTAGACAATGTAGAAGAACAAGTGACATAGAGATGTGACATAAAATGCTAGGATGAACAATACAAAATTGTTTAGAATGTTTAAAAAGAAAATTATTTTGTGAATGAGATAGATTTTTAGAAGTTTCTCTAGTTTGAAAGTATTGTACAATATCATAGTATTATTCATCTTCTCCTAAGTTAAGTAAGATAATGTGTTATGTATTTAAGAGTGTAACAGGTGTATCTTATGTTGAATGCGATAAATAATCATTAAGAAAAGTAGGATCGACAAGAAGAGAAAAATTAACTAGTGCATCAGCAACCATGTTTTCTAAGTGATGGATGTACATGAGTAAGCATAAATCAAACTAAGAAATCAAATTTTTTGCTAAGTCTAGAGAAGGTTGATGGTATTTAGCTTTGTAATTGTATTCATTATTTACTTGGAATATGACTAATTGGGAACCACCATACATAGAAGGCTTTTTGATTTAAGGTTGAAGAGCTAGAGCAAACCTCATTTGATACCTTCGTATTCTGCCACATTATTAATACATGGAAAATTAAATTTATAAGTTTGATAAATTGGATTCATACCTTGGCAATTTAAAAGATAAGTTGAACTTGAACATTGGGCTGTGTGTGAACCATCAAAATACATGTGTGAATTAAAATCCTCATGTTTCAATATCATAGTCAAAGAAGTAACTATTTCTTCTTTACTTGATTCCTCTAGAGAAGGTTGGATAGTTATAATAGATAGTTTAGAGAGGGGGGCTAAAGTAAGTAGACCCATGATGGCTTATCCCTTAATTGAGTATTTGGAAAGGTATGATAAGTTAAATTCAGTTAAAAGAGTTTTCCATTTTTCCATGGGGTTGTTATTGTATGGATTGATGATAATGGATTGTAAAATGTTGTCTTAGCAAATGATGTAGCTTTTTCCCCCTGTATGTAGTATATCCATTTCTTGAGTGTAAAGACAAGGCCTAGGAAAGATTTTTTCATGTTTTTATAACGTGTTTCATAATTAGAGAAGGGATGAGAGATGTGATAGATAGGAAGATCAACAACATCTTTACATCATTGGCAAAGCATGGCTACAATAGAGTGATTAGACTTGGAAAGATAGAGATAGAAAGAAAGATCAAATTGAGGAGGATAGATGATAGGAAGATTGATAAGGGCATGTTTGATTGTTTTGAAATCCTCTTGATACTTTAAGTCTTAGTTGAATGTCATTCATTTTTAAGAAGGTAAGAAAGGGGATGAAACTGATTAGTTAGATTACATATGAAATATGAAATAGAGGATGGATTGGAGTCTACCTTGTAGAATATGCATGTCTTTAACATACTTAGATGTGGGAGGTTCAAGATTTCTTTGACTTTTTGGGAGCTACTACCATAATGTTAGTTGAAACTATAAATTCTAATATCAAACTTTTTCTATACCAAAAATGCATTTCTTGGGATTAAAGAAGTGGTTATATTTATGGCAATGAATCATAACTTATACTAAGTTGGTGGGATGATTGGTTTCAATGATTGACTTGATTGTTAAATCATTCACATAATTGTTGATAGTTTTAAACATAATCTCACTAAAGATAAAGGCCTTGACATATTAGTATGTTGTTCTAGCATTCTTAAGCCCAAAAGACATTTTTGTGTAATAGAATGTTCCCCATGGGGTCATGAAAGTTGTGAAGAATTGATACTCTAGATTGATTTGAATTTGATTTTAGCCTAAAAAACCATCCATGAAACTAAGTAAAAAATGACCTACCATTATGTCCATGATTTGAACAATTTTGGACAATGAAAAATCATCTTTTAATATCACTTTGTTGAGGTCACGAAAATCAATGCATATCCTAATAGCTCCATTTTTCTTAGGAACGACCACTATGTTGGATATCCAATCAAAGTAATCTATGGGATGTATAAATCCAACATTGTAAAGTCTAGTGATCTTATCTTTTATAGCTAAGGCTAGATTAGGATTGATTTTTTGGGCTTTTTACTTGGCAGGTTTGGATTCCTCCTCAAGTATTATGTTATGTTGGACAAGAATGGGATCAATATCAAACATGTCATCATATCCCCATGCAAAGGTGATATATTTTTTTCTAAGTATTTCTAGAATAAATTTCTCAATATCGTTAGGTTGGTTTGCCCCATGCTGTAAGATCATTTTCTCATTTTTGTGATTTGTTATAGTGAGATCTAGTAACGAATCATTAGTCAAAATGGGTTTACAATCCAAGAAGGGAAGGTTATTTTAAGGGATTAAGTCTTCCTCGATGATATCAAGGATTGAGGTGATAGAATCTAAGGGGTCAAGGAGTGAAAATTAATTAAATCCTTATTGAGAGACTAAGAGATTTAGCCATGGGCCCCATCCAAGGCTAGTGGTTCATGCAGATGATAGAGTAACTTAGGATTCATGGCCTATAAAGCAAGAGAGAGAAAGTAATAGTTACATGAAAGTGAGATTAAAATGAGAAAGAGATCTAGAAAAGATTTTAAGTTTGCTTGCACAAAATAGGAAGAGTTAGAAAAAAATAAATTAAAAGATAAAAGAATTTGAAATTTTTCAAGGTAGAGATGGGAAGAAGATTTTAAGTTTTAGGGAAGATTGACAAATTTACCTAAGTATGGAGAGAGAGGTAGAAAATTTTCCAACTTTGGAAAAGAGAAGAGTTTTAGGAAATTCTCTAAGTTTTGGAAAGATAGAAGGGCTAGAAAATTTTCGAAGACATTGAGGAGAGAAAAATAATAAATTTACATAAGAAAAGGAGAGGATTGTGGAAAAAAATTTCTAAGTCCAAATAGGGGGGAAAAGATTGAAACATTTTATGACAGGGTATGGAGAAATTTTCTAAGGTTGGAAAAGTAGGACAATTTTTTGTGAAATGGAATTGGGGTAGAGGAGTTAGAAAAATTTTCTAAGTTTTTAAGGTAAAACCAGAACTCAAAAATTTATAAGGCATGAAAAATTGAAAATTGAAAGTAACCAAATTTCCAAGTATTTAGCATGCAATTAAGAGGAGAAAATATTAGGATGGTTAGTTTTGCTTTAGCCTCTACGTTTTTGCTAAATGTGGTAGATCTACATGGAAATGTACTTGCATGAAATTTGATCGGGAATTGAAAATCATGTTATATGGAACTATTATTTATGGGTTTCGTGTTTTATGTATTTATAGTTTTCTATGTCTATGGGATTTTTAAGTTTATTTATTTATTTTTTTCTTAATTTTTTATGTTTGTAACTTTGTGATTTTTAAGGAAAAAATGAAGAAAATACTATATGAAACATGTGCTAAAATGTGATACAAAAAAGAGTAAATACTAGAGCAAGATGATAATCAAGATTGTGCTAAATAAGTAGATATGATTGAAATAAAAAGGTGAGATAACTGAGCTAATGTAAAGAAGCTAAAAGTAATTTCATACAAAGAAACATACACAAACATAAAATATAAATATAGATAAAATAGTGAAATAAGAGAAAATATTTAAGACTACAATGCCTTATTGATGGATTTTGTAGCATCAAATTTAGTGAAAACCTTCATGTTCTTAGCAGATTCAATAATTTCTAACTTATCAAATCTTAAATCCAGAAATTTGTAGCTGCTAAATGACAAAGGAATAGTTGCATTAAATTCTTTATTTTCTTTTGTTGAGGACATTTGACCAATAAAAGTAAGTTGAGATCCTAAGCTAGTTTCTTCTAATACATCTAATCATGAGATAGCTAGGATTTCAGGATCTACGTGTTAGACTATTTCTCTATCTTTATAAGGGAAGAGTATTCATGATGTATGGGTGATGAAACAACATGATGGTATATGAACTAAGATCATTCTAGAATAACATTAGTTCTAGATGAATCTCTAATGATAGTAAATATGACCTTCGATGTGATCATATTTCTTATAGAAAAAGGTAATTTTATTGCTCCTATGATTTTTACTCTAGCACCATTAAATAAAACTAGAGAAGAATTGCAGTTAGAGTATGTGACCTATTTTTCAAGGTCAAGATCTTCAATGACTGCTCATGATATGACATTAGTTTCGACTCCATCATCCATATGCATTAATAGTAGCAACATGTTATCTTTGATCTATATGATGTTGTAAATTAGAAGTTGGCACATGATACCTATAGTAGAATGTATTTTTATTATTTTCCCTAAAGACTAAATCGTTAGCTTCATAGTATGGATTATTAAGCACCAATGAGATTGCATGAACATGAGGCCAAATATGCAAAGGCACCATCATGGACTTTAGTAGCTCCTCTAACACCAAAAAATGTTCGTTTGAAGTAGAAATGAGATAAAAGAGGAAAAGTTTTGTCCCTTTTAACTTCATGATAGTGACAATTTTACACATAACCTTATTTCCAGAGGTTGTGTTTCTCGAAGCTAGTGTAAGAGGAACAACATTAGATATGGTTGATGGAGTTGAGATGACAATGGAAACATGGGTATTTACATTTGATGGATTTTGTAATGAAACTTCTTTTTTTGTTTGGCTTGATATCCATTTTCTTCTCTTTCTCCTTGTCATCAACTATTGCCTCCCTTTTAGCCCTTGTTAGGATTCTAATAGGTGAAGTAGGGGTAGAAAGTAAGGGAAGCTCTTATTTCTTGGGTGAAATGAAAGAATGATATGTTGGACACATAGCATAGGGTAAGATAGAAGGATAATGAACAAGGTGAGTAGGCATGAGAACTATGTTTCTTGGAGGAGAGGGAGAATAAGAGAAAGTATGCTAAGATGGCATAGGAACTTTATCATAGTGAGAAGTGATATTAATGACTAATGAAGTCCTTTGTACATTCTAAGGAGGAGGGATGTTGGCATTATTATAAGGAAGATTAATTACAAAAGGCTTCTTAGGCCTAATTGGGGTAAAATGAGAGGATGAGGGAGACTGATAATAGGAGGAATCCATTTAAACCACAAAGGAAGTTCGTGGATGATTTTCTTTGGATTTTAGGTGGAAGGTTGAAATTATCCTTGAATGGGAATTTAGAGGATCTTGATAAATTTTCATGTTTGGGTTATTGGGTTGGACAGGAGTTTTGAATACAATTGCTTCTATTTCTACCAATGTTCAGTGTTACAATCCCTAGTATAATGGCTTGAAAGCCTCATGATAGTAGAAAAACTTGTTGGGATTATATCACTAAAGAATAGGTGGCTTTTCTTTCATGCATTAGGAAGGATCAATGCCTAAGGTTTGACGTCTTTTGAATCACATTCTCATTTTTTCTAAAACTTGCTTCAACATTATGTATCCATCCTTTAGTAGAATTCTATATAGTTTTATGTACATCATTGGAAATTATGGTACTTGAATTGGTCTTTCTATGATCTCCTTGATTGCCTACTATTATTGACCATGTTTTGTTCACCACCATTAGGCTTTGGATTAGAGCTCACATTCTTATTTCTATTATTGTCTTCACTATTTGATGATGAACCTACTATAGTTTGGTTCACCAAAATCACTATCTAGTTGGTGTTTTGGGTGGACTTGTCCTTACCTTCTACTTTATTTACTTTATTCTTGAAGTTAACCCATTATAGATTATTGCACTAAATGATCATCTCCTCAATGTGTTTAGTGAAGCTGATTGTATTATGAAGGCTAAGTGGCCTAGGGTAGTCCAACTTTCCTATAATATAATCATTGATAACTCCTTCAAAAATATATATAGTAATTGTTCATCAAGTAATTGATGTGTAAGCTCCATGGTTGTTGATGTACACCTAGATGTCAACTTGGAGATAGATTCATTAAGATCCTGTTTGATGGCTAGGAGCTTTTGCAATGTATCATCCTTAGTAATATTATACTTGAACCTCTCCATAAAGGTAGTGAAGAGCTACTCCAAGGAGGTGATAGATTTGTGGGGGAGTGATCTATACCATTCAAGTTCTTTATCAATCAAGGAGTTGGAAATGCTTCTAAGGATGGTGTGAGGATAATTGGCAAGCTGCATGCATTCATTATGAAAGGTAATGACATGGTTCATAGGATCATATTATCCATTATACTTAGTGAAATTTGGTAATGAAAGATCATTGGAAACTTGAGTAGGGGAATTAGAGGATTGATGTGATCAAGAAGAAGGAATGCGATAGAGATAGTGTAATTACCCCCATGCAGTGCTGTGGCTTTTCACATTTGATCTTCATGCACCTAAAGCCTAGATGTGAGGTCTTGTAGTAAGAGCATTAATTTAGGTGAAACACACAGAATTGATGAAACCATAGGATTATCAAAAATGGGGTTATGATAGGGTAAAAATGGTTGTGGTGGTATAATGACTTGCATGGTAGTTTGAGGTGTGCTATATTAGGGCACACGCTACATAATGGAGCAAATGGTAGTGACACTTGTGTTGATTAAGTTTGTGAATATGTGATATTGGTTGGAAAGGATTTAACATTAAATTTGGATTTGAAAGATTGGATGATGGATTGATAACATTAGTATTTTGAAAGAGACTATATGCAAGTGGCATACTAGTTGATGGTGGAATTATGATAGTAGGATTAAATGAAGTGGGTAGCAAGATAGAATTATTTTGGGGTTTAGGCATAGAGACAAGGTTTGAGAAGTTGATGAGATTTACATGCTATGTGATGAAGGTGTTTTGTTGATGAAAAGGGTCTATAGGAAGACTAACATGAGGAGGCTCTTTCTCATCGCCATCATGAATGTTGATATCTCCACTTTTCTTACTCGATTTATCTTGTAACTATAAATTTTGATTGCCAACATTGATGTTGGGATTCCCAATGAGATGTTCGACAATACCACTTGCCATGACCTATATTTCATCCCTAGTAAGTAAATATTTTGTAAGCATGGCTTGCTCAAACTAGGTAAGCTTGATGGGTTAGTTTGGGTTAAGCAAGAAAGGTTCCAAACCATTGGCTACCTCATACTCAACCTTCCTTCTTAGCTCACTCTTAGGCAATGTAATGGTTAGTTCACATTTTACACATGCAAATTTGTAGTCATATTGCATCATGGGTTTCATAAGTACCTAATGTTTATGCATTTCCATTAGCTTACAAACTTGAGATCCCTAGGAGGACTCAAGTCGTTACCCTATAATGATGTCAAAGAAAGTATTCTATACACAATTAGAAAGAAAAGAAGGATCAAGTGCACCAAAAAAAAGAGGAAGAAAAACTAAGGAAAATTACTTAAAGTGAGAAAAATTAGAAGTTTTAGAAAGGACCCATAGGTTACTAGTCGCTTAAGTTTAAGATACTAGAAATCATATTGGCCCTCCTTCTAGTGCTAAAAATGTTCATGTAGAAATGTTCTTTACACCTCTACAAGAATACCTCCACAAACTAAGTGTTGAGATACTTAGCACATGGTTGTAAATAGTCTTCAAATTGATGTAATCCTCAATAAATTAACAATTATGAAATGAAGAGGCACAAATCTTCTAATAAAATATAGACTTAGCTTATCACACATAAACTATAAATGGAAAGGAACAATGAAAAGTGAAGTTTTTAATGCTACAAATGGCCAAGTGTAAAATCATAAGAAAAATGACTAAGTATGGATTATTGGAAAATAAACCAAGTGTAGGATAAGATATGAATTATGGAATAAAAATTAAGTTTAAAATATAGATAAAGAACATAAAATGCTAAAATAGTGTATTTATAACATGAAAGGAAGGGTCTCGATTCCCTCCCCAAATAATGGAGTTTTATTGTTGAAAAATAAATAAGTATAAAAATGATGAAAACTTGACTAAGCATGGAATGAAATGTGAGAAATGGAATAGAAACTAAGTATAAAACTTATATAAAAGGAAAAAAGATGTTAGATCCTTTCCCTAAAAATGAAATTTTTATGTAGAAAAGTGGCCAAGTGTGAAATATTGAAAATTTTGACTAAGTATAGAATGTGATGTAAGATATAGAAAAAATTATAAGTTTATAACATGAGTAAACAAGCATAAAATAATGAAAGTAAGATGTTTCAATGTAGGGGAAAGGTCCTAAATTCTTTCCCAAATAATAGAATACTTTATTGAGGAGTTACGAAGTGTTCATCTCCTATGGAGGGCCAAACTACAAATGATGAGAAAAAAACATAAGTGTAGTAAAAATAATATAATAAACTTAGATATTGAGAGAAATATAAATATGGAGGATGAAATTGAACATTTGGAGGGTTAGGTAATGGATGGAGAAGTTGTAGGCACCATCTAGTGTCAATTTTAGGCCAAAATGAGGTTGTTTCTGTCAAGGTTCTCATCACTAACTTTGGAACTAAAAAAATTCTAACTTTGGAAAGTGTTATAGAAGCTTGAAAATTATATTTCTAGAAGTAATGCTAAAGGATTGAAAATTCTATCTCTAGAAGTGATGATGAAGATGCACAAGATGGCCAAGGAGCATGTGGGGCATTGTAGTGGTGGTAGTTGTTGGTGCTCTTGATCTTTTAAAATCTAACAAGTGCTCTCAAATCTCAAAAGGTTTATCCTAAAACTTGTGTTTTAGGCTTGTACTAATAGGTACTAAGTTGTCAAATTTAACTTAGGGTTGCTAAAAATAAATTTGGAGTTAAGTGTAACTTATCACTAAGTTTGAAAATAGTAAGTTTGGTCTTTGGTTTTAGCAAATGGGGAAACCTATCAAGGTGATGTTGACATTGACATTGACATAACATTAACATTACCTCCTAGAGTTAGAAAAATTTTGACAATTTTTTTGGCCAAAAATTCTAACTCTAGAAATGCCAAGATTGACCCAGAAATGCGTTAAGATGGTAATTTTGAAGTGTCGAGAAACTTGTAGACTAATGAAAAGCTATAAATGTAGTGTATGAGATGATTTGGAGATGTTGAGATGAGTTTTGATCTTGCCAGTATCTCATACCTAGGTAAAAATGCTAATTTTCCTAGTTTCAAAAAACTTGCAAAAGTGCACATTCTAGAAGCTTGGAGCATCAAAACTACTACCGATGAGTTGTCTTAGCCTTGGGGGTTCATGGGACATGTCAAGACATAATTTTGGAGAGATTTGGAAGCCCTCATAATGATGATATTGGTGCTAACACTAATGCTAACATTGACATAACGTTAGCATTAATCCCCAGAGTTGGAAAAATTTTTAACAATTTTTTTGGCCAAAAATTCTAACTTTGAAAAGGTTGAAATTGACCTTGAAGTGCATTAAGATGGTAGTTTGGAAGTGCTGAAAGATCTATAGACCAATAGAATGTTGTAAAATTGGTGTATGGGATGATTCGAAGATGTCGAGATGAGTTCCAATCTTGCCAGTGTCTCATACTTTGCCAAAATTGGTAATTTTCCAAGTTTTGGAAAGCTTACAAAAAGTGAACATTTTGGAAGCTTGGAGTGTCAAAATTGTTGGTGATGAGTCATCTTGGCTTTGGGTGTCTAGGGTCCACCTCAAGATAGGTTTTGGAGGAATTTGGGAGCCTCAACGATAATGATACTAGCACTAACATTGATGCTAGCATTGGTGCAACATCAACATTAGTTCCCACAATTAGGAAAAAAATTAATAATTTTTTGACCAAAAATTCTAGCTTTAGAAAGGCTAAAATTGAGCTTGAAATACATCAGGATTATAATTTTGAAGTGTCGAGAGACTTGTAAACTAATGGAAAGATATGAACCTGGTGTATGGGATAATTTGAAGATGCTAAGATGAGTTTTAATCTTGCCAGTGTTCCAAACTTAGCTAAAAATGCTAATTTTTCAAGTTTCAGAAAACTTGCAAAAAGTGAAAATTCTAGAAGCCTAAAACATCAAAACTATTGTTGATAAGTTGTCTTGGCCTTAGGGATTCATGGTACATGTTGAAACATAGTTTTGGTGAGATTTGTAAGTCCTAACGAGGGTGATATTGATGTTGATGTTGACATTGACATTGACACAACATTAGCATTAGTTCCCAAAGTTAAAAAAATTTTGAAAATTTTTTTGATCAAAAATTCTAACTTTGGGAAGGTTGAAATTAACCTCAAAAGGCATCAGGATGGCAATTTTGAAGCGCTAAGAGACCTGTAGAGTAGTGGAAAGCTATGAACCTAGTGTATGGGATGATTTAGAGATTTCGAGATGAGTTCCAATCTTGCTAATGTTTCATACTCTAGAAGCCTATAATGCCAAAACTATTGTCAATGAGTTGACTTGGCCTTCGAGGTCCATGGTACATGTTGAAAAATAATTTTGACAAGATTTGGGAGTCCCAAAATGGTGATACTAGCATTGAGACTAATACAACATTAGCGTTGATTTCTAGAGTTAGAAAAAATTTTGACAATTTTTGGAATTTTTCTAAAGTTACTGGAATTAATGAAGCAAGTTGGGATATGATTCTAAATGGTTCTTAGAGGTCTCTAAAGGTCAAAAATATATCTTGCAAGGCTATTTTGGGGGCATTTTATTTTGCGATATTGAAGAAAACTCAATTCGACATCTCATCGCCTCCAACACTTAGAAATATTTTGACCTTGGGGTCTTAGGGTCAAACTACAAAATTTGCCAAATTTAAGCTCTGTGGTATTGTGGGAGCTTGGGATGTACCATTGGTGGTCTTGCATGATGTAGAATCTACAATGACTTTAACACTTAGAAAAATTCTTGCCCATACCAACTACAACAATTAAAAAAAGTTTTGCTTCTATAGTCTTTTAGAGATTATGAAAAATTAAGTCCATTAGTTAGATTATGAACTTAGATGGTTCTTGATGACCCCCAAGAGTTGTGAATGTATCTTGTGATAATGTATGTTTTGGATTTGATGCTCAAATTCTCATGACAGGAGGTTGAAACTACACTTAGTTTCATTTCAAAGCGAAGAGAAAAGTGGGTACAATAGGTACGTCCAGTAGTATGCTTGTTTGATAATCCTAGTAGTTAGCATGAATATCTAGAAATGTGGTGATGAATTAAGGAATAGAAACTAATCACTATAGATTAGTTTAGGATTTATTTCTTATTATTAGTCAAATAATAATATATTCACATATATTTCTTGTTTTAAATTTTTTTTGGGGTGGGGGTGGGGTGGGGGGAAATGTATGTGTGTATGTCAAACCCAAAAAAATAATATTAATAATGAGCAAAGAAAATTCAAAGTAGATTAGAAGCTTAACATTTTAGGACTATCTACTCAGGTGTAGAACCTTACAATTGATATTTTGAAAAAAGAAGTAAAGAAAATTAATTGTTAGTAATGAGAAAGATTCTAGTCCTAATAAAATTTACATCAATTTTTAGCATTCATGACTGAACTTAAAATTGCAATAGGATTTTAGATAGAGTGCTATTAATTAACACCAATATTTGTTCAAAGTAAGAAAGTGGTACCACTGGTGGGAGATCTTTACTTTGTTGCTTGTTATTAATCTTAAGTTGAGAATCATTACCATCAACTATAACCTACTTGTCAACACTAGTTTTAATCTTTGAGTTAATAGTATTCTTGTTAAGTAAGGAAAACTTGGTCTTACAACTTTTCTATTTGGGCTACTTAATACTTTCTCTAGTGCTAGTAAAAATATACATAGGAGCTTTTTTCTTATCTGTATTCTTTATTACCAGTTAATCCCTCTTATCATTGACATTAACTTAATTTTTCATATCTTTAGATTCATATTATTTTTTTCTATCTTTAAATTTAACACATTTTTTCTTTTTTTCATAATCTTTTTTCTTGAGCAGAAAAGGACAAGCATTAAAGAAATGTCCTTCATGATGACAAAAGTTGTAGGAATTAGCAAGATTATAATATATAGTTGGCTAAATATAAGTCTTTCTTCTGACTTGTAATACCAATTCCTTTTTACAATTGGGAAGGTTGATTNTTTGATTTAAAAAAAAAAAAAAAAAAAAAAAAACTTCTTTAAAAATCAAAAGGTTTTAAAATATCCTCCATATGCTTAATGGGATCGAGAAGACTAATAATTTCTTACATGGCTTTCTGAAAAATCAATGAAAGATTATATAGCTTGATAAAACATGGAATTTTAGCATATTTTTCATATTGGACATCAAAATTTGGAGCCCATTTATGAATTATCAACATTGCATGCTTATATATAATAGATCCTATATCTAGGGCACATTGCACCATCAAAGTATTGGATAACTCAACAAGTTGAAAAAATGAGAATAATACTTAGTATGAAAAACTTGGATGTTATGTTTTTGCATCACATCATTTGACTACGAAATGAAACTTATATTATGAGATATTTTAACTCAAAATTTGAATGGACACATGTTGTGATGAAAGATCAATAACCAATGACTCACATACATAATTAGGAAGAACAAAATTAGGTATCTTAGTTGCATAAACATTAGTAGAAGAAGGCATCACAACTTTTTTCTTACTAGCTTATAAAATTGCATTTTAAAAATTAACAGAAATTTTAGCATTGATAATAGAATTAGAAATTTTAACATTAGTTGAAGAAGTTGGGAGTAACATATAATCTCCCATAGGGGAATTCTAAAGAAATCAAATCTACTGAAGAAACATCAAACAGAAAAAAATTGGATCCACTAAAAAGAATTAGATTTTCTAGAGAAACATTAGATCTATTGAAAAAAAATTAGATTTGCTATAGAAACATCAAATCCACTAAAAAAAATTTGATGTGCTGAAAAACATCAAATCCACCAAAAAAAACATAAGATCTATTGAAAAAATATTAGATGCACTAAAAATCATCCCTCATCCCGTATAGCAGTCAAAGCATACCACACGCCTGATTCTTATTTCAAAAGACTAAAACATGATATACACAATATCAATGATTATATGACTTACTTAAGATTAACTATAAGTATTAAAGGGTCCCATAAGACTTTGCTATATGTGTATAGGTGGGAAGACAATGACCTACGATCATCTAATGAGACTAAACACTATTACTAGTCCATTTATGAAGTATGCCACAGTCTACTACAATGCTTATAGATTATATGGTTGGGCATTGTGCATACTCATCATTCATCATTTGGTGCCATTGTTGGGAATGTTGCTAGTAGTTTAGTTTACTTAATTAGTGTCTTATATGGTTGTTGTTAAGATCTTAAAAGATTTATTTTTTGAAATATTTTGCATTGATCAAATAAACACACATTTATGATTGAAATAATGCTTGCTTTTCACATGTCAAACAATGTACCACCATTAGGGAATCTTGGAGGAGCTATGATAGAAACAATGATAATAAAGACTAATATTTATCATTGTAAGTTAATAATTGGTGAGTATGCCCTACGTCCAATCATATGATCTATAAGTCTTGCGATAGACCATGTCATAATTTATGGATAGTCTAGCACTACATATAGTATACTCTAGGTAATTGCAAGTTGTTATATTTCCACCTAGACTAGTAGTGACCCTTATGTTTACATATTATTTAGTTTGGGTGAAGCATATGATGATTAATTTTTCTAGGCCCTTTACTAAACTAAGTAGAAACATAGAAGTAATCAATTAATCTAATTAATAAACAATGAAAATAAATTATAAACTAGCTTGTGATAATGAGTGTTCAATCTTTAACCTATCATCACATCCTAGACTTACTTACCTCTTACTAGGATTACCAAACATTATGCTTTTGGGTAAACCAAGTAATAGTACTACTAGGATTACCAAGTGAGTATGTATTTATGTTGGAGATTAGGCCATGCTCATTCTATTAATTGATTAATGTGTGGTAGAAATGTAAATATTATATTAAATTACATTATAAATTAAATGACATATGAAAGTCAATTTAAACTAAGTCAGAGTGTTATAATGATAGAGAATCAATCTCAATCTTATGTTTGCCATGAAATATGTTTAGGTGTATTCCACTTGAAAATGATGTCGTACAATTGACATGGATACATGCTGTAGGTGCTCATTGATTATTTACTACTCTATAGAGACAAATTGCAAGATCTTGGCTATACTAATGATTAAAAGATGCCATAAATGTAGTAGATGGCTTGTATTTGTAAGCATTTATTGCAACTACAACTTTGTGTCATAGGTTGTGATGTTGTAGCCATTAGTGACTATAACTTTATTGTTCATCATAAGAAAGGATTATCTATGCCCACTAAGATCCTTACTTTCTTGACTTCACCTTTGTTTTTTATTAGGATAAGTAGTTCTAGTGCAAGGATTTGCATGGTAATGTTATTCTAGCATCTAATAGAATAGTCTTTATGCTATAAGTAGTACTTTTAAGATTTGGACTTGGCTATACAGTAGATGGTTTTTGTGTAGATAAAAACATGTGTAGAGCTTATCAGCCTAATAATGTTTACTATAAGTACGACTATCAAATGGAGCTTAGGTACGAGTTAAAGATAGGCAAATACAACATGCTTAGTACATCCTAATTAGAAGAGGAGGATATTGCCAATTGGTTGGAGAGATCTCACCATCATTGATTTACTTCATATACACATTACACTTTCAACATCAAGGACTTGAGGAATATGATAGAATGTTATTCCTTAGTAGGCTATCTTGTAGCTATTTGATATGATTCTAGAAGATAGAGAACTTTAAGGCCTAGGCCCTCCAAATGACCAAGGATAATTTCACAATGAGATCTAAGAAGGAGACCAAGTTAACATGACTTTTCTAGTAACTAACCATATTCTTCTTGCTTAACATTAAGATCTAATGAGAAAGAACATAGATTGGGAAGAAGAACCCCTAATAGAAACTAAGACAAACATCATGAGGGTAATCCTAGAAAGAATTATGAGAGACCTTAACAAAGAGATCAAAACAGTTAACAAGAAAGGATTCATGGAAGAGAACAAAGCTAAGATCATGATGAAATGATAGATTGTGATCATGATTGATGTTCCGCGATATCGCATCTGCCTTGCGATATCGTGGCCTGCCTCAATTTCTATAAATAAGAGGTGGCTTTCCTTGTTCTGGGGAGTAAGACTTAGACCCATAGCTAAACTCTTGCAGTTTTACCATTCCAGAGTTAGAATAATTTCCATGTGCTCGCAATAAGAGTCTTAAAGTGAACGGATCTTTATTCGAGAAAATTGTACCTGGGCACACATTTGTGTATGGTAGTAAAAATGAACTTTATGATAAACCTTGCAGCATATGGACTAAGCTAAATAGTAATTAATTATTATTAAATGTTTAAATGCTTTCTTAGTTAATTAATCTCTCTCAACACTTGACTCTCCTAGTTAAGTGCACTCAGTATGACTGCTTTGAGCATGTGTGTAGGGCTTAGTAACCTAGTAATGATTAGCGTTTGGTAATCCTAGCAGCGTTGCACTAGTTTAGGATGTGTGCGGCAAGTGGGAACGGATACTGGTGTTAGGAACAATTAGAACTTAGTTAGTAAATAGTTAATGTAAGTTAGTTACATAGTTCTCCTTACCTTCCTCGATTAGCATAAGACATTAAAAAGATAAAAGATATAAAAATCATATACCTCAAGTTTACTTAACCACACAATCATGAAAATACAAGTAAGGTTGGGAAGACAGTGATTGATTAACCTTAAGTGTTCCATTAAGGCGCGTAAGAACTTAGTCCTTGGAGTTCGACCAGATGATGCGTGAAACACTCGTATTCATATGGTTGAGTGTAGGGGTACCTCGCCACTCATCATTGGTGCCATTGCTGGGGACTTAGTTGTTTGTGCACTACGTAGAACATAGGAAATCATTCATATCGTTGGGATGCTAGAACAAACCCTTAGGATTAATCAAGAAAAAATAAGACAATAGTAAATTACACACCGAACAAGATGAAAATGTCTTCTTCTTCGCACAAAAGCACTTCACCACCTAGGACTAACACAAGAGAGAGTCGGTGGCATAACACACGTAACCAAGATCTGCCAGTTCCTCAGCAGTTTCGGGTAGTCTATACTCATCACGATGAGTATGTACCTAACTTTAACTTTATTCTACATCAAGATGAACAACTGCGTTGGAGAGACTTGGAGGGTAACATTGTGTTACCTTCAGACCGATTAGTCCCCAACATGCTCCTTTATGCTCTCTCACGAATAGGCATGTCATTTTTGTATGCAAAATATGTTGCATGTGATCATGACACAAGGGACTACCATCCCACAGAAACGCAACATCAAAGGGACTTGCAACATGAGAGATATCATACATCCTCGAAGGATAAATGACCCCATAACACTTTGCATGTCTTGAGAAAAATTGAGGGTGGTGAACTTGCTTCAACAGGTTCCCCACCAAATGATGTTCCTCCTCCTCATGATGGTCAGGAGGTGGTGTATCAAAACCTACACTCCACGATTCACAACCCTAGTTCTGGTACCCATGAACACAAAGTGTTCAAAGAAGGAACATAACCACATGATAAGGGTGGATGTTCTGATTGTGATCACAATCGTGGCCTGGACCATAGAAGAGAAGGTAGAAAACACCATCATGGTGATGGTTCTCCTTCTTCTTCACCTTCATAATCACATTCACCCTCTCCTTTAGTATTTGGCTATAGTCATAAGGAAACCAACCATGAGGATAAAGGTAAACAGAGTGAAAAACATCGATGAGATAGTCGAGAATGAGGATGAGGGCACTCGAAGGAATCAAGGTATGGAAGAAAGGGGAGTAGGGAACCACATAGACACCACAGACACTATGAACGAGATGACCACGAAGAATCCCTGCTCGCAACCAGAAGCATGCTAGACATAACAGAGGCCATAAGAGTTCCCACAAGACATCAAAAAGATAGTAGGATCAAGAGGTTAGACATGAATAATATCCCACAATTTAAGGGGGGATACAATGTTGATCCTCAAAATTACCTACAAGCATTCCACGATGCATGTGCCTTGAAGAACATAGAAAAAAAATGGCAGAAATTGAAGTTGTTCCCAAGGACACTAGTGAAAGAAGTGGAAAGCTAGTACCGGTCCTTAGAACCAGAATCCATTTAGAGGTGGAGTACAATGCTAGAATTGTTTAATGATAAGTACCAAATGTACTCCCAAGTGTCTAACCTACGAAAGAAAATCCAAGGATGGAAGTAGGGAAATCATGAACCCTTGGATGCTGCCATGGGCTGTTATTATGCACTTTTACATCATTGCCCAGGCCATGGTTATTCGCAGTGGGATCAACTACACCATCTTGTAGATGGACTTAGGCATGAAACAAGGAGAACCCTTGGAACATATGGCCAAGGAAGATTATTAGAGCTTAGGTCTCATCAGATCCATAGATTGCTAGAGCAAGTAGCCAAAGAAAAAGGTGAGCTATGTAAGAGAGAAAGTGCGAAAGAGTACAATCGAGATCCTTCCCTCTAAAAAAGGGGAGTGAGATTCTGTGAGGAGGAGGAAGAGTCACCACTTGAAGAGATGGTGAATAGGAAAACCTTGCCACTCCAAAAATTAACAACAGAGGTATCAGAAAAGGTAGACCAAATGTGGGACTCTGTAGATAGTAGGTTTGAAACTGTTCTTAAAATCATAGAGGATTCTAGGGAGCGAGGTAGTGACTATGACAAAAAGAAAAAGAGAGAAGTGGACAATGCACATAACAAAGGTAAGGGTAAAATAGCCATCACCGAAGAGGTTGTGGATTCAGATATGGAAAATGACGATGGATGTAAGATATGCCAATATGACCATCCTAAGGGATGTTTCCCAGTGATCTCACATCTATAATAGTCTGGGGTGTATGCACTCAACCCACAACTTAACAAATAGCAAGCACCCTAATGGTTACCTTATCCCCAAGGTAGCTCCACCAACCTTCAATGTATTATCCAAGTGGAACTCCACCATAACCTGTTGAGCAACATCAACAATGGAAATACCCATAGTCATGGGGGATGCCACCACCAAGGCAACAATACCCCTATTGGCAACCAGATCCATATGGCTACTACATGTAACAACCAATCTCTCCACATGACTCTGTTGGTCACATGACATCACAACATCACTACCAAGCTTGGGAGTATTATAGGATCCCTTCTCCTAGGGGAGACAACCCACAGACATACCATCCTCCAAATCCATCTGCAACTCTCACACCAATAGCTCCATTACCACCCGCTCTAGCCATGCAAGGGGAACTCCCCAATCAACCGCAACAACACAATGTCATGAGGGCTATGAATCCTCAACCCATAGTTGGTTTTGACAACTTTATGAAGAAAAGACCTATCTTCAGAACCAACAATTCAATCAAGCCCTCACAATCACAAGCGGTTGAACATCTGAACACCACCCTATCAAATAAGGCTTCAGAGCTCCCTTCAAACCAAACATTGAGCTCAACGCATATGGTTATGTTAACACGTGCCGTTACTAACTAGATTAAGGTGGGCCACCTTCCCAGGAAATTCTCTGATCTTAGAAGTCCTTTAATCTATCTCCAAGTCACTAGGAATGAACCATGTAAAGATCTTCTGGACTTAGGTTCTGGAGTCAACTTAATATCACAAGAGATGTACAAAGCCTGGAACCTACCTTGATTAAGGAAGAGCAATATTTAACTAGAGCTGGCCAACTAGTCCATCACTGTCCCCTTAGAACTGGTGGAGGACATCATTACCGCTATGTGTGGGTGGTCATATCCAACTGATTTCCTAGTGATACAAGTGAACAATAGTAAGTGGAACTTCACAATAGTAATGGGAAGAGCATGGCTAAGTACTATAGATGCATGCTTAGGAATCTAAGATATTTCCTTGGAAATATCCAAGAAGAACACTTTTGGAAAAATCGAGAAGAAGAAAGTTCCATGCATCACATACAATGACATAGGATGCCATTGCGTGCAGAGATCATGGGTTATGCAAAGTTTAGCATTGCCTACATGAAATCGGTGTGCACAAGACATTAATATACAAAAGTGCCTATATGCAACAGCCACATGACAAGAAGAAACCTAGTGGTTGATGGCTGATCAAGAGAGAAACTCACTAACGTGCATGGAACTAACTGAGGGAATAACTAGTGCTTACATTGAAAGCATAGATACACTAGAGCAAGTTTGTTGCCAACTTTCAAGCCTTAACCTTGAAAACATCAACTGGGGGAAGTTGGAAATTCCTAAGAGATTTAAACAAGAGCCCCTATATTTGAAACCATTTCCCATTGGTTTGGAGTATATGACCCTTGAAAATGAAAAACTGGTGATCATCAATGCAAGACTTATTCCCAAACAAAAAGAAATACTACTGAAAGTGATAAAAAAGTGGTCAAAATCCTTTGCTTGTTCATAACCCGAGTTAACTGAAATATATCCTAGGATATGCCAGCATAGGATTTACATTGACCTCGAAAACAACCATAGAGGCGATTGAACCAAAAATTGAAGAAAATAGTAAAAGAAGAAATAGAACAGCTTCTTAAGGCTAGGTTCATATATCCCATTGCTAATAGCGAATGGGTTAGCCCTCTAGTGATCGTGCCTAAAAAGGGAGGTAAATGGAGGGTGTGTATAGATTTTAGATTACTGAACATGGCAATGTTTAAGGATCACTTTCCATTGCCATTCGTTGACTAAGTCTTAGACACCATAGCAAGGCATTACTATTATAGTTTTCTAGATGATTATAGTGGATACAACCAAATACAGATAGCCGCAAAAGATCAAGCCAAAACAATGTTCACCAGTCCTTGGGGAACATTTTCATATAAACAAATGTTGTTTGGCTTATGCAATTCTCTTGCCACGTTTCAATGCCTACTTCTAAGCATATTCCAAAAACAGATAGGAAATAGAGTGGAAGTCTTTATGGACGACTTCTCCACTTATGGAACAAGCTTTGATCAAGCCTTGGACCGATTAGAGCAAGTGTTGAAAAGATGCGTAGAAACTAACTTAAGGGTCAATTGGCAGAAAAGCCATTTGATGGTCCAAGAAGGTGTAGTACTTGGGCATAAGATTTCACATTCAAGAATAGAGGTAGACCTAGATAAAGTTAGGGTCATCCAAGGAATCACCCATCAACCGAAAATTGTCAAAGACATTTGATCATTCCTTGGACACAATGGCTATTATAGGAGGTTCATTGAGAACTTCTCCAAGGTTGCCAAACCATTGGTAGAACTAATAAAGAAGGACGTACCATTCGAATGGACCAGGGAATGTGAATGAGCATTCCAAAATTTGAAACAAAAGCTTGTAGAAACTCCTATTCTATAAGTTCCTGATTGGTCCAAACCATTCCATATAATGACTAATGTGTCCAATTATTCCTTAGTAGTTGTACTTACACAGTTAGATGACGAAAAACATCCTTACTACATCCATTGTGCAAGTAGAAGTATCGTGGGTGCACAACTTAACTACACAACTATAGAAAAAGAATTAATGGTTGTAGTGTTTGCACTAGATAAGTTCAGGCACTATGTGTTACATTACAAAGTGTTCATCCATATGGATCATAGTGCAATCTAGTTTCTCATGAGCAAGCCAATGGTTAGCCCTCATATTATATGATGGTTGGTAATCCTACAGGAGTTTGATCTAACGATGATCGATCGAAAGGGCACCAAGAACGTAGTTGCAGATCATTTTTCTCGGTTGCACTGGGATAGCAAAGAGGATGAATATGTAATGTTCGATCATTTTCTTGATAAAGCCCTCTTTGCCGGTGTAGTGAATAACCAACCCATGGAGACGAATTGGTATAGTAGCATTTTCACCTATCTCCTTACCCAAAAAACATCACAGGAGCTGGACTTTAGGAAGAAACAATAGTTTCTTTACAGAGCCAAGTACTTCATGGAGATCAATGAACAACTTTACAAAGTGTGTCTTGATGGCTTGGTTCAATGGTGCATGCTTGAGGTGGACCAACTAAGAGTTCTCCAAGATGCTCATGAGGGCCCTTATGGCGGTCACTATGCAGGGAGATGAATGACTATTAAGATCCTGCTTGCAGGATATTACTGGCCAACATTATTTTGAGATGCCCATCAATTTGTGCAATCTTGCGAGCACTGTCAACGTGATGGGGGAATGGCTGCTAAAATGGAGGGTCTGCAACAATGGATTCAACCTTTAAAACCCTTTGACATTTAGGGAATAGACTTTATGAGGCCCATTACACCAATGTCCAATGGAAAAGCTTACATCATTATTGCTGTAGACTATCTAACGAAATGGGCTAAAGTAGCTACTGTTATAGACTACACATTGTTTACAGCTACACATTTTGTGCAAAAAAAAAATCGTAAATAGGTTTGGTATGCCACGTGCACTTATCTCGGATAATGGAACACACTTCACAGGTGCAACTTTTCAGAAGTTAATGCAATGCTTAGGGGTTGAACATAAATTGACTACACCTTATCACCCCAAGCTAATGGACAAGCTGAGGTGACTAACAAGGATATCACTAAAATATTGAAAAGGACAATTAGCAAGTATAGGCGAGATTGGAGCACTAAACTGAATGATGCTCTTTGGGCATACCGCTCCACTTGGAAACTCCCTATAGGCTACTCTCCCTATGAGTTAGTGTATTGAAAAATTCCAAGGCTTTTGATTCAAACCGAGCTCTGTACACTATCCATGACTTGTGACCTCCACCTCAACCTTGATCTAGCACAAAAAAAAGGTTAGCAACTTTAAATGTGCTAGATGAAAATCGATTAGTTGCTTTGTCATCAAATGAGTTGCACAAGACATATAACAAGAAATGTCATGACTTGAAAATTTGAAAGGTTAAGTATCAATCAGGAGATAAGGTTCTCTAATGGAACTTGACACATGTGCCACAATGCACAAAATTTCAAACACTCTGGGAAAAACCTTACATTATTCATACAACCTTTCCTTCAGGGGCCATGACCAGATACAAACCTGAGAGCCCTGATAAGAGATTACTATTCAATGTGCAACAAACCAAACCCTTCCATGAACTCAGAACAGCCAGTGCACATAATACCTCAGAGAAGGGATGACCCCGCTCATTATTTTGGATCTCCCCCTTCCAACTCAGTCATGAGGGAGATGGCCACCTCTGCCAATCATTTGAGGACCTCAATTCCTTTTTAAGTTTTTGTTTTACACATTTTTGTTTTAAATATTTATTTAACTTCTCTTGTTTTTATTTTGCAACATCATTTATACTCTTTCATTTCTTTGTGTGTTTATTTATTTTGTCAGGTTCGTCACCTAATAAGTGCTCCTGATGGTGGTATGAACTGTATTCCATTGATTGCTAATGTTTGGCTTTTACGTTTGAGTTATAATGTCGATACTAAGGTATGGTTCTTTTCATATAACATGTAATGAGTCCACATCATCCATGCATCCATAAATTTCTATGGTCTCTCTTGGCTTGGAACTATATAGTCCCTTTCTTAATAATAGAACTATCAATGAATTGGTGACTGAGCAGTTCTCAAACTGAGGAAGGACTCAAGGTCTGAAAAGGGTGTGACTTTAAGGGAATGTGATGTATTTGTGCTGGCCATTCTCTTGGGTGATTGAATGTTTTCTTCTTGGGTTTTCCTTATCATTCTGACGTTGCTCCATTATCGGGAAGTTGAGCTAATAAAAATAATAAGTCTTTGCATGGTGTGATTCTCATGCAAAAGAACTTTATGATTAAAAAAAGAGAGAAGAGAGTGAGAATTCAAAGCACACCCCTTGGATGAAATAATCATTTGGGCTACAAGCACTAGTTATGAAACTAAAAAAACATGTTCCCTCTAACTAAGGCCCTTTCTCACTTCCTACTTTCTCCTTTCTCGTTCCTCGGAATGGTGGTGACTCTTTGGTGGCAACATTCGTGTTACTTCAAGTGGATGGATTGGCCAAATATATTAATGCAAAGCCATTGGATGTGGATTGTTTGAGGCTAGATTTGGAATGAGATCTACTAAGTCACATTAACCATTAATACACAAGGGGTTGTACACCACCTTGTTCTTAAGACTCCATTCCATTATCTTCTTTTCATCATTCTTTCTCCATTTTCCACCTCAATGCCGGTTGTATCAATAGTCTATATTTTGGTTGATGCATTGTTTTCTTTTTGGTAAATTATTAGGGTTAAGACTTTAACTTTTGCTTCCAAATGACATTTCCAGAGCCTATGGACTCTTTGAATCTGGGATTGTCAGGGCATTAAGGGCATGAGCCTGCTTTGGGGAGGACCCACTAGCATTTCTACTTGGTGCATCAGTTAATTTTTTTCCTTTAAAAAATTTCCGTAATCAACATTTATTTTATTCATTTCCACCTCTGACATCCATTTTATTAGCGTTGTTGTTGTTTCTTTTTCTCCATCTTTCTTATTCCTTATCTTTTTCCATTCTATCGCTATCGGAGGATCGCTCTTAGTCATGGGGGTCCTAGTCCAATTTTTTCAATTTTCTCCTAACCTGTACACCTTACACCTTTGGTAGTCACCAGTGTTATATCTCCAGAATCTATATTAGCCATATCACAACTCAACCAATAAACCATACACCGAGGCAAGGTATCAACTACACTATGACTTATTTATTTATCCTTGCTAATATGCGACTGTGTTGTGTGTGCAGATGGCAATTGTACAACAATGGATTGGTGCTGGAGGAAACACTTAGGATGGACTAGTGTTGGAACATTCATGCAAGGAAGAAGATCGATGGCACGGTTATGGATGGACAACGGAAGGGGCAATTTTGGCATCGGCAGCAACACATCTTCTTCTTTTCTCTCTCTCTTATTTGTCAGCTGCCAAATAAGGCTAGATGTCAAATGTGTATAGTGTTCACTCTTGTGGTCATGAACACTAATGTTGCCATGTATTGTAATGATGATCCATTCACATGTCATCCCATTCATCATTAGTGTCATTCAAGTCAATAATCCCATACCTTCCCAATATTTTGTAAGGAACTCAAGGATGAGTTTTCATTCAGTCATGGGGGTATGATGAGTCACGATATCACGTACATGATATCATGGCCTATCTTAATTTCTATAAAAAAGAAGTAGCTTTCCTTGTTTTGGGGAGTAAGACTTAGATCCATAGCTAAACTCTTGTAGTTTTACCATTCCAGAGTTAGAATAATTTCCATGTGTCCATAGTAGGAGCCTTAAAGTGAACGAATCTTTATTCGAGCAAATTATACCTAAGCACACATTTGTGTACGGCAATAAAGATGAACTTTATGATAAAACTTGTAGCATATGGACTAAGCTAAATAGTAATTAATTATTGTTAAATTTTTAAATGCTTTCTTAGTTAATTAATCTCTCTCAACCCTTGACTCTCCTAGTTAAGTGCACTCAGTATGACCGCTTTGAGCATGTGTGTAGCGCTTGGTAACCTAGTAACGATTAGCATTTGGTAATCCCAGTAGCATTGCACTAGTTTAGGATGTGTGCGGCAAGTGGGAATGGATACTGGTGTTAGGAACAATTAGAACTTAGTTAGTAAATAGTTAATGTAAGTTAGTCACTTAGTTCTGCTTACCTTCCCCGATTAGCATAAGACATTAAAAAGATAAAAGATATAAAAATCATATACCTCCAGCTTACTTAACCACACAACCATGACAATACAAGTAATTTTGGGAAGATAGCAATTGATTAACCTTCAGTGTTCCATTAAGACGCGTAAGCACTTAGTCCTTGGAGTTCAATTGAATCGCACATGAAACACTCGTATTCTTATGGTTGAGTGTAGGGGTACCTCACCACTCATCAATGACGATGAGTTTATCATGCCTAATGATGATGATGAACCCTTGTTGGATATAAGTGATGAGTGGCAAGGTACCCCTACACTCAACCATATGAATATGAGCATTTCACGCATGATCTGATTGAACTCCGCAAACAGGCTAGTTGTGGTATCCAGATAGTTACTCGTTGATCGTAGTTTGTTGTCTTCCCACTTGGACTAGTATATGCTTTTTCACGTATGGTTTATACTAGAGTGAGGTGTATGATGTGTTCCTAAACTAATGGTACTCTTGGGGGTGATGGAAAATAATCTTAGCTAAGCTAGGAGGGAAAAGAGAGAGAGAGAGAGCTATACTAAGAGAAGACAGAGGAGGAGAATCTAAGCTAGCCTAAGTGCGATGACCGTCTGTTCCTTAATCATCCATACACATCTTGGACCTCGTGCACAAATACTATTGGGATTACCAAGTACAAATCCTAGGTACATTACTAGGTTGCCAAGTAGTCACACTTAAATGCTCGTGATTAAGTCGTACTCATTCCACGTTTAAGGAGTTTAGGGTGAAGAGATGTTAACTACAAAAGTAATAAATAACAATAATAAATTAAATAATTAAACTAAGTGAATGCTGTAATGATGAAGTAATCTCGATCTTGATTTTTGGTCATGTGCATGTCCAAGTACGTCACACTCGAATAAAGGATGTCGTACAATTACAATCATCATGCTGCGGGCATGCACTGAGAGAAAGGGTGGAGAGGAAAATTGACAAAAAGATCCTACACTTAAATTGACTCCCTAAAATTGACTAAAAGACTCCCTTCCCATGTGCCTTCATGTGTATTTATAGGCTCACACAAGAACCACGATATCGCATATCCGATATTGTGGGTCCAATATCACAACCCTAATCACGATTCATCATACCCCCATGACTGAATGAAAAATCGTCCTCGAGTCAGAATGAGAACCAGCCCCATTAATTACATAGTGGATATGTATGGGATTATTGACTAACAGGGGATCTATTTATGCCACAACGGAGAACTCAATAGAACAAAATTGGACACAACATGAAAAATGGAAAATTCAAAAAATTACAAAATTTTGTGGAAATCATGTGGTTGCTAGTGGTTGTGACTCCTTCATGGGTTGCTTTCCCTTGTCCTACGCTCCAGGTTTTGGGATGTTATGATGTTGAAGTAGTGCATGGAGTTTCTCCTCTTTAGTTTAGGGATCCTGTGCCATCCATGCTGATGCTCCAATGTTTGATAGAGTCAGCACCTCCCATGGGCATGGTAGTTGCAGAAACATTTTGTTTGCCTTGATGTACCAAGCTGCAAACAACCATTGTTCTTCCTTGTAGGCTCTAGCTTTGTCTTTGCACTCCTGAAAATCTGTAAGTCATCAAGCCAAGTCTATTGTGACATCCTTTTATTCTTGGTAGCTTGCTTTAACCACCTCCAATTTAGAATTTGCGACTTCTAGCTTCTATAATGTCTTCTTGTGTTTTGTAAATTCTACTTCATACTTGGCATAGGTGGTAGCTACCTACTTCTTGAGCTTTGTCCTTAGGTGCCTTGCTATCAACATGGCTAGATTGGCATACTGTAGATTTGCCAATTCCATGTAACCTGTAAGATCTTGAATTTGCAGGTCCCAACTCTTAATTTCTGCCTAGTGGGCAAATGCATATGTGGCCAATATGGCCTACCATAGTCTCAGAAGTGCTCTTTTAACTTTTCGTGCCGCTTGGCCTCGTTCTACCACACACTTATTTTGATGGCCTTCTTCTGACGAATGGCATGTACCTCCTCCATTGAGAGGGTTCAATTCTCCTTGGCCAAATGGTTCATATCCTAGTTGACTCTGATTAGCTATTCTCACAGCTGCTAAAAATGTTCTTTGAGAACTTTCTTTTTTTTTTCTACAGAGGTCAACTGAAGATAGTTAGCAACAAGCTATTTATTTTCTTCCTGTAAGGCCTTGAATGCCTTGGCATGTGCATAAGTTTACACTTATCCCATGGAGGCATTCCAATTGGCCTTCTCTTTTTCCTTTGCCATCTTTTTATTTTTCGCCAATAATTTGTTGAGTTGGTCAGTCTTGAAGGTGTCCAGCTGGTCTGCGGGAATGAATTGAAAGGAATCCCACTATGTTGTTTGTAGGGTTATGAACCTTTCTTGTAGTCTTGCAACTTCTGCTTCTACGTGCTCAACCCTTATTTCTATCATGACCAGCTTTCCTTTGGTGGAGATGAGGCCTGATTGTGCTGCTATAACATCCTGTGGGATGTCAAAAAAGGATGTCATCACCTGTCTTATTTGTAGTAATCAATCAAGCACATTCTCATGCTCCGTAGGAGTCATTGAGGGACCAGCCAAAGTTTGAGCATCCCGTGCTCCTGTGAAATCTGTCGGTGGCACAACAGGGACGTTAAAAGATCCTTTGATGTGCTCCGTGACCACCTCTGTGGCTCCCGCTATGTCCTGGTGCTACATGACCACCACTGTGGCCCCTTCACTAGTCTCCAATTACACCTGAAAGGATGTAGCATTCCTTGAAATTTGTTGTGATCAATGACTCTTCTCTCCTCCTGTCTGAATGGACACCTCACCCCTTGCATGATCTATAGATATAGTGGACCATATAGTATCATTGATGATGCAAAAGAGATTTGCATCATCATGACTTCTCCAACTGACCATCTCAACGATGGCCCTGAGATGGCTCATTGACAGTCGATAGTCTTGTGGCGGTGGCAGTGGTTGATCTTGCTGGCTCATGCTAGGCCCTGCTTCTTGCTATTGACTAGGTCCTATGCTTGGAGGTTAACTAGGCCTTTCAAGTTGAGTTGCAGTGGCCCCACCATCTGTGCTTGCTCTTATTCTGGCCCTAACATCTCACCAGCAATCTTCCTTGCAACTAGTGGCTTTAACAGTTCATCATATGAAGCATTTTGGGCTTTCCTAAGGACATCATTGGTGTGTATCCTTGAATACCAGCATGCTTGCACACCTTCCTGATGAGACAAGGGAAGGGAAATGCAAACTTCCCTATCTTACGTTCTTCAAATTGCCTTAAGATCTCCATGAAATATAGATGAGGAAGGTTAGCATTAACCTTTTCCATCAATATCACACATGCTCTTGCCACATATGTTGAAATTCTATTTAACCCTTTTGTGGGGAAGGTATGATATGTTCCAATTTTAAAGTAGATTTTCTCTTCCAACGTCAACTCTCCATAGGTCTTATCTTCTTTACCGTACGCCCTATCTAACCAAGCCTTTCGTGCATCAGCATCAGAGCGAGTGGATAGAAGAGAAACCTTTGGTCTTGTATTTGGAAGGTTTAACACTTCTAAAATGGCTTGGATGGAGAAATCAATAGACAACCCACAAATGTTAATTGTGGTCCCTTCTTCTTTATTGTGCCAGAATTGGTATGTTTCTCCTAAATACCAGGCATCACTTTTAGAGAGGATAGGCCATAATGGAGACTCCTTGAGGTGGTCCCTAATGGCCTCAGAAACGAATTTCATGAAAGGTTTGAAGTTCAATTCCACGATCACTATAGCTAATGTGGACCTTTCATGAATGGCCTAGACACATTCCGGGGGCAACGTGAGGTGTTGTCCTTGTTCAAGCGCTACAGTAGCTCCTCCTTTTGCCTATCTCGATTGCATAGTGGCAGGACCTTCTTCTTGATGGATATTGAATGAGTGTTCCTCCTTCTCTATGTGTTTAGGCATCTACTCTTTCCCTCTCATGGGTTGCTAAAACACACCTTGAGAGGGACCTTCATGTTGTCTACACTTTGGGGTCATCTGTAATCACATGGGGCCAAGCATTAGTAGGGTTGTTACCCAAGTTAAGTTATACCTTACTTCTTGCCTTAATGAGTTTGTTTTAAGTCCATGTGATTTTAAAGTTAGGATTTTTTATGGAAATGTCCCCAAAATATTTTTATATTTGATCCACTTTGCTTAGGTGGTTTCAAAGTTTAATTTCTCGGTATAGATAAGGAGATGTAATTGTTTTTGACACATGTTTATTATTATTTTTATAGCTAATTATCCTTGATTGTGTCCTTTGGGTGATGACGAATTTCAAAAAATTGGTACACAAATTTGGTGTGTCCCCCTCCCCCACGACTAAGCTGAATACTCCAAGTTTAGTAGGTTTAGATGGAATGAAAATTGGAGCACCAATGAGCGAGTTATGGTTAGCGAAGCGAGACACAAGCAATCACAAGTCGTAGAAGGAAATTTGAAAAACTTCCCCCACTTGAACAGTTGCAAATGATGTTGATAGGCATAGGGGGCCCATATGTATATATAAAGGAAGGACACGATATCACGCACCCGCTAGCAGGGACCCAATATAGCGTCCTATCGAAAATGGGGCACTTGTAAAATTTACCAAATTTTAATTAAAATTTTTTGAAACTCCAAGGTATAAACTGAGGATGTGTAGGTCAATGTAAAGGGGTCTAGGGCAATACAAACTATTCCTGAAGGCACAAAGAGTATCATGGTGTAAAATTTGTCAATGAGGATTATGAAAAGTAGGGGAGAAAGGACATGTGTTAGCTTATAGGAATGTTTGAACTTGAAGGATGATAAGGGAAAGAAGGATGTTGGTAATTCTTAGAGGGTATAAGATGATGTGCGGAAGATGTGTTACAAGTGCAAATTACAAGGGTTACACAAGTGGGTCCTCCCCAAAGTAGGTTTCTACCTATAATGCCCTTGCGTAACCACACCTAAAAATGTCTGTAGGCACTAGAAGGGTTAAATGTAATCTACATCGATGCAAAAAAACACACACATGTAGATACCATTGTGATGAGGTATAAATTCAATGCTACATAATTCACGAGTCCCAAGTACATGAATAGCAAGGTGAGGCAAATTTTAGAAGGATTGTAGAGATTGGGATATGAGGTAGTTGACCCAGGGCACAAGGAATCCTTAGTGTAAGGCATGATTAATGTGTCATTAACCCATCACTCCAAAATCAGAAGCAAGTCCATTCCTCTGATTAGTGACATCGCATTGCTTCATCCAATGATGGACAACCATAAGAGCACCATGACAGTAAGCTGTAGGATCACTTGGCATTTCGTACAAGGGAGGAGTGATTTTGCTTTGTGGCACTTCTTTTTTCTTTTTTTTTTCTCTTTTTTTTTCTTGAATGAATGCTTAAGCTAGAGAAGTTGCCAACCTTCAGGCATGGGTGCATGTCTTTCTAGTGGGAACCCCTAGACTAGCATTATTTTTTCTGGTTGAGTGCCTTTTGATTACTCTTATTCTCATTTTTCATTAGATCTACAAGGATCTTAGTACAATCGAGCTACATGGTAACTCCTACAGATGCCACCAAAGAGAATCCACAAGTCCCCTTGATGTCACACCCTGTCCATTCTTTCTTGGTCCATCATTCATCATTCTGGGCACAATAACACAAGGTTACTTTAAGTTTAATGATGTCAAGAATATCCTTGTACCCAAAGTAGAACCTCTTATTAATAGAATGGATGAATGGATGTTGCGGATTGTTGTCTAATTAATTAGTCACCTGAGACTTGATAGCATAGAATAACATCTCAACCAATGAGTCACATGAGTGTTTTATTCATAGATGAGATTACGCACAAAAAGATAAAAAGACAAAAAAATAATAATAAGTTGAACAGTGAAAAACTAAAAAACAAAAAATTTCAAAATTAAAGAAAATGGAAAATATTTATTAATCTTGCTTGTTATTAGAATGGGGGGTATTCCCCATAACTAGACGGTTGAGTATGGTGAGGATTAATAAATGAAAAGTTGGGATCCTTGCATGTTGGAAATGTTGGGACTTGGTCATACTTACCCCATTGGGGTTCACACACTTGATTAGAGTTGACATAGTGGGGCAAGTTATAAGATATGGTTAATTTATAAGGGGCTGATCCACTATGGTACTTGTGATCATAAGATGGTATGCAAGGATCAACATGTCTCCCCATGTGGCTATATTCATTGGGCCATATGTTTGTTGGAGTATTTGTTGATGGCCCAGAGAAAGTAACATGAGGCATTGGTTTCGAGGAGGGAGCTGCACCATAGTGTTGGACTTGTGCTGGGTTGGAAGGTGCAGTGGGCTCAAAAATGTGTTGTCCCTTCTTATGGTTATGTCTAAAGAAGGGATGCCTATGATGTTGTGGAGGATTCCCATTGCTGTTGACAGTAGTAGCACAAGTAACATTCGTGGGTTGGTGTGGTGGTGCAAAACCCTCTAGAACACTTGATGGCAATGTAGAAGGAGGTGAAGCATGAGAATTTTGAGATTAAGAAGGAGTGTAAGGTATCCAAGGTGGTGGTTGTGTTGGAGAGGACATGGGTTGATAGTATTGAGGAGAATGATAATAATGTGGTGAGATAGAGGATGTTGACCTAGTTGGAGAAACATGATGTTGGACTTGATAAGCACTTAGATTTAGATGGTATGAAGGGTGTAACCAGTTTGAGGGTGGCCTCCCCCATGACTGGGATTGTTGCCACTATGATTGAACACAGTATTTTTGTATGAACTCTGGATGTAACATTCTTCCCCAATGCTCATGCAAATGTGACAAGATCGGGCATTGGCCCTTGGGGTGATCATATAGGCAAATGTTGCATTGACACATATGATTGGCAGTTGAGCTTTTATTTTTTGCAACCATTCTTTCTAATTGTCTAAGGGTATTTTGTCCTATTTTTTGGGTTGTCATAACTCAATCTCCAATAATGTTGGCATATTCTCTGAATTTTTTATGCATCCATTCCATCATCTTATTGTTCTTTACCTCAATTTCATCCAATGATTGTAGTGTTGGAAAAGATGGTTCCGCCTCCTTGGGGTGAGTTGATTTCTCCTCTTCATTATTATGGGTCCTTATTGATTTAAAGTTTTTGGCTTGCTGATATTTTTCAACATTCTCCCATCTAGCCATTTCTCCTTCTTCTTTTGCTACCCATTTGATAAGCTCTTGGAGTTGGTGGGTTCATAGCTCATATAGTTGACCTTGGGCATACATCCCTAGGGTCTCCCTTGTTTCATTATGAAGCCCATCTATGATATGGTACATTAGCCTCTCCTCAGAGAACTCATGGCCTGGGTAGTTGTTTAACAAGGCATAATATCTTTCTAAGGCCATGTCCATGGGTTCATGTTGTGCTTGTTTCCACTCTTGGATTTGTTTCCTCAAGGCTGACAATCTTGCATAGGTTTGATATCTTTCATTCAAGAGCTCTACCATTGTTGGCCAACGTAGAATTGATTTTGGTTTTAGGGACCTATACCATACTTTTGCTTGGCCAATGAGTGTCACAGTAAAGAGCTTAAGTTTTTGCCATCCATTATTGATATTGTTCCATACACATGCATCATGGAAGGCTTGTAGATGTTGTTGTAGATCTAAATCATAACCTCCTGAAAATTTGGGAAAGTTGTTTAAATCAAGCCTGGGTAGAAGGCTTTCCTTGCGATGCTTGTAGGATATTCAAATAGGCTCTTGTATTTGCGTTAGGCTCATAATGGCTAGTAGGGATTCATTGTCACTAGGTATGTTATGCATTCATGAGTTGGGATGATGTTGTCTTCATTTATGTTTATAGGAACCCCCTACATTAGATTGGGTACTCCAAACTTCATCTTCTTCATCATACAATTCATTGGTTCTCCAATAAATTTTCTTACTAGTTGTTGTGTTATCGTAGTCTTGTGAGAGAGACATTGTGTGTGACTTAATCAAAATTAATTTTCTTTCCTAAAAGATGTATCATGAATACTTTGTTATAGCGATCTTGTATGATGTAACTAATCTAAATAACTAGCACCCTCCCCAGCAACAATGTCAATGATGAGTGGTGAGGTACCCCTATACTCAACCATATGAATACAAGTGTTTCACGCACGATTTGGTTGAACTCCACAGACGGGCTAGTTGTGGTATCCAGATAGTTACTCGTTGATTGTAGTTTGCTGTCTTCCCACTTGGAGTAGTATATGCTTTGTCACATATGGTTTAGTCTAGAGTGAGGTGTATGATGTGTTCCTAAACTAATGCTACTCTTGGGGGCGATGGAAAATAATCTTAGCTAAGCTAGGAGGGAAGAGAGAGAGAGAGAGCTATACTAAGAGGAGATAGAGGAAGAGAATCTAAGCTAGCCTAAGTGTGATGAGCATCTATTCCTTAATCATTCGTACACATCTTGGACCTCATGCACGACTACTACTAGGATTACCAAGCACAGATCCTAGGTACTCTACTAGGTTACTAAGTAGTCACACTTAAATGTTCATGATTAATTCGTACTCATTCTGCGTTTAAGGAGTTTAGGATGAAGAGATGTTAACTATGAAAGAAATAAATAACAATAATCAATTAAATAATTAAACTAATTAAATGCTGCAATGATGAAGTAATATCGATCTTTATTTTTGGTCATGTGTGTGTCCAAGTACGTCACACTCAAATAAAGGATGTCGTACAATTACAATCATCACATTGTGGGCATGTACTGAGAGAAAGGGTGGAGAGGAAAATTGACAAAAAGATCCTGCACTTAAAATGACTCCCTAAAATTGACTAAAAGACTCCCTTCCTGTGTGCCTTCATGTGTATTTATAGGCTCACACAGGAACCACGATATCACATATCTGATATCACTGTTGGATGCGATATCGCGTACCTGATATCACATATCTGATATCATGGGTTTGATATCGCAACCTGATGAATCATGATTCATCAATAAGAAACATGATTCAAATTATAGAGGTAATTAGAATTCCTACTAGATATTAAAAAGAAAGTTACATCAAGTAGTTAGACATGAACAACATGCCTAGATTAGAGGGAGGCTATAATGTTGATTCATAGAACCATCTATAGGCCTTTCATGATACATGTGTCTTGAAAAACATCAAGAGTAAATGACAAAAGTTGAACTTGTTCCTAAGAACACTTACCAAAGAATTTGAAAGATGCTACCAATCATTAGGGCCACACTTCATCCATTAATAAAGCACCATGTTGAAACTATTCAATGAAAAGTACCAGACTTACTCAAAAGGGTCAAATGTGAGAAAGCAAATCCAAGGATGGAAGTAAGGGTCTTAAGAGCATTTTGATGTAGCGTTTGGTAGATATTACTCACTTCTACATTGATGCCTAGACCATGGCTTCTTTCAAAAGGAACAACTTTATCAAATCATAGATGGAATAAGGAATAAAGCATGTGAAACTTGGGCTATATGCCTAAGGGAGATTGTTAGAGTTGAGAGCCTATCGAATCTAAAGGCTCATTGATGAAGTAACTAATGAGTAAGGTGAATTGAGTAAGAGGGAAAGTGCTAAGAAATACAACAAAGACCCATCCATTTGGAAGAGGGATGCACATACTTGTAACATATAAAAAGAAGAGGCTCCATTAGATGAAGTGGTTTAGCAAAGAGCCTTGCTAATGCAAAATTCTATCTTTGAGATTGTGGCCAAGGTAAATAAAATGTTGGACTCCATGGATAAGAAATGTACATTCACTTTTAAAATCATGGAGGAATGGAGTGAGCAAGAGTTAAAAAATATGAAGATAAGAAGAAGAAGGAGGAGGTAGAATATAATGCATATCGACAAAAAGGAAAATTTGCTATAGTTGAAGAGGTTGTTGATTTAAAATTAGAAGAGGATGATGGATTGACATATGCCAATACAAACATCCAAAGTATGATTATCCCATAATATTACACATGATCACTTCTCTGCAGGAATCATGAACATATGTATTGAATCCAAAGTTCATCAAGAAGCAAATACCAAGGAAGTTTTCCTATCCATAAGGCAATGATAGTTAAGCTTATTAACCTCAATACTATCCAAGTGGGACAACTCCTTAACCTCAAGAGTAGTATGGCTAGTAGTGGAAAACTCCACATTCATCTCTCTATGGTAGCATTTAGCAAGAAAAATTAATGTATAGAAAACTAAAATTATGATTTGTGGCACATGTAGATTAATTTATCTATTATCTCCTTTGATGTGTTGGTTGGTCTTGCCATTGATGGTTTAATCATTGTGAGGGTAGTATTTCCTAGGTAGTGGTAGCATTGAGTTTATTAGTTTAAATATGAATCAATGTAACTAATTGTTGTGATACAATTGATAATATTGTGGTAAAGCATTAGAGTTTTAATATAGAAATCTTGAGTTCAAGTTTTTTATTAGCTTGCTTTTAAAAAATGAATTTTAGCAAATGTAGAAGCTCTTCAAATATCTTTTATTTTCCTCATACAAAAGTGCAACGATAATTGCATTTTTTAGGCCTTATTAAATTTGTTATGAATAAAACCATTCTTTGTAATAATCTCATAAGAAACTTTTAAATTAAAAGGAAAGACATATATGTTGTCTTTTCCAAAAGTATATGAAAAAGGCTAATGCAAATTGCTTTTAACTTTAAATAAATTTTTAAGATTAGAAATTAATTTGTTAATTTTTTTTTTCTTTCTATTCAAACCATAGAGCCTAGAAGCTTCATTCTAAGTAATCCATCTATTATGTATATGTAGACAAGAAATTGTAGTGATACCAAATCTGCTCCAAGTGGTAGACAATCTTGATGCATTAGTATTCTAAGATCCTTCATTAAAAGGAAGCCATCATGGGCTAATTTGCTTAATCATATCTCCTAAAATTGTAATATGATCGTAATTCCAATATTTACTAAGCTTGAACCATGTCTTCCAAATTTGTTTAAAAATTGGAGAACTAGGAATAGAAATGGACTAAGAAAAAAGAAGACAATGAAGAAAGCTATTAGAAGACTAACTATTATTATCCTTAGTTGTCCTTGTATAAGTCTATTTTTTAAAAGGAGCATCCACACATCATCTCCATTAATGCACTTTGCAATCCATTTTGCTATAAGAGAAATGCCTTGGTTATAACAATTAATACGACCAAGTCCTTTGTCTTTCTTGCTAATAGTGCAAATATCCTAAATAACTCTAGAAAAATCTCTTTTATGTTGCTTAGTAGGCTAAATAAACCAATGGATAATATGATCAATTGTATCATAAGAAATTTTAAAAGGAGTCCAACAACTAGAGTAATAAACACAAGATGATTTAAGCATATGCTTAATAACTAAAACTTTGCTAGTAAGGGTGAGATTTTTTCTTTCTATTTATCAAGCTTATTTTCAATTTTATCAACCATATAATTCCACAAAATAGGAAGATTAGGCTCAAAAGAAAATGATATTCCTAAAATTTTGAAGTTAGAATCTTTTTTGAAGATTTTCCAAAGCTTGAGAGTAACCTACTCATCAATATTACCATTAAAATAAACAATAGACTTTTGCCAATTGATCTACGAGATAGATAACATGCAGCAATCTTTCACTCTAGCTAAAGAGTAGTAATATGTTGCAAAAAATAGTTTATCATAAAATAAGAATCATTTGCAAAGTAAATATTAAGTAATTACATACCTTGATCATCAATTGAAATTCTCTTAATAAAATTCCTTTATATATCATAATGTAGATTATGTGAAAGAAAATTTGTAGCAATAATAAAAAGATATGGAGCTATAGGACAACTTTGATGAACTGACCATTGAAAAGAAGAGGAACTTAATCCAAAACTCCATTCAATCCTGTAATCAACTTTAGCATAATCTAACTTAGTAAAAGCACTGCCTTAGTATCAAAAGTCCACTACATTTCCTCTCAAGTTGCAATAACATTATTTAACATATGTCTCTTTTTAACAAAAATGGTATATTCAGGTCTCATGATATCTTTAATAACCTTCTACAAACCATGCAAGGATGATATCTTTAAAAGTTTAAGCTATTTGTTAGTTTACAGCCTACACTAATAATTTTTATGAATTTCCCTTAGATAAAGGATGGTATCATGAAAAGATCTTAGGATTTAATAAATCAAATATTCAAAAGTACATTCTTTATTTTTATTCTAAGAAAGCTTTGCAAAATGGTGAAACAAAGAGTAACTCAAAATCTTAAAAAGAAGTGCACAATGAAAGAAACATTTCTATTTGAATAATTTCAGGGAAGTCTTAATTTAAAGATAAATTATTTATCTGTACCTAGCTATTCCTCACCAAATTTTCTTATAGTGTCTTCCAATTCAAAATATTAGACATAGATAATATATTATAATTAAAAATTTAGTTATTTGTTAGTGATTTTATAAAAACTCTATTCAATTTTATAATCTTTAGAATAAAAGCTATATAGAAATTTACTTTCACCGGTCATTTCTCATCGTTTTGCTTTCCCATCCTCTGTAAGCATAGCCTAAGTTTTCAACACCGGTACCGTGAAAGGTCTTGGCTTGTAACTGTTATTGTCAGTACAAATTTCTATTAAAATTATACCGAAAGTCCCCCACACGTCCCGAGAGCGTCCCAGGAGGCGCCTGGGACGTCCCAAATGTGATCTGAAAAAAAAAAAAAAAAATTTTCTGAAACATTCCTGGGATGCAGTGAAATTTTTGCTATGTGAATTCTGGCGATTTTTACCGTTATTTATTTCGATATATTCATATATCTGATCCGATTTCTAAAACGAGTATCCGTTTTTAAAATCCAATGTGATTTTTAAATTTCTTTTCTTGCGTGATTTGCTGAAACTTAATTGAAGCAGTGCTCAAGATATGTAGCAAGCCAGCCGCACGAGATACCAGTGGAAGAAAAGAAGAAGATTACAACTACTCAAGAAAACACAAAGTACCTTTACGAGGCACGTTGATACCGTAATTACAATGTTATTACTTTAATGATGGTAAGTTGTTTGTTTTTTAAGTTGTAAGTTGCAGCCACTCTATAAACATTAAACTTTTCCTCATCCACTACCTTGCCAATACAATCCAGAATTAAATAAGATTATTAAAACAATGATAGAGTGCTCATTTTTCAAGTTTGAGACGTGCTTTCATTTTTGAGTATAGTCGTTCAAAAAATGATTTAAATTTTCTCTCTTAAACAAGAAATATAATAGGAGATTAGATGTTAGAAAAAGACGAAGATATTCTGTAGCCGTCTTAGCTCAGCCGGTAGAGCGCGTGGCTTTTAACCACGTGGTCGTGGGTTCGATTCCCACAGACGGCGTTTATAACTTTTCTCAAACTTCTTAAGCAAGCGGTTTTTTTTCAAAACAAATTATCACAATGTCGCCATGATCCGGATCTGCTGGGATTTCAGGATGATGATCAAGATTTAACAGAAAATCCTAAGGCAAACTTAAACAATGAAAGAGATTGCCATCGCTTCCGGAATTCACCCAACTTTTAACACAGGTTATGGGTAGAAAACCAAGATTTACGTCTTCAACAGGAGGAGGTCTCCAAGTATTCCAGAGCTTCGTGAGGAGATCTACACGTATTTTAGTTCTTGATCATGCAATTAGAACGGAAAGGGGGCAGCATCAAAGGTACGCCAGCGCTCGATATATCATATGCTTTTTATACATGTTTGCTTGGTAATAACAATTTTGGCTTGAGTGAGTTATAAATGAAAAATTATAAAGGAAATTTTTAAAAAAAATGGAGTGAAAGGAATTATGAAACTTGTCTGAGCTAAGAAATCTTATTAACTAAAAAATCTCTAATTTCATTTAAATGTTACTTTTAATCATTTTTAACTTCTAAGCTTCATATAGACTTTTTTGGATCTTTGATAGAGACTTTTTCTTTTATCCATAACTCAACTATGTAGAGGGACTTGTGACCTAAGGTTTCCATACCAACACTCCTATCACTAAACTAACATTTCCATAATAGCAAGTGCAAATATTACTTCCAATCATATTTTACTTATACACCTCATTAAGACCTTTTTGGATCTACTACAGAAATTTTTTCTTTCACCCATAACTCAACTTTGGCCTTTCAAATTTGGCTTATGACCTAAGGTTACATAGCTACACTCTTACCACTAAACTAACATTTTAGTAATAGCAACTACTAATTTAATAAACACTACTACAAAGCATGTTTGGTTCGCACATGATCATGGGTTCAATAATAACCCAAAGACTCTAGTATAATTAATATCCAAAGAAAGTGATGAGTTGTGGTTAATTGATAGGATCACGTCGACTCAATGTCTTGACTTGCCTATATAAATGCGTGTATGTACCACATTTAAGACATTCATTGTTTGATAGCATAGTGGAGCTCTTACAGTTTGTTTATTTGAGAATTAGAATATTTTCTAAGTGCTTGCAGTAAGAGTTGAGAAGTGTACGAATCTTTATTCGAGCATTGATGAACCTTGTAGCTCTTGGACTTTGCTTAATATTTACTTAATGCATTTACTATTCATGCAATTTACTTTCATGCATTTAATTCATTAATTAATTAATAGTGGATAGTTAATGCACATAAGTACGACCATCTTGAGCATACATTAATGCTCGGTAATCCCAGTAGTGCTTATGCTTGGTAACCCAGTAGCGTTACAACATGTTCAAGATGTGGATAGCAGATGGGAACAGATGCTTATGTTAGGATTAGCCTAAGACATTAATTAGTTATTAGATTAATTAAACATTTAATTACTCTATTTTTTACACTTAGGCAAATTAAATGAAAAATATAAAAATGATACAAATCATGTGCCTCAGTTACACTTAACCATACCATTGAACCTCACAAGTGGAATTGAAAAGACAATGATCACATCCTTTAGATTCACTGCCTAGATGAAGTGTACTTAAAGAGCTAAAGTCTATGAAATTTGACTGGATCGCTTAGTGAATGCTGGTGTTTTGTATGGTTGGGCATAGGGACTACTTGTTGCTCATCATTGGTGCCATTGTTGGGGATGGTGTTAGTTATCTAGATTAGTTATATTATACATGATCGCTGTAAAAGTCTTAATGATTTATCTTGCGAAAATATTAATATTTTAAAGACACGTTATCAAATAGGAACATGTCTCCTTCACATAGTACTGATACTCCATCACATGATGAAAACATTAATAGGAGAAATGATAGGATCTATACTAAGGAAAGTTGGAGTGAATCACTAAATGCAGGGGCCTCATATGCTCATTGAGACCTTTATTATGCTCAAAGACTATATTCAACTAATGCAGACAACCTTAGAGGGGATGGAACTGGTCCTAGAACAAGGAGGGGCTCAAGGACTAGGACCTCCTCTAAACTTAGAAGGGATACATCAAGGGACCATAAGGATAGATATAGGAGCCATGGTGAGTCTCCTAGTTCACCATCTTCCTCTTCTTCTTCAATGTCTAGTTTTGATGAAGATGAATGTAGGTATAGAAATAAAGATACACTCAAGGATCAAGATGGAGATAGAAGTAGAGACCAAAGACAAGATCAAAGGCATCAAAATGAGCAGAGACGAGACCATCACTATCAGACAAATAGAAATAACAATTATCATGATTATATGTCTAATGAAAATGAACCCTTGTTGGGTACCAGGAGCATGATATAGATCGAGGACGCAGTTAGAATACCTCATAGGCATCAAAGGGAAAGTTGCATCAAACGATTAGATGTAAATAACATTCCTAGATATGAGGGCAACTATAATTTTAATCCACAACATCATTTATAAGCCTTCCATGATGCTTGCGCCTTATAAGACATCAAAAATGTGTGACAAAAGCTTAAGCTCTTTCCTAGGACACTAATAGAAGAAGCTAAAAGTTGGTATAGATCGTTGGAGCCAGATTCAATCCACCAATGGTTCACAATGCTTGAGCTCTTCAACAAGAAATACCAAACCTATGAAAGAGTATCTAATTAAAAAAGCAAATCCAAGGATGGAAGCAAGGAAATAATGAATCCTTGAATGTGGCTTTGGATAAATACTATTCTCTACTACATAGATGTCCAGGTCATTAGTTTTCTCAAAAAGAGTATCTTCTTCACATCATAGATGGGCTTCATACTCCAACGAGAAAGACCCTTGGGATCTATGCCCAATGGTGATTATCTAAATTGAGAGCTCATCAAATATAAAGGCTAGTGGACTAGGTGGCAAAAGAAGAATGAGAACTGTGTAAATGGGAGAGTGTTGAGGAATTTAACCAGGACCCAACTCTTCAAACAAAAGAGATTCATATGTATGATAAGGAAAAAGAGGAAGCTCTCGATGAGTTGATTTCACAATAGAGCTTACCAATACAAAAGGCTATTGTTGAGATTGAAGTAAGGCTAGATAAGATGTGGGAGTTGATGAATGAAAAAGTTACAACCTACTTGGAAACCATAGGGGAGAAGGTAGCACAAAAAGAATCAAGTGATCAAAACAAGAAGAGGAATAAGAATAATGCAACAGGTAGGAGTACTTATTGGCAAAAAGGAAAAATAGCTATAGTAGAAGAATTTTATAGACTCAAATATAGAAGAGGATGATGGATGTAACATTTACCAATATGAACATCCAAAGGACTATTGCCTAGTTATGTTACATCTACAAGAGTTTAGAACATTTGCTTTAAATCCCAAGTTCATAGAAAAGCAAAATCCTAGGAGATTGCCCTATCCACCAGGAAATTTTAGACAGTCCAACAACCAACAATACTATCCCAGTAGGACCTCCTATTAACCTCAAAGCTACTATCAACCACTATGGAAAAACCCACAATCATGGGGGAATGCCATCAACAAACTAGCACTATCCTTATTACCAGTTGGACCCACATGGATATTATGTTTAGCAACCTACTTTTCCAACTAGTTCTACTTCCTCTACCTCAAATCACCACTATCACTCTCATGAGTATCATCAACCCACAACATCTATTATGGAATCACCATCGTACACCTCTTATCCTTTAGCACATCCTCACTACTCTCATATTCCTTTTCATCATATGTCACCACCAATATTGTAGGAAGGACTGGCACCACAACCTTAGTAGAAGAATGCCACTTGTGCTATGAACATACATGAAAATGATCATGTTAGTAGATCTTTGAAAAAGCCTTAGAAACGTCCTTTCTTTAGGATGGTTCCCACTCATGCCAATAAAACTTGTAGACCTACTAGCTCATCAAGCCTAACACAAGGTCAATCTAGTGCAACAACCTTTCTTGTAGAAATAGTGTCTTCCAATCCTATGTAAAAGCCAACAATTATCATTGCTCCAACCCAAAATGTAAAAGATGAACCTATTACTATGAAGAGACAAAATATTCCATGCATTACCAATAATAATAATAAAGGATGCCATTGTAGGTAGAAAGTTCAAAGTGATAACTTGATTCCTATACCAACCCAAAACAAAATTAGGGAACAAATATGTATGCATAATCACATCTACATAGTAGTCACTAAACCAAAAGACACCTAGTGGCTTGAAAATAATTAGGCCAAATTGTTCAAACAATGCATGAAAACATATAATCCATTTATTAGTTCTTGTCTCGGTCATGAACTTAGTCATTGGGGAGATGCCCTATCTTGAATTAAGAACTAATAAGGGTATTTTCACATTTTTGTTTTACAATTTTTTATCCTTTCCCTATTTCTTAAAAAAAATTTCAATTCTTAATATGTTTTTCATTTCTTGTTATTTTTCATTTCTTTATAAATTTCTCTTTTCTTGAGTCATTTCCTTTATGTTTTATGAATGTCTACTATATTTTTGTTAATAATATTGCTAGTCATGATGCAGAAGTCAACACCATGTGTTGGGTTTTTGTCCTATGCTATCAAGATGATTAGGTAAATAATTATGTAAAGCAGTGAGATGACATCATCCATTCCTCCAATTCTCTAAATGAAAGGTCTTTATCATGAAAGCAATATGGTTCTTCTTACATGAAACTAAAATTAACTACTGATCATTATGCCTTGCAGAAAGAGGGAAAGTCCAAGTGGGAATGGCAAAGGGTGTGACCTCAAGGAGATTTGTTGGGTTATCTTCTTAACTTCATTTTGGTGGTTTATGACTTCTCTAGGAATGTATCATCACTCTTATCATTAACCAATAAATAGGAAGCATGTCTTTGCATGGTGTGATTCCAAAAAAAAAAAAAAAAAAAGAAAAAAAGAAAAAAAAGAGAGAAAAAAATAACAAAAAAACAAAAATGGAAATTCAAAGCACATCTCTTAGACATAATAATGGGCTACTGGTTGTGGGGCTAGAAAGATATGTTACCTATGTGTGAAGGCACCCCTCTAACAAAGGCCCTTCCTTCCTTCCTTCTTCTCCTTTCTTCTCTTTTTGGAGTGATATTCGTTCTTTGTGGTTATTGTGGACTCATGATGGTAGGTAGGAAGGAACACATCAATGCGAGGTCATTGTTAATGGTATGGACTTGGTCTGAAACTTGGACAGATAGGTATATTGATCATTTTAATTAGACATGGGTAACTACCTTACATCTTAATCTCTTCAATCCCTTATCATTCCATTGTTCATCTCACTGCTGCATGCAATTATGGGCCTAATGATTTGTATAGTATAGTGTAGGATCCTAACCAAGTTAATTGTATGTTGTTTGGCACAAAGGCATGATCTACATTTAACTTCTAAGATGCCCATGGACATCTATAGAAGTGGTTATGTAAGGGCATTATGGTAGGATCTTGCTTTGGAAAGGACCCACTTTCGCAACTTTTGTTGATCATGGCTCTGAACCAAACATCACATCTTCAAGAACATCATTAACAACTTCTCTAAATTTATGCATGATTTTGGGACTACCCATCAATTTCAATGAATTTTTATTACTTTTCTATTAAAATATCCTTCAAATTCAAACTTTCTTGGCCATCTTGTGAACTAGAACTTTGGTTTTAATTGTTCGAAAACTTGTTCACTTCTAGAGTTAATCTCATTTATCATGGGGAGGTTAAGGATGTACTTTTAAAATTTTTTCTAACATCCCATTTTCAAACATTATGGTAACTAAAAGTAACACTAATCAAAATAGTTTGAACAACTTGATGATTTTAGTTTCCTTAGAGCCTTAGGAAACATTATTATGAAATCATCCTAAGCTTACATGCTAAATTTTTTTCGAATTTTGAGCTCACTCAGGATTCATGAAGGGTTAATCATTAATGAAAAAATTATTTAAACTAATGTTGATACTTTGGTGATTTTAGATAATTCCAAATGGAATCCCTAAGGTTGAAGGTCTTGTAAAAGTAAAGGAAACAAGACCAAGAAAAGAACAATGAAGGCTATGCCCATGAACAAATAGTAGCACATACAAGGATTAAAGCTCAAACATCACATATTTTTTGGATCTATTGGATGATGAGAAGAAATTTTAGTCCATCCTTCAAGAATGTTCTACATAGGGAAAAAGAAAAGAGAAGCATTAACATAGCAATTTGTTGATGTGTAAATTTTGAATACATCAACACTTGAAAAACTCATTTAGGGAGACTATTTCCTAGGGCACCTCCTGTATGGGTATAGAAATCTAAGAATAGTCTTAGTTGCAGAGGGCTATGTAACGTTAAATAGTTAAATGACCTTAGATTAGGGCATTCCAAAGAAACAGTAATTATTTAAGAAAAAAAAGTAAACATTTCAAGATAATATAAAAGGATGAGCTATAACAACTCTTGAAAATGGAATCTTAAGTAATCCAATGTTGATGGGATTCTTAATGTAAAAGTTTGACCTGCAAGATTCACATTCACAATCACTTGAATATAAATAAAGGACTACAATGGAACTTAACTCAAATGAGCACAACATGGTTTCTTTGGTTGCTGTCCTTGGCCCTGGTCCTTCTTTCTTCTTCCTTGATGCTTCGCTTTGGAGAGAAAAATAGAGCAAGGATGTTGAAAACCAAAACCAAAACCCTTGTTCGTAGCAGAAGACGAAGAAAAATCAAAGACCCTCAGCATGACAACGCATACTAATAAAAGTAATCCACTGCTGCTATGCTATCGCTGCTTGCTGTCGCTCGCCAATGCTCGCTACTGGACAGTAAACCCCCACCATTGCAGGAATGCGCTATCACAGGATAGAAAACCCTCGTTGCTGCCGGATAGAAAACCTGCATTGCTGCCAAACAGAAAACCCCCACTATTGCAGGATCGCATTGTTGCACATTGTCACTCACTAATGCTACCATTGTTGTCATTGCTACCACTCACTATCACTACTGCCTCTCTCCATCGCTCGCCGTAGCTCGCTTTTTCTACCATCGCTGCCATTGCTCGTTGTCACTGCCGTTGGTTGCTGTCACTCGCTAATGCTGCTGTTGCTTGCCAAATCCTCCTCTCTGATGACCACTGACTCTTGCTGCTATTGCCTACTATTGCTGTTAGCAGAGAGAGGTATAGAGATGTCATACCTTATGGCTGCTACTACTTGCTTTTATAAGTAGCTCCCTGCGCCAATGCTAAAGCCTCCTCCTCTTCCACTGATGCGTAATGTCCGTTGCCATCATCATCACCAATGCAGAACGTCAATTGTTGCTCATTATCACCAATGCATAATGTCCACTGCTCACGCCTCCTATTTGTGTTTGAGATTTAAGTAATAATACCAAAAGTTCTTGACATGGTTGTTTGTTCTTTTGGGTAATTGTTTGGCAATCTCCCACCACTTGTATCACAAAAAAACATTTAATATGCATGTGCGGTTATGTAGTTATTGTGAACTGTGCACTTGGTTTGATGTTATACCTAGGTTGGGAGATGTTTCTAAACATCATAAAACCTTTTAATTTTGTATAAAGTCATTGGATTAGCTTACTAGGAGTCCAGTACATGAGAACTCTAAAGAGAGAAAAAAAAAAGTCTAAATATTCAAAAATATTCATATGTGAATTGAATTCAATGAAAAGTCTAAAGAGAGGAAAAACAATTCTTGGCATAAACACCTCAAAGCAATTTTACAATATATGAAAAAGAAAACCATAGCATCAAGTTAATGTTATCGAAGTACCCTAATTGAATATTGTCATGAGTCATATTTGATACATGCCTCTTCTCACACTCTTTTTGTTTTTGCAGTAGCTTTTGTAGACCATGCTTGATTCCCTTCCTCAAATTGATTTGATTTACAAGGATTCAATCCTTGCCACTACCAACAACTACGATTTTTGAAGGCTGAATCTATGGCTTTATATCATCCATGTAAAGTGGTTTTGTGATTGATTTATAGGGAGTGTTGTATCCATCTATTGATGCATAAATTTGGTGCTAAACAGTGGAGGGTGGTTGAACCCATAAAAGCCTGGTTATGTTTAAGTGGGTTACATGTTCGAAGGCTCATGCAATTTATTTAAATAATCAAGGCAAGAATCCATAAAAGGTTGAAACAAAAGTCTTGAATGGCCTAACATCCATGCTTAAACATTTTTGATATTTTAAAATTTTAAATAAATATTTAAGGATCAAAAATTAACATTTGAGACAACCCTTCATAAATTACATGATCGAAAACATGGTTGGAAAACCCATAGTATTCTTAATTTTCATGGGATTAGGACTTATTAGTCATGACTAATGTTGATGAATGACAATAATCTCTTATAACAATAAATAATTTAAAGGTTGCATGATACCTCTCATTGAAAGCACCTCTATGTATCATGTAATTTGTATCAAGTAATGGATTCAAATCGTGAAGCTATACCCTAGCGATTAGACTAATAAGTCATGGCCTCATGCCTAGCATGGATGATGTTGGCATCAACAATTGGCCTCCAAGCTAGAAATTGCATTCAAGTGTAAGGAATAGCAAAACCATAGAAATTTTAAAAGGAGATGCAAAAGATAGGAGACATAAATTGAAATTTGAAAGAAAACTATACTGATCTAAACATGATTAAAATAACTATATAATCAAGAGCGAACTAAACATGGGCCACCCTTGCCACACCATCTTATTTAATCAAGATTAAAACATATACTCTTTATGAACCCCACACACTCACACACAAACACACACACACACACACACACACACACACACACACACACACACACACACACACACACACACACACACACACACACACACACACACACACACACACACACACACACACACACACACACACACACACACACACACACACACACACACACACACACACACACACACACACACACACACACACACACACACACACACACACACACACACACACACACACACACACACACACACACACACACACACACACACACACACACACAATTAAATATAATTAAGATCTCATCCCCAATCTTCTCACAAGGTACAAGTAAAAAGTATGTGGACTACTTTGAGCACAAGACTTATGCCAAACTTAACAAAGAGGACAATCTTATCTTAGATCATAGGTGGCCACAACTTTTGGAGTTTTCCTTATGAAATTTTCTTGGACATTTAGAAAGGGAATGGGTGAAAAGAGATTATTTGTTTTTCTCTTTTTTTTTTGAATTTTTAGAAAATAGGTGATGAAGTGTCATTAAGTCGATGCGTCGATTAGGCCACGTATATGCGGCTGCGTCGACACGACCCTGTCGATGTAGCCTTCCATGCGTCGACGTGGCCCCGTTTACGTGGAGCCTATTTTGGCCTATAAATAAGAGGGCCTTCCGCCTCATTTAGGTAACTTTTAGTTAGTTGTAGCGAAGCTCTTGCAGTTTTTTCCCATAAGAGAGAGAATATTTTCCAAGTGCCCACAGCAGGTGTAAGAAAAGTGATCAGCTCTTTATTCGAGCGTTGATGTATCTGAGCCCATTGGTGTGACGACAATAAAGATGAACTATTGTAGCATTCCTTGCAGCATTTGGACTTAGTTATTTTATGCATTCAGTTGTTTAATATGTTTATGCTTTGTTAATTACTTGCTAATTACTTAGGTTTCTGTTATTATTATTTCAATCGTTATCGCTCATTCGTAGTTCGTAAAGGCCATAAGTACGACCATCTCGAACGTAAATCAAACACTTGGTAAACCCAATGATGCTTAACGTCTGGTAACCCAGAAGTGTTAAGAGATGCTCAGAATGTGCTTGGAAGATGGGATCAGACACTTATGCTAGGAATAGTTAGAATACAAGCCAGGATAATTATAGATTAGATAATAGTTTATTCCTTACTTTTCATACCTTAATTAGCCACCAAAAGATAAGTAAAAAGCTATAAAAATCATTAGCCTTAATCTCACTTAACCATTGTGAACAGAACATCACAAGTGAGATTAGGAAGGCAACAATTGTTCTAACCTAAGGTTTCGCTGGTTAGAGTCTAGTGTATGTTAAGTGCTTATAGTCTAAGGAATTCGACCGAGTCACGTGTGAACACCCGTGATTCGTATGGTTGGGCGTAGGGGTACCTAGTCGCTCATCAATAGGTTTAAAAGGGGAAGGAAGACTAGGGTGAGGATTGTTGTTGGACCCCAGCACACTCAAGAACTTGTTACATTGCCAATGAAGATGGTCCTTGTTCTTTTTTTGAGGAAACTTTGCTCATGATGTACTTCATTCTGAAGGTAGGAATTCCAACACAAGCTGAGCCGATTAGTTGCACTGCCAAAGAACATGGTCATTGCTAAAAATTTGCCCATGGTGCAGTTCAATCCTAATGTATGTGCGTTTTAATTACAATCTAGATGACATCATAGTAACTCTTCTGGGTGGCTAAGGGTTCTCAAGTGGAGATGAACACACTTCACCCTATTTCTCATAAGATAGCCATGGGTCATCACACTTGAGGGCTAGGGCTAATGAGGGGAAAAATGACATTTTCCAAGGTCACCAAGTGATTGTGGCTAACCATTTTTCAACTTCACATATCCTATATTTACATGATCATGATGATAACATGATATGTTATCATAAATCCCGTCCTCCATAATCTGACATAACTAATAAAAATAACACCTTAAAATAGATTGGGAAGAATCATAGCATTATTGAACTATATCATATAAAGGATATTTTATATAATAGTAATATGATATATTATATAAAGCATTATACTTGCATTATCTTCAAATGGTTTTATGATGATCCAATGCCTAGTAACTCAAATGATCATAATGATAATTGAAATCATGTTGAAAAGCATAAATTAAACCAAAGCCAATATGCTAAGCAAGAGATGATGGAAATGTAAGAAAAGAAAAGAAAAAAATGCAAATAAAATTATATACAAATGACATGCATGGTGAAAGGAAATAAAACATAAAACTAGGAATCTACCAAGTGTTCATGTGGGGCACTTGAGTAGAAATGCTTTAGATAAAATGCATTAAAATTTCTATTTAATTTATATCCTTGCAAATTAGTAGTTTTGTAAACATTGGGGCTAATGACATTTGTAACTTGGAATGGACTTGATCACATATAAGAAAACTTAGTTTGAGGGTCAATTTGACCATATGCTCTATCTCTCTTAAGGACCAAGTTACCTATCTGGAACACTTTGGCTGCATATTTCTTATCACACCATGTTTTAACAATTTGTTGATGACTCAACAAATTTTTGATTTCTTTGACCCTTTTAAGCTCTAAATTCCAAATATCATATGTATGTGATATTAAATTTTCATCAGTTGGTAAATAGTCCAAGAAAAATTGATATGTAGGGATTTGCAAATTTATTGGCAACATTGGTTCTTGTCCATACACTAAATCATATGGTGTAGTTTTGATCAATTGTTTATAATGAATCCTATCTACCCAAATTACCCATTTTAATTGTTCATGCCAAGTTAGTGGGTTCTAGGCTATCATTTTTTTAATTCCATCTAATATAATTTTATTGGAGGACTCAGCCAAACCATTACCTTGTGGATAATATTCAATTATAGCCTTGATAATAACATTATGCCCTCTAGCCTAATTTGTAAACTCTATGGAGACGAAGGTGGGTCTGTTGTCAACTACTAAAGCGTAAGGATGTCCATATCTAGAGATTATATCATTTTCTAAGAAGCAAATAACTTCACGAGATGATGTGGTTTTAGTTGCTTTTTCTTCTAACCAACGTGTGCAGTAATCAGTGGTTGTTAAGATAAATTTGTGTAGGGTAGTAGATAAAGGATTAATCACTCCAATAAAATCTAAAGCCCATTGTGCAAATGGTCTAGTTTCTATTATAGGTTGTAAAGGGGCTAAACTCTTGGGATCTTTACCTTTAGTTATTTGACATTGGACACAAGTTCTAACTAGGTTGTAAGCTTCGTTGATCATATTGGGCCAATAATAACCAGCCCTCATGATTTTATGAACTAACAAATGATATCCTATATGTCCTTCCTCATGGAGCTATTTTAAACAGTCGTTAGCTTGTTCTTGGATCAAGCACTTAAACTATATTCCTTAGAAATTATTTCTAAATAGTTCACCACTAATTAGAGTGAATTTAGAACATTTTGATACTAAAAGCTTTCTTTTATATCTAGGTAAATCCAAAAGACAATGATGGAAGTTTAAATAAAATTTAATGTCACCATACCGTGGATCATGCAATTGATTGGGAGCAAATGGAATATTAGTTTCCTCATTAATGGATAATATGTGAAGGGGAATTAATTCTTTATCTTTGGGTGCATCACAATTTTTTGAAGGTAAGGCTTTGAAGATTAGCTTGGCAAGACCAATTCCTCTAACTAACTTGGCTATCTTCCATTGAATATCATATTCTTGCAACTTCATAATCCATTTACCATGTTTTTTGCTAGGATCTTGTAATTTGGCTAAATTGATGGTGGCTAGATTAGGGACAATGGTAAAAACCTTTATGTTTAAAAAATAGTAGAAAAATTTCTTTAAGGCTTTTATCACAACATAAAATTGCTTCTCTATGGATGAGTATTTTAATTCTACATTCTTTAAAGGTGCAGACATGAAAGCTATGGATCTCTAACCTTATCAACTACACCTTGGGTTAAGATAGTAGCAGCAGTAATATCACTAGAAAAAGCATATAAGAGGAAATCATTTTCATACCAAGGAGAAGCTAAGATAGGGGCATATATAATGGCCTCTTTAATAGCAAGGAAAGCATTCTTTCTTTCATCTATCTAGTGCCTATGATTATCTTTCTTAAGCATCTCATTCAATGGTTTGACCAATTCAACATAGATAGGGATAAATCATCTAACAAAATTAGTTTTCCCAAAGAAAGCCCTTAGGTCAATCTTAGATAAAGGGTAAGGTACTTCTAAAATTGCATTTACCCACTTGGGATTGATCATAATGCCTTTTTTAGTTACTATATGACCAAGAAATTTACCACTTTGAACCTCAAAGATGGATTTTTTTGCATTCAAAGTGATGCCAAATCGTCTACATCTTATAAAAATATTTCTAAGGTCTCTAAGGTGTGTACCCCAATCTTTGGAGAAAACAGATAAATCATCTAGGTAAATGATAATGCACTTCCTAATTAGCCCCTCAAAATTTTTTTCCATGGCTCTTTGAAAGGTGGAATCAGTGTTTATGAGACCAAAGGACATTTTAGCAAATTGAAAAGTTCCCCATTTTGTTGTAAAAGCCATTTTATACTAGTTTTTCTTACTCATTAATATTTGATCATACCCTAAGTATCCATCCAAAAAGGAGTACATTTGAGCACCATTCATGATTTGCAATAGCTCCTCCATAAGAGGGAGTGGATAATTATCCTTAATATAAGAAGCATTAAGGTTACAAAAATCAATACATAATCTTACTTTGCTAGTTCATTTCCTAACTAGCACTAAGTTTGATATCCAACTTGAATGTCTCATGGGGTAAATAATCTTGGAAACTAGGAGCCTATCGATTTCTACTTTCATTAGGGCTTCAATCTTGGATTTACAAGTCTAAGTTTTTGCCTTAATGATTTCATTTTTGGCTTAAGGGGGATTGTATGTATCATCACTAATGGGTTGAAAGTTCTAAGATCTTCATAATTCCAAGCCAAAACATCATTAAACTCATGTAGCAATTCAACCAAGCTTTGTTTTTGATCTATATGTAAACAAAATCCTATTTTAATAGGGTATTTTCATCCTTTCTTTTGAATTTGAATTATTTCAGTTTTAGTTAACATTTGCCAATTAGTATTTTTAGATAAGTCTATGGTTTTGGTATGTAAGTCATCAAATAATGCTTTCCTAGCTACTATCTTAGGAGATATTTTATTTAAGATATAACATCCTTTGATATATCTCATTGATCACTAAATTCTCCTTTTGAAAATAAAAATTTACAAACATGGTTATCATTGTCAAATACTTGAAAAGAAAAGACATTATTAGAAATAGAATAAGACTTAAATTTTTCAATAATAATTTCTAAATCCCAAGCATTATGTTTAAAAGGGACATCCAAAGTAGTGGCCTTGGGCTAGTGAATCAGGGACATAATTTTTTTCTCTTGGTATGTGTTAAATAGTTATGTGTTCAAACTCTTTAAAAAGTTTAAGAATGTAAGATTTATATGCTTTCATGGTGACATATTTATCATCAAAGATTGCACTGACTTGATTTACTACTAATTGAGAGTCACTATAAATATTAAGTTTGGATAAGTCATAGTATTGAGCTAGCTTGATCCCATGTATAAGTGCTTCATATTCAACCATGTTGTTAGTCATAGGTTGTGTGAAATTGATGGCTTTATGGATAGGAGATTCATAGGAGGTACAAGCATTATTCCTACTCCACATCTGAAACACCACCAAATTTGGGCCACAACATCTCGACTGTAAATTTGTTTAAGTGTCAACACAAGGCAAATTTTTTAAAGTGCTAAGGCTATGCTTTTCATTATCCCAGAGTGTAGTTAGCCCAGTGGAGAGAGTAGTTAGCTCAAAAATTGATTTTTTGCAAATTTTTCTAAGTGTTAACATGAGGCAAAATTTTCTAAGTGCTGAGACTATGCTCCCCACTGCCCCAGAGCGTAGTTAGCCCAGTGGAGAGTGTAGTTAGCTTAAAACCATTTTTTGCAAAATTTTTTCTAAGTGTTAAGACTACACTCTCCATTGTACTGAAGTGTAGTCAGGCTCATGTAGAGCATAGTCAACACAAATGCCAGTTTTGCAAATTTTCTAAGTATCAAGCTAGTCATTGTATAATTTTCTAAGTGCTAAGACTACACTCTTCACTACCTTGGACTGTAGTCCTCAAGCAAAGTCAGCCTCTCGTGGAGCACGTAGTTAGCACATGATCACATTTTGTAAAATTTTCTAAGTATTCTGACTATGCTCTCCCCTAGTCTAGAGCGTATTCAGCTAGAATAGCCTCCAAAGGCCTTCACAACATAGCATTGGCATTCAAGTTAGCTTCAACACACCTCTAGAAAGCATAGTTAGCAAAAATGCATCTTTTTTGTACTCCTTTTAGCCCCAAATTATAACTATGCTTGACCCCACTCAAGACAATGGATAACATAGTCTTGGAGCGTAGTCTCCAAAATTACATTTTTTAGGTACATTGTGGTCCTCTTGGTGCATATACATGCACTTGGCAGCATAGTCATAGTCTCACATCCTCGTAGAGTTTGTCAAAGCATAATAGAACACAATATCACTTGTCTCAGTGGAAAGCATAGTTGGGTGATAACGTAGTCCCAACCATCCCATTGTCATGTGGTAGTCTCTTCATGTTTTATGCTAACCCTAGACCTATAAATACCCCCACCATCTATGTTTTAGGTGGGGGGAAAAATTTCAAGTTGGCATTTTTGGCATTTTGGCATTGGAAAGCTTTTGGATTAGCATTTGGAAAAGTTGCAGACAACACAACCCCACCATAGTCTAGTAGAACACCGTAGCCCATGATACATCATGATGGCCAACTTGGCAAGCACAGACACCATGACAAGCACTAGTCTTCATAGCTAGACATCTTTGAGACTATGACTATGCTCTCCATTGCATCTGTTGTACACCATGTACCTTCTCACCCCTTTTGGAGTTAACTATGCTCAACCCCATTTGGGGTGGTGTTCTGTTTCTCTCTCTTGCATTTTTTACACTTTCTTTGCATTTTCACTATTTTTAACATGTGGTCACATTACAACTATGCTTGAGTGATAGTCTCCATGTCTCGGTAGCCTTATTTTTGTTAAAACCCTTTACAACGCTCCCCACCTTAGGCACTTGTGATTATGATCTACATCGTTGACATTGTTAACATTGTGAACATCGCTAGAACACTTAGCACCATTTCACATTAACATCGCGGCTAACCATGTTGAACCTTGGTTGCACCCACCACCTTGGTTGCATCTAACAAAGTTCCTATTTAATTGACAAGATCATTCAGGGTACCCTATCTTCACCTCTAGCAGGCCCTTGCGCAGACATAGGGTTAGGCTGTGCACTCATCAACCCCTTTATGTTCTAGCCACCAATATTTTCGATCATTACAACATTGTTTCTTTGAAGAGGCACCATCCACTCTTAGTATCCAAGTGTTTAAGTTAGTAAAATTTGAAGAATCACCCCTTTGATGAAGGTAACAATGATTATCATCAAAATTTAGCTCATCTTCTAATGTTTTATTAGTTAGAATCTCATTTATATCCTTATCATTTCCTAATGGTGGTGGGTTAGCAAAAAGAAATGTTCTCCCATCATGTTGGTGATATGGTAAAGTATCTTCATAACCTTCTTCACACTTTAAAAGCTTGGTAATATTGGGTGGAATATGTGTATGCAAAAGGGTTAATGCTTAAAGTTTCACCTATATCATCATTCATAAAATATCTGCCAAATCCTAGCTTAACAACTCCAACAAAATTATTGGTATTTTAATTTCCTAGAGATTTATTTTGTTGATCAAAATTTGTTACCACTTTTTTATAAAAAAGTTCTCTTGGTATAACCATATATTTAGATTTTCCTTTGATAGGAATTAATAATTCTAAGAAATTTGACCTAAAGAAGCCCCAAAACTTGGCTTCAAAAGTCCTAGATAAAAGCACATCATAACTGGGTAACATATCAACTACTAAGATATCTATATAGCTTTTAAAAGTAGGGTATTGTTTAAGTTGTACTTTTACTCATTTAATGACCCTACCATAGGTACATTAGATCCATCAAGTTGTATCACACTTCTTGCTTATGGTAGCATTTGTGCTCCTAATGTTTTACATACCTCAAGTGGCGTGATGCTAATAGTTGATTTAGAATTTATTAAAAAATTATGAATATTCTTAGCTAAAATAATTAAATTTGTTAGGAAACAAGGTTGATCTTTCTTTTTCAACATGGAATTGCTTGCGTTTTGTATTGATAATGCATTAGGACTTTCTACAAAATGAACTTGCCTTTCAGTTGTTGGAGATTTTTCTTTATTGGTTTCAGGTGTATGGACTATCTTTTGAATCACATCTTTCATTTCATTAAAATGAAAAAGATCATCCATTGAGATGTTGGCTTTAGCTCTTTTCAAATCCTGAACTATATCATAAGTCTTATGTTTGTCTTTGGCTTCTTATTGAGGTGGAGTTCTTTTAAGTATAGAAGGGGAGTTTGGTCATTATGGGATGTTTGCTTGGGATGGTTCGGTTTGATTATTTGTATTGTTTTGACTAGGAACTCTTCTATTTGGAGGAGTATAAGGATTATTCCTAGTTTGTTGTTGTGTGATATTCATAACATTGCTAAGTTTACAGTAGTAAGTGTTATGTGGGTTTAGATCACTTACAATGACTTGTTCAAATGAGGAAACTTCTTCATTTTCTATTTCATGAGGTATGTTCAAGACCATAATTGAGGTTTTTCCATTTTGTTGATTTTTGGCATTGTCACCATATAATGCTAAAAATTGAGGGCAAGTTTTCTTAGAATGTTGCCTAGAGTTATGAAAATGACAATAATCATCATTGATTGATGTGCTTGATTTTTTACATTGTATAGGAACTTTATTGTTATTTTGCTTTAGTTAAACTACTTCATTGAAAATATTTTGAAGTGAAGTGAAGGTCTCTACACATGTCTTGGACTTGTGTAATTGCTACTGGGATTACGAAGTATTTCGCTATTGGGCAAACCAAGTGATAATACTACTGGGTTACCAAATGATCATAGTTAATTCTTGGAATCAGTTGTATCCATTCTGCCTAACAACAGTAAGAGTAAAGGGCATAGAAAGTGAGCAATAATTAAGAAAACAGTAATCAATAAGCTAAGTGAAAATAGTAAACATTATTCTAAGTAAATAGGTAGAAATCTAAGTGATGCTGCAATGATGCAAAGTAATCTCGATCTTTATTTCTAGTCATGAAATGTGTTCAAGTACATTCCACTTGAATAAAGACTTTGTTCAATCACTTAACATCACATTATGGGCATACACTCATAAGTACTTAGTACAAAAATCAAGAAGACAAACTAATAGAATTTCACTAAGTTGGAATGAAAATTATTGTTGGACCATGCATCTAAGTGTCATATTTATAGGCCTACACTTGTCTACGATATTAGGTATTTGACATTGTAGCTTGTGCCCTGATATCGAGGATCTGATATTGTAGCTTCGATATTGGATGCCTGATATCATAGCTAAAAAAAAAATCAATTTATCATACCCCCCCACAATTGATTAAAAACTCAACCTTGAGTTAAAAAAAAATGAGGGTAGAGTTCCTTACAAAATTAGGAGGAAGATTTACATGACACTGACTACTATATACATGACTCTTAAATGTCACAGTGGTGTTTACAAAAATGACACATGACTTGAAAACTTAAAAAAAAAACAAAATCTTGTGAAGCTCAATGTAGTTTAGGTAGTTCCTTATGGCAGTGGCTCTTCCATGAGTTACTTTCCTTTGTCATTAGGATTTTGAGATTTGTACCAATTTAGGAGTGTCTAAAGCGTTTCTTCTTTCATTTTAGAATCTTAAAATGTCCATGCTGATGAACCAATGTATGATGGAATTGGAATGTCCCATGGGCATAGCATCTGTGAAAACATTTGAGTTGCTTTAACATATTAAGTTGTGAACTACCTTCTCTTCTCTTCGAATGCTCTAGCCTTCTCTTGTAATTCATGATAATCTATCAATCTTCTAGCCAAATTTGCTACTACATCCTTCTGCCCTTGGTAGCTAGCCTTTACTACTTCTAGTTCATAGTTTGCCACTTGGAGTTTATACAGAGAATCTTTTTGATTCACAAACTCATTTTCATACAAAGCATAGGTGGTTGCTACTTTATATTCTAATTCATTCTTGGGCCTTCCTGCTATTAACATGGCTAAGTTAGCATAATGAAGGTTAGCTAACCCCATGTGTTCTTTCAGATCTTCGATCTTCATGTCTTTATTTTTCATTTTCTCTTGGTGAACAAAGGAATAATTGTCCAAAATGTGTTTCTAGTTAGGATAATGTGTTGACATAGTACTGATTTTGGCTTTGGCCATCTACATCTCTTTCTTGTTAATTTTCTTGTACATGCCCACTTAATTTTGGAAGTGTTCCTTGAGCTTCTCATGTTTCTTTGCCTTATTCTACCATGTGCTTATTTCAATGGATGACTTTTGTTGAATGGCATATACCTCCTCTATAGAGAGGATTCTATTTTCTCTTACAAGGTAGCTCATGTCTTGGCCAACTATTCTCTTAACTAGTGGATGCTCTCTTCTAAGATGTTTTTCTACTTTTCCACCATGGTCAATCTCATGTTATCAGAAGCAAGTTGTTTATTTTCTTTTTGAACTATAGTAAGTTCCTTCACATGTGCATAGGTTTGTGCTTTAGCTACTGAGGCATTCCATGTTGCTTTCTCCTTCTTAGTTGCTAGCTACTTATTCTGCTTGATTAGGTGATTTATTTGCTCTATTTTGAATTATTCTATCTAGTCAAGTGCAATGAAGTATGTAGGATCTCTTTGTTCAACTCTTAGGGCTACAAGCTCTTCCTATAATCTTAGAATTTTATTTTTTTCATGCTTTGCCCTTGTCTTTGCCATAATTAGTTTTCCCTTAGTAGCAATGAGTACATATTGTATTGCTGACATCACTGGGGATGTCAAAAAGTGTTGTCATGACATGCCTAGTCTACAATAGTTTATTAAGTACATTCTCATAATGAATGAGAGTCATCAAGGGTCTGGCTAGAATTTGAGCATCTTTGGCCCCAGTTAGGTTTGTTGGTGGTACAATAGGTACACATCAAGATTCCTTGATGTGATTAGTGATTACCTTTATTGCTCTCAATACATCTTGGTGCTACATTACCAATACTATGGCTTCTTCTCCAATCTCTAGCACCATTGTTCCTAGAGGTTGATTATGACCATTTTACCTCTCATATTAACTATAATGAAATCATCCACTTGCTAGATTGGCTGAAACTATGGGCTAGATGACATTATCGATAACTTTGTAAAGATTGGCCTCCTTTCTTGTTCCTTTAGTTGATTGTTTTGGAAATTTGTTGTAGATGACTCATCAATGGTTGGTAATCTTGTAGTGGAGGTGGTGAGACTTATTGTTATTGTTACTCTTGTTGTTGATGTTATTCTTGCTATTTCTTTTGTTGTTGTTGTTGTTGCTCTTGTTCTTGTTCTTGTTCTTGCTCCTCACCATGGTTTTTCCTTGGTGGTGCTGGTTTGTGAAACTTAGTGAATGAAGCATTTTGGGCTCTCTTGGAAACGTCATTGGTGTATCCTAGGATTTTTGCTCACTTGCATAGCTTTCTAATAAGGCAAGGAAATGGAAGTGTTGGTTTTCCTACCATCCTCTCTTCAAAGCATCTTTAAATTTCCATAAAATAGAGTTGTGCGAGGTTGGCATTGTATTTTCCCATCAGGATTGTACTTCCTCTAGCCACATAAGTAGATAGCATGTTGAGTCCTTTGGTTGGGAATAGATGATAAGTGCCAATTTTGAAGTAGATTCTTTCTTCTAGAGTTAGTTCATTATAGCCCTTATGTTCTTTATCATAAGCCTGTTTCAACTATAGTTTTTTGGTTTTAGGATTAGATCGGGTGGGCATATGTGCTAACCTTGGCTCTTCATTTGGTATATTTAGAGCTTTTTCAATTGCCTTGATTAAAAATGAAACTAAAAATCCTCCAATATTGACTGTAGTACCCTCTTCTTTATTGTGCCAAAACTTATAGCTCTCTCCAAGGTACCATTCACCATTTTGTAATAATGTCAGCCATGATGGTGATGCTTGGAGTTATGTCCTTACCACTTCAAGAACAAATTCTATGAATGGGCCAAAGTTCATCTCCATAATGACTATGGTTAGGATTGATCTTTCTTGGATGGCATGGAGGTAGTCATGTGATAACGTGAGCCATTGTCCTAGCACTTGTGATTCTTTTACCTCTCTTTGAGCCGATTGTCCTATAGTAGGAGTGTCTTGATGAATGCTAAACAATTGGGCTTCTTGATCCTCATGTTTTGGTTCTTGTCCTCTTGGTCATTTGCTTGCTCCTTGTAAGGGTTCTCCTTATGCTTCTCCTCTTCTTGGGGCCATCTACAATCATTAAGAATTTTAGAATTACTAAAGTATTTTCATATATTCTTAATAGTTTCATACCTTACTCATACCTTTAGTTTCATTAAGTTCTTAGTTCATGATTGTAGAGTTAGAAATTTTTTTTGCAAAAAGTAATCCCATAGGTGTTAATCTCTTTATAACCCTTTACAGTTATCTAATTTGTTCTTATGTGTGGCTCATGATGATGGTTATGATTCCTTAAGAACATTATTTGAGTGTTTTAGCATTAATATGATTGACTATTCTTTAAAATTTTCAACTATCTCTTCATACTTAACCTTAAATTACCTTATGAGTGTTAGAATTTTTCAAATAATTGGCTTAGATTTTCCTCACTATCACCCCCACGACTAAGGTAAGCTCTCTGTGATCAAATAGGTTTAAAAAGCACAAAAATTGGAGTGATATTAATTAAGTTATGGCTTGAGAAAGCTACGAAGTTAGAGCTTAAGTTAGAGAAGAAAATTTGAAAAATCTCCCTTGGCTCAAACGAAAATTGGTGAAAAATTTCCAAGTGTCCATTGATATATATAGGTTTTATGGGACCCAATGTTGGGGACCCAACATTGGGGATTTGATATCAGTGTAGACCCAATATTAGTGACCTACTATTGAAGCCCTAGAAATTTCACTTTTCATGAGGGTTTGATGAAAAATTAATTCTTTTGGATGTTTGAAAGATTTTAAGGTTACTTAGAGGATTTGGATGATGAAAATATACTTATTTTTGTCAAAAATTCATCATTGGAAGTTCATAGAGTAGGAATCTTGGGCTATGAAAGTTCATAAGTTGAGTAAGAATGGTAATGATTTCATATTTTTAGAATGGATAGTGTAAATGATATGGGAAGTGTTTATTGATTTTTGGAAGGTTTAAGATGATGTGGTATTACTTAGCAGGTATAAGATACAATAGTTATACAAGTGGGTCCTCCCCAAAGTAGGCTCCAACCCTTAATGCCCTTATATAACCAAACTTAGGAGTTTCCTTAGGCACTGAAGGAGTTGAATGTAATGCATTCTTGTTTAGAAAAACACACATGTTAGTACCACCAATTTGGGAAAATAACACTGTGTTACAAAAAATCATAAGTTATGACTATTCAAATAATGAAATGAGATGGAGTTAGAAGGGATTGTAGAAATTGGGACATGAGGTGTCTTACCATAGGCATATTGAATTCTTGCATTTTATTAGTGGTTAAAGTAATCACTAGCCTTTTTGTCCAAGATTCAAATAAATTGCAAACCACATTCTAGTGATAGTGCATCATTTCATCTCTTGGAATCACAATTGTAAGAATATCAATGTTGCAAGGAGTATTGTCACTTGGTCTATTGTCCAAGGGAGGAGTTTATTCATAGCACTTTATTTCTATTTTTAGATTTCTGAGAAGTTGCCTATCTTCATGCATGGGTAACATGTCTTTCTAGTGAACCCCTCAAAATTTATTTTGTGCTCTTTATTTGTGTTAACCTTTTTGAGGTAGCACTTATTTTACTCTTACTTCCATTTTTCATTAGATCTACAAGGATATAATACAATTGATGAGTGGCGAGATACCCACCCCTACACTCAACCATACGAATACGAGCATTTTCACGCATGATCCGGTCGAACTCTGTAGACAGATTAGTTGTGGCATCTAGATAGTTATCCTTAGGTCACAGTTCACTGTCTTCCCACCTGGACTAGTATTAAGGTGTATGATGTGTTCCTAATCTAATGCTACTCCTAAAGGCAATGGAAAGATAATATTAACTAAGCTAAGCTAGGAGAGAAAAGGGTAAGAAGATCTAATTTAGCCTAAGTGCGATGAGCATCCATTCCTTGATCATCCGTACACATCTTGGACCTTGTGCACAACTACCACTGGGATTACCAAGCACAGATCCTAGGTACACCATTGGGATGCCAAGTAGTCACACTTAAATACTTGTAATCAAGTCGTACTCATTCCACGTTACTAGAAAATAAGGGTGAGAGAGATTAATTAGGAAAGTAGCAAATAAAAATTAATTAAATAAATCAATAAATAAAGTGAATGCTGCAATGATGAAGTAGTCTCAATCTTTATTGCTGGTCATGTGCGTGTCCAAGTACGTCACACTTGAATAAAGGATGCTGTATAATTACATTCACCACACTATGGGCAGACACGGGAAAATAATCTATCTCTGGAGGGATCAAACTGCCAGAGCTTCACTACAATCTAACTCCTAATGTTGAAACAAGGGAGAGCTGCTTCTTATTTATAGACATTGTGGCAGATTGCAATATCACGTACGCGATATTGCAGGGGAAGATGCAATATCATGTACACGATATCGCATTCCACCATACCCCCACGACTGAATAAAAACTCGTCCTTGAGTTACAGTGATTACACAATGGATGGGTATGGGATTATTAGATGGGGAAAACAAATGAAATGATGCCGCAGTGTGGGAAGACACAACATACAAATACTACAACTACAACAATTTGGAACTCATGTAGTTCCTGGTGGCAGTGGATCCTCCATGGGCACTTTCTCTTTGTCATGTGCTCCAGGATTTGAAGCTTGATGGCATTGAAGTATGGCCTGGAGCTTCTCCTCTTTGGTCCAAGGGTCTTGTGTCATCCATGCTAGTGTTCCAATGTTTGACGGAGTCGGCACTTCCCATGGACAGGGTAGTTGCAGGAACATTTGGTTGGCTTGACATACCATGCCGCGAACACCCGTTGTTCCTCCTCATAGGATCTGGCTTTGTTCTTGTATTCATGAAGGTCCATTAGCCATCGAGCCAAGTTAGTTGCAACGTCTTTTTGTCCTTGGTAGCTTGCTTTTACCACCTCAAGTTTAGAATTTGCGACATCTAGTTTCTTAACCAGCTTCTTGCACTTTGCAAATTCTGCTTCATATTTGATGTGGGTGGAAGCTACCTGCTACTCAAGCTCTAACCTCAGTCACCCTGCTATTAACATGGCAAGGTTGGCATATCTAAGGTTTGCCAACTCCATGTATTCTATCAAGTCTTAAATTTGCAGTTCCCGGTTCTTAACTTTCGCTTGGTGGATGAAGGAATATGTATCCAATATGGCATGCCAATCAGTGTGTTGAGCACTGATATTGTTGATTTGAGCCTTGGCCATATGGATCTTCTTCTCTAGGATTTGTTTGTACATCCCCACTTGATCATGGAAGTGCTCCTTCAGCTTCTTGTGTTTTTAGCCTCATTTTGCCACGTGCTACAGTGGCCAACCGAAGATTGTCTGCAACCAACTGCTTGTTTTCTTCTTCTAAGGCCTTAAGTGCCTTAAGATGCGCATGGGTTTGCGCCTGTGATGCGGAGGCATCCCAAACAGCTGTCTCCTTTTCTTCCATTACCTTTTTATTCTCAGCTATTAATTTTGTTAGCTACTTCATTCTAAAATTTTCTAGCTAGTATGTGAGAACAAATTGTAGAGGATCCCGCTGTGCTGCTTGTAAGGCCACGAGCTACTCTTGTAGTTTCTGCACTTTAGCTTTAGCATGCTCGACCCTTACTTCAGATATGAGGTCTGATTGAATTGTTGTGACATCCTGAGGGATGTCAAATAGGGATGTCATTACTTGTCCTATTTGAAGCAATCTGTCAAGTACGTCCTCATGTTCCGCAGGAGTCATTAAGATTTCGGCCAGAGTTTAAGCATCCCGTGCTCCTGAGAGATCCACTGGTGGCACAATAGGTACATTGAAGGACTCCTTGATGTGGTCTGTGACCACTTCTGTAGCTCTCGTGGCATTCTGGTGTTGCATGACCACCATAGTGGCCCCTTCACCAGCCTCTAACTGCACCTGGAAAGATGCCGCATTTCCTGGAAAGATGCCGCGTTTCGTCATGACTTCCCCAATTGACCATCTCAACGATGGCCCTCAGATGGCTCATCGACGGTCTGTAGTCTTGTGGTGGTGGTAGCTGATCTTGGCCTGTGCTGGGCCTTTCTTCTTGTCGTTGGCTGGGACCTGTGGCTGGAGGTTGACTGGTTCCAACCACCTGTTCTTCTTCTTGTTCTTCTTGTTCTGGTCTTAGCTCTTTGCCAATTTTCTTTCTTGGAGCTGGCACCTTTAGCAATTCAATGTATGAAGCAGTTTGAGCTTTCTGTAGGACGTCATTGGTGTATCCTTGGATACCAGCACATCGGCAAAGCTTTCTAATAAGATAGGGGAAAGGCAACGCCATTTTCCCTGTCTTTCGTTCCTTGAACCGCCTTAGGATCTCCGTCAAATATAGATGGGGTAGGTTAGCATTAACCTTTTCCATCAACACTACACATCCTCTAGCCATATATGTGGATATTCTTTTTAAGCCTTTTGTTGGGAAGAGGTGATATGTTCCAATTTTGAAGTAAACTCTCTCTTCCATCGTCAATTCTCCAAATGCTTTGTTTTTGCCATAAGCCTTCTCTAACCAATCCTTTCTCACATAAGGGTTTGAACGGGTAGATAACTGAGCAACCTGAGGCCTTGTATTCGGAAGGTTTAACATTTTCGAAATTCCTTGTGTAGAGAAGTCAATTGTCACACCACAAATGTTAACAGTGGTGCCTTGCTCCCTATTGTGCCAAAACTAGTACATTTCTCCTAGGTACCAGGCACTACTTTCAAAGAGGATAGGCCAAAAGGGAGACCCTTTGAGATGATCCCTAACAGCCTTAGGAGCAAACTTTGCAAAAGATTCAAAGTTTAACTCCATAATCACCGTAGCGAATGTGGACTTCTCATGGATAGCTTGAACACATTCTAGGGGCAACGTGAGTTGTTGTCCTGGTTCAGGCGTAGTAGCAGCTCCTTCTTTTGCCTACCTGGATCATCTGGTAGAAGGTTCATCTTGATGGATGCTGAATGATTATTCCTCCTATTTTTCTTGTTGTTTGGTAGGACCTTGTCTTCCACCTCTCCGAGCTCGTTTCGTTCCACCTTGAACAGGACCCTCCTGCTGTGCATGTTTCGGGGCCATCTACAATCACACAGGCCAAGCGTTAGTAAGGTTGTTTTTAAAGTCAAGTTATACCTTACTGCTTGCCCTAGTTAAAGATCTTATGTTATAATGTGTGTTCGTGCCCAAAATTTTATAATAATGAGTCCTGTGACTTAGGGGATTTCCATTTTTAATTTCTTGGTATACCTAAGGGTTAAATGATTTTTAGGCACAATTATTCTAAGTGTTAAGTTAATTACCCTAACTAATGTCCTTTGGGAAATGATAAATTTCAAAAACGTTAGGCACTTTTTGGCAAGTGTCTCTCCCCCACGACTGAACTGAACACTCTGGGTTCAAGCAGGTTCAAACGGAATACAAATCGGAATACCAGTGAGCGAGATCGAGTGAGAAAAGCAAGGGTCACGCAATCGCAAGTCGCAGAGAAAAATTTCAAAACTCCCCCACCTCCCCCCCCCCCTGTGAAAATGGCAAAATGATGCTAACTGTTGTGGTGGGGGTACCTATTTATAGGTAAATAGGATGCGATATTGCGTACGATACATCACATACGCGATATCACGTACATGATATCTCATCCCTAGTGATGTGAGACACCAAGGAAATACCAAATTTTTTAATGATGTTCTTGAAATTAATGTGGAATATTGAGGACATTGGAAATTATTAAGATGTTCTAGGGTAATTTCATTGATTCAAGAGGCACCATTAATGATAATGATGTGAACTTTAGCAATAAAAACTTGATGGTTAAGAAAAAGGGAATGTAAAGGTACATTGGAATGTTAAATTTAGAGGGATAATAGTAGGGAAGGAAAATCAATTGAAAAATTAAGTTGAGGGTAAGAAATGGTGTGTGTGAGCTATGTCGTAAGTGAAGATCACAACAAAAATTACACAAGTGAATCCTCCCCAAAGTAGGTTCCAACCTATATTGCCCTTGTGTAACCACACTTAAAGTGTCTGTGGGCACTAGAAGGGTTAAATGTAATCCGCACTAACTCCACAAAACACACACATGTAACTATCATCGGAATGAAATGAAAATTCTATGCTACATGGGACATGAGCTACAATTACATGAACAGTGAGATGAGAGGAAGTATAGAAGGGATCGTAAAGATTGAGACATGAGGTAACTGACCTAGGGTACAATGAATCCTGCGTGTAAAGCATGATTAAGGTGTCATTAACTCGTCGTTCCAAGATCAGGACCAAGTCCATTCCTCTAATCATTGGCACCGCATTGTTTCATCCCATGATGAAAAACTATGAGAGCACCATAACAACAAGGTGTACGATCACTTGGTGTTTTATTCAAGGGGAGGAGTGCTTTTTCTTTTGTGGCACTTTCTTTTCTTTTCTCTTCTTTTTTCTTTTTTTTTTCACTTTATTAAATCTAGAGAAGCTACCAACCTTCAGGCATGGGTGCATGTCTTTCCAGTGGGACCCCCTAGAATAGTGTTTTTGAGTGCCCTTTTGATTACTCTTACTTCCATTTTTCATTAGATCTACAAGGATCTTAGTACGACCACGTTGCATGATAACATCCACAGTCATCACCAAAGAGAATCCACAAGTCCCCTTGATGTCACATCCTAATCATTCCCTCTTGGTCCATCCTTCTTCATTCTGGGTACAATGAACACAAAATTAATTTTAAGTTTTAAGAATGTCAAGAATATCACTGTACCCTCGAATAGAACCGCTTTATTTGTAGAATGGATGAGTGGGTGTAATGGGCTCATTGTCCAAATAATTGATCACTCACGACTTAATAACATAGAACACACCTCAACCAATGATCCACATGAGTGTTTTATTCATAGATGAGATTACTTACAAAAATGTAAAAGGACAAAAACACAAAAACACAAAAAGATAAAAAGATAAAAAAAAAGTTGAAAAATGAAAAACTCAAAAACAAAAACTTGTAAAATCAAAGAAAATGAAGAATATTTATTACCCCTGCTTGTTATTTAGAATGGGGGATATCGCTCATAACTAATCGGTTGAGGATGAAAAGGATTAATAAATGAAGGGTGAGGATCCTTGCATGTTGGAAGTATTGGAACGGGTCCATACTTACCCCATTGGGGTTCACACACTTGATTATAATAAGCATAGTGGGGCACTTTATACGATGCAGTTCCTAGATAATGAGTTGATCCACTATGATATTTGTTACAATTAGATGGTATGCAAGGATTAGGATGATGCCTCCCATGGTTATGTTCATTGGGCCGTATGGTTGTTGGAGTGTTAGTTGGTGGCCTTGATGAAGTAACATGAGGTGTTGGATTCGAAGATAAGGGTGCACCACATTGTGGGACTTGTGCTGAGTTGGAGGATGCAGTGGCCTCTGAATTATGTTGTCCCTTCTTATGGCCGTGTTTAAAGAAGGGGCACTTTTGATGTTGCTGAGGTTTTGCACTACTGTTAGAAATAGGAGCACAAGTAGCGTTCCGAGGTTGTTGTGGTGGTGCAGGAACCATAGGAATAGTTGGTGGCATTGTGGAAGAAGGGAAAAGATGAGAATGTTGAAAGTTAGGAGGAATATAAGGTGCACAAGGTGGTGGTTGTGTTGGAGGTATGGGTTGATAGTATTGAGGAGAATGGTATTGTGGGGAGATAAAGTGCGTTGGCCCAGTTGGAGAAATAGGATGTTGAACTTGATAAGCGTTTGGATTCGGATAATATGAAGGGTGTCTCCAGTCTAAGGGTGGTCTCCCCCACAACTAGGATTGTTACCACTATGATTGAACACAGTATCTCTGTACGAACTCTGGATGTAGCGTGTTTCCCCAATGCTCCTGTAAATGTAACAATATGGGGCATTGGCCCTTGTGGTGATCGTACAGGCATATGTTGCATTCATATGTATGATTGGCAGTTGAGCTCTTATTTTCTTTATCCCTTTTTTCCGAATGTCTACTATTTCATCCTTCTTCTTGGGTTGTCAAAACTCTATCTCTAATGATGTTGATATATTCTCCACACTTTTGATTCATCCATTCCAACATCTTATTGATCTTTGCCTTGCCTTCTTCTAATGTTTGTTGTATTGGCAAAGATGATGTTTCCACCTTGAGATTTGTTAATTTCTCCTTTTTATGATCATGGACCTTTGTTGAGTTGAGTTTTTGGTCCCGTTGATGTTTTTCAACATTCTTCCATCTAGCCATATCTCCTTCTTCTTTTGCTATATGCTTAATAAGCTCTTGGACTTTATGGGTTTGTAGTTCATATAGTTGACCTTGGGCATACGTTCCTAAGGTCTCTCTTGTTTCATTACAAAGCCCATCAACGATATGGTACATTAGCCTTTCCTCATAAAACCCATGGCCTGGAAAGTTGTTTAACAATGCATAATATCTTTCTAAGGCCATGTCCAAGGGTTCATGTTGTGCTTGTTTCCATCCTTGGATTTGTTTCCTCAAGGCTGACACTCTTGCATAGGTTTGATATTTTTCCTTAAAAACTTCTACCATTGTTGACCAACGTCATATTGAATTTGGTTTTAACAATCGATACCATACTTTTGCTTGGTCAACGAGTGTCATGAGAAAGAGCTTAAGTTTTTGGCACCTGTTATCAATGTTGTTCCATGTGTAGGAATCGTAGAAGGCTTGTAAATTTTGATACGGATATAAGTCATAGCCTCCTGAAAAAGTAGGAAAGTTGTTTAAATTGAGCCTGGGTAGACGGCTCTCTTTACGATGCCTACGGAAGATTCGAATAGCCTCTTGTATTTGAGTTAAGCTTGTAGTGGCCAGTGGGGGTTCATCGTCATCGGGTAAGTTAGGCTTTCGTATGTTGCGATGACGTTACTTTTGTTCATGTTTATAAGAAACTCCCACTTCAGGTTGTATACTCCAATCTTCAATGTCATATAGTTTGTTGGTTCTCCAATGAACTTCCTCACTAAGTGTGGCGTTGTTATTGTGTTGTAGAAGAGGCATTGTTTAAAGTTGTGTGTGAATTTGGATGTGACTTTCTATAATTACTTCTTTCTAAGAGATATATCGTTAAGTCCCTTACAATGAACTTGTATGATATAACTAATCTAGATAACTAGCATTGTCCCTGGCAATGGCGCCAATGATGAGTGGCAAGATACCCCTACACTCAACCATACGAATACGAGCGTTTTCATGCATGATTCAGTCGAACTCTATAGATGGACTAGTTGTGGCACCTAGACAGTTATCCTTAGGTCGAAGTTCGCTATCTTCCCACCTGGACTAGTATTATATTTTTCGCGTATGGTTTAGTCCAGAGTGAGGTGTATGATGTGTTCCTAATCTAATGCTACTTTTGAAGGCAATGGAAAGATAATATTAACTAAGCTAAGCTAGGAGAGAAAAGGGTAAGAAGATCTAATCTAGCCTAAGTGCGATGAGCATCCATTCCTTGATCATCCATACACATCTTGGACCTTGTGCATGACTACCACTGGGATTACCAAGCACAGATCCTAGGTACGCCACTGGGATGCCAAGTAGGCACACTTAAATGCTCGTAATCAAGTCGTACTCATTTTGCATTACTAGGAGATAAGGGTGAGAGAGACTAATTAGGAAAGTAGTAAATAATAAATAAACAAAGTGAATGTTGTAATGATGAAGTAATCTCGATCTTTATTGCTGGTCATGTGTGTGTCCAAGTACATTACACTTGAATAAAGGATGCTGTACAATTACATCCACCACATTGCGGGCAGACACGGGAAAATAATCTATCTCTGGAGGGATCAAACTTCTAGAGCTTTTCTACAATCTAACTCCTAATGTCGAAACAAGGGAGAGCCGCTTCTTATTTATAGACATTGCGGCGGACTGCAATATCGCGTACGCGATATCACATACATGATATCGTGGGGGATGCAATATCACGATGGATGTGATATCACGTACACGATATCGCGGCCCATGCGATATCGTGTCCCATGAACAACCTTAACAACATGATAGAACTCACAACAATAATCCAAAAGGATCCACAAATCCCCTTGATGTCACACCCTTTTAATTTCCATTTGGTTCTTCACTTTTCTGTTTAGGCATAATGATTACAAGTTTATTCTTATTTGTATGATGGAAAAGAATATCATTATAGCCATGGTAAGAGCCTCTTATTAATAGAATGAATTGGTAGATAATTTGGGCTCACTATTTAAATAATCAGTTCCTTATGACTTGATAACATAGAGAAATTTTCACCTTATTGAACTACATCTTGCCTTTATTCAATGTGTCTTATTAGTAATCAAAATTATTTGCAAAGTGTTTGAAAACAAAGTATAATAGAAATGAAAAAGATAGTAAGAATTATGAAAAATTATAAAGAATGAAAAATGTTAAAAGAATAGAAAATGTTAAAGAATCATATAAAATGAAAAGAATGTGAAAAGTATAAAAGAACGGAAAAAATTATATCAAAGAATATGAAAGAGTGAAAAGAATTGTAAAACAAAAAATAGAAAAACACTTATTAATTTCATAATTAGGATAAGGAATCTCCCCCATGACTAAACTCATGGGTGAGTGTTTAGAAAATGCCACCTAGACCTGAATCATACACTATAGGTGGTTCACTTACCATCTTTATTGATTTAACTTTTCTATTATTCTCCCATGTAATCTTGATGGTAGTTGAGTTTTGATCTTCTAAGTTCCTATTTTCTTTTCCTTTTGGTGTATCATTGTGAGTTATTAATTTCATTGTTGGGTCGTTACTTGGAGTCATCTTCTTAGAATGGGAGTTAATAAGTGGATTAGATTATTCCATGCATCATTTGGACAATTTTTGGTTCTCAGTTAGTGGCCACAGGGTATCTTTTAGTTTTGTGGCTCCTACTCTTTCTTTTGCAAACATTTGTTTTTCATTGTTGTAGTGATTATGTTAGTGTTCTGAAGTGTCAGTCCACTATTGCACCCTTTACTTTTAGTAGTAATGCATGGAATTTGCTACATATGTATGGCTCCATGAATGTATTCTTTAGAAATCTAGATCCCTCATACTTAGCTTAGCATTAATTATACTAAGTCATGCTCTCCCCATGATAATTGAAAATTCCTTATTAGCGTCTTTCACATCAATTACCATATAATCTATTGGATAAGACCACCCATTGACAGTGGTCACTACATCATTTATCTATCCCAAAGGAATGGCGATAGATTGATCTACAAGCTTCAACTTGATGTTGCACTATTTCAATGTTGGTAGGTTCCATGCTTGATAGGTTTCGTAAGAGATCAAATTTACCCTAGAACTTGAGTCTAATAGGGCTTTGAATGATAGATTTTCAACTACTTGTAGATAAATGAAAGGAATTTCTAAATCAATTCCCTTCTTAGGGAGTGGTCTTGCCGTAATCCAGTCTATGACAATTTCAACGAGCATGATAGTTTGTATGTTTGGATTGGATGATGGTGAAAGCTTGTTGATTATAGGAGAATATATGGTAGGGGAAGTTGGTCTTTATGAATCTCTAATTCTACTAGCTTTTTTAAGACTTGTCCTAAAGAAAGGATGTTTCTTCGTTTAATCCTTAATGTTACTAGTCAGATTTTCTATTTGAATGTTCACTGCCCTTGCAGCTTTTCTGTGTTGTGGTTGTGATGGTAGTTCACCCTACATTATAGGTGTTGGCATTGGAAGTAAAGGATTTGTATGTTAATTTGAAAAATTAGCTACTTGTGGATGCATGTATGAGTCTGAGTTGGTCTTTGGTGGCATCAATCAGTGGTAGTCTAATAAATAATACTATGGAGTCTAAATAGTTTCATTTGCTGGTGAGATTTGATATTGAATGTAATATCCATAAGGGTCTAGTTGCCTATATGAATATTGTTACCTTGGTGGTGGCATAGCTCATGTTTGCAGTTGCTACCACTATTGCTAATATTACTCTTGTGGTTGAGGATAGGCTCTACTTAGGTAATAGGTTGGCTAGAAAGGTTGCCTGATATTACCTTGAGGATAAAAAAGTGTTTTGGGCCCCTACTTTTTGACAAAGCTTAGATTATGTGCACATACCCCAAATTCTTACACGTGGACCATAATAGGACAACATCCCTTAGGATGATCATATTGGCACACCTTGCATCCTTCCCCTTCCTCTAAACTGGAGTTAGTGCATCCTTCAATGGTAGCAACTTTTCCTTTGTCCTTGTAACTATCTCGTCCATAATCTCTTTTCTTCTTCTTTTCCTTTCCCTTGTTAAGTTCTTATTTAGTATTTCTTCCATAATCTTTAGGGCTGTAGTGATTTCTTGTCCACTAAATCCTAAACTTTTTCTACCTTAGCTGCTATATCATTAACTAATTTTTGAATAGGTAGAGTCTTTTGTTGAATAACATCGTCCAAGGTTTCATCCTCTAGCTTGTCCCATATTCACACATCTCTTTTTCAGATTGATGGATCTTTGTTGTACTCTTTAGTTGATTCCTTTTTCTTAGCTCACCCTCTTCTTTTGACACTTCATCAATTAGTCTTTGATTGTGATGGATGGTCATTTCTAATCATCTTCCTTAGATGTAAACCCCAAGAGTCTCTCTGGTTTTGCTCCACAGCCCATCTACAATGTGCCTGAGTTGTTCCTTTGATGAAAATTTGTGGCTAGGGCACCTATGTAATAGTGAATAGTATCTGTCCATTGCCACATCAAGGACCTCATGAGTCCCTTGCTTCCATCCCTAAATTTGTTTCTTAAATTTGACATCTATGGATAGGTTTGGTACTTGTCGTTAAATATTTCAAGCATGGTACTCCAACATTTGATGGATTTAGGTTCCAATGATCTATACCAGCTCTTTGCTTCCTTCATAGTTGTTCTTAAAAATAGCTTCAACTTTTCCCAATCACTGTATATGTTTTGGAGGGCGTAGGCATTGTGGAAAGCTTGAAGGTAATGTTGTGGATTAACATTGTAGCCACCTTCAAATATTGGCATATTATTCATGTCTAGTTGTTTAATTTGGCTATCTCTCATGTGCCTAGTTGGTATGTAGGAAGCTTCCTGGATATTTATCATGCTTTGGGTTGCCATAAGGAGTTCATCATCATGGTCAGGTTTGTATGCTCTATTGTAGCAGTGATCCCTTCTATGCTCATATCTCTCTTGATCCTCTCTTCACTCTCTTTGTTTTCTTTGTTCATGTTCTTCATCTTCTATATTAGAGTACCTTGAATATCAGTTATGATGGCCATGAGTCCTCCTTTCTTCCCTATCATAGTCCCAATACTTGTGTCATCTCTTGTTAGAGTCCTTGGAAAATCGTGATGAGGTAGATGAGGTAGCAAGAGAATGGTGTTATCTTATTCTCCTTTCATGACTCTTGTATGCTTCTCTATAGGGTTTAGCAGGAACCCTTGGCCTTGAGTCCTGCTTATACCTTGAGTTAGTAGCCTTCCCCTTAGATGTCTTTGCTAGGGTGGAATGAAGTTGGGCTTTGGCAAGTTCCTCAAGTCTAATGATAGGCATTTTTGAAGGCTCCTCATGGTTTTGGTGGAGTTGTTTTGAAATGAATGCATCAACGTCAAGCTCTTTCAAGATAATAGAAGTATTGGCCTACTTCCCTTTGCTATGTACATGTTTGATTTCCATGGAAGCATCGCTTCTCATATTCTCCTTTGTGGGTTCATAGGGTCTTGTCATGTGCTGAGTCACATGATACCCTTCTTGGATCTAGTCCAAATGCATTCCCCTTAGAGTAGTTTGGAGCATGTTAAGTGTTGCATGTTCTAGAGGAAGGACTATGTTGCCTTGCATGTCCCTCCACCTCATTTGATTATCCTGATGGAAGATGAAAGTGAAGTTTAGATGGTCAGGATTAGTGTGAGCATAAGTGATTCTTATTTGCATTGGCATCCCCCATTCTTCTTTATCAATGATTCTGTCATTGCTTCTTCTTGTCTCCTTGGTAGGTGATGGTTGATCTTTGTTTGAAGCCATATTTTATAGTTTTAGATGTTTTGTGTTAAGTATGCTTTTCTTATGGTTGTAAGGTTTGACTTTGTGTTTTGACTACAATGGACTTTGGGAAATCAATTACTTAACATACATTGACATGTTCTTGACAATGGTGCTAGTGGAGTAGTCCAACATCCAACCATACAAGATACGAGTGTTCACGTGTAGCTTGGTCAACTTCCATGGACAAGGCAATGTAGCTATGCTAGTAATTGGTTTAAGTTTGTGATTGTTGTCTTCCCATGTGAGCTAGTAAAATTGATGTGTATGGTTTAACTCATGGTGAGGTGTATGATGTGTTGATGTTAAGGCCATATTACTCCTAGTGAACATAAAGTAAATGAAGTGGTTTCTAAATCTAAGTAATAGTAAATGAATGTAGTCTAGCCTAGTGCAATGGACATCCATTCCTAATTCTCTGCACATGTCTTGGACTCGTGTAATCACTACTAGGATTACCAAGTATTCTACTATTGGGAGAACCAAGCAATAATACTATTGGATTACTAAACGATCATACTTAATGCTCAAAATTAGTGGTATCCATTCCACTTAATAACAATAAGAGTAAAGTGCATAGAAAGTAAACAGTAATAAGTAAGCTAAGTGAAAATTGTAAACATTATTCTAAGTAAACAGTAAGAGATCTAAGTGATGCTATGATGATGCAAAGTAATCTCGATCTTTATTTCCAGTCATAAAACTTGTCCAATTACATTCCTCTTACATAAAGACTCCATTCAATCACTTAACTCACACCACGGGCATACACTCCTAAGTGCTAAGTATCGAAATTAAGAAGCCAAATTGACAAAATTTCACTAAGTTGGAATCAAAATTGCTGCTGGACCATGTGCCTAAGTGTCATATTTATAGGCTTGCACATGTTTGTGATATTGGGTATTTGACAACTGTAGAATTTATTCACTCAGTTTTTAATTTATTTTGATGAAAATCAATTGTCCTTGCTCTTTTATAATTATATTTGATCATAAGTAATGGCCTAGGACTCATGAAAGGTTATTGCAACTCATAACTTAGGATAGCTAACATTTGTCTTATTAATTATGTTAGTACTATTGGAAGACAATCGGGTATAATGTTTGTATAGAAAGTTTAAAAAAACTAGTATAGTGCAATTCAATTTAATGTATAATTGATATGAGGTTTCCTATTGTCATATGGTTTAAGGAAACTTTGAAAAACCATAGATATAATACAACAATGCTTTAAGCATAATTCTAACTTGCAATTTACTAATTGAATTACAAACTATGATAAATATTTACCATAGGAAGTGAGGATGGTAGACCCCCAAAGAAATTTTCATTGATTATACATTACAATTATATAGTAATTACATATATGTGTTTAAACACATTTGAGAAGAATTTCTAAGTTGGAAAATAGTTCCAATGTTATCATGTTTAGTTTTGAGATTTAAAATCTTTAAGCAAAATACAACATAACTATACTTAAAAAGTTTTGAGTTCAATACAATAACAATCTTTAACATTAGTTAAATACTATTTATTAATTAACTCTTGAATTTATTTATTTAAAAGCTATTGATTTGAATTAGAATAGGTGACCCCTAAAATCATACTAATATATTTAAGTTAAAACATTTGAGCTCAAGTTGCTTCTAATAGCTATATACATATATTTTGAATATATAAGATTCTTCCTGACTTCTAGTGGCTACGGCTAAGCCTACTTGATTCATCCCTGGTTCGGTTAAAGATTAAGCTTTACATTAGACGTCATTCGCCACATGTTCAAGCATAGAACAGAGATAAATGCATGCATAGTATGCTATGCGTTATGCTTATATTAATGACTACAAATGTAGCATCAATCATTGCTTAGTTATCACATGCTGCATTCTAAAAACTACGTCATGTCTACGTCTAATCATCTAATTTCATTCGTAAGTGAAAAAGGTCTATCTAGTTACCTCGATGATCACCCAAATTTCATTTATTTCATTAATTTACCTGCATCTCGTTTCCGATAATTTACAGCAGAGGTTTCACCTCGGATCTGCCTGTGCGAACGTCAGCGAAACTGGAAAACGCTGTGAAATAGAGAAATCAGAGGAATAAATATCTACAAAATGCAGTTCACGATAGCTTGCCAACTTAGATCAAACTTGCAAAGAAGCCTAACTTCAACCGCAGAAGATGGGCCTCTTTCACCCAAAGCATCATCAAGGATAAGTTAAGATACTTAGCCACATCACTTTTCAATCAAATTATGATCATAAGCTGCAGACGAAGTACGTCAAACTGATTCATAACCCAGAAACAAAAATATTCTCCCATCCATATAAACTAAAATTGCAATGTCAACAGCATCATCAAAAATATAAGCTGACAAGAACCAAAATGCCAGCACCTGGAACAGTTTATCCAGAAGGAGCCCTGCGGGAGCAGCAGGCAAACCGAGGTCGCCGGTGCAAGCTCGAGCTAGGGCTCAGAGAGAGGATAGTAGCAGCATTTCTGTGCACAGTGCTCATAATCTGCTTGATTACTTTAATTCTCTGCTCCGAACGCATTTTGGAGAAACCGGTACCGCCGAATCTGTGGCTTGAATTCGCTGCTTTGGAGTCACCGGAGGCAGCAGCGCCGGTGCAGGTGGCCCTCAAAATGGCCATCTCCAACTTGGGAGGATTCTGGGTGGCACTGAACCACTTTCAGGCCACGGTTATTCACGGCAGGCAAGTTATTGCCGAGGCCACCGTGCCGGAGGTCAAGCTGGAGCCTTTCGGAGGACCCCTGCTCATCAGTCCGGTGGCCACGAGCAACAATGCTGCTGCCGCTGCTACTGCTACTGCTGCTGTTTCTGTTCCTGTTCCGGGAACGGGACCTACCCGGCCCGGTTCCACAGATCACAATGCTGCTGCTCCTTCTGTTACAGGAACCGGACCGGTTCAGCCGTGTTCCACTGCTGTAGCCGGATTATTTTTCGCCCGGTTTTACAGGTGACCATGCTGTTGCTGTTACAAAAACCGGAACTGTCAATAATGGTGTTGCTGTTTCTGCTGCTGCTGCTGTTACCGTTCCTGTAACTGGACCGGTCCAGCCCGGTTCCATAAGTGACACTGTTGCTGCTGCTGTAACTGGTTCGGTTTGGGCTGGACCGGAACCGTCCCCTGCAGCGCTGCTGTTGCAGGGATTGCTGTTGGGGAATTTGGGCAACGAATTGGGGTCCGGGATGAGCGAGAACTTGACTGTTCCGGTCCGGGTGTGGATTCGGGCGAGCGTTTTGAGCCGGTTGGGTCTGCGGCACTCGCGGTCCGCTTTGGTGTATTAGTGCGGGGAAGTGGCTGTTTCGGTGGTGGCGGGTGCTTCCGCTGGTTCTGGTTTTGATGGTTCAGCTTTCCGTCCCAGCGAGTGCCTGCCCTTAAAAGCCAGAGCCAGATCTCGTGAGGTTCAAAGTGGCTTTGCAACTACAGAAGAAGAGGTTGAAGTTTAGACAGAGGGATGAGTTTATGTATTTCTTTTGTACCTTGCAGCCAGTCAAGGAGGGAATTGAACTTTGGGAGATGAATGGGATACCTATGAATCTTATGTTTTGTAATTTCTTCTTTCCGTGGTTGGAAAGTGCCTTGCTGCAATCTCTCGTTCTTTGGCTTTTTTATTAATTGTCAGTGATATGGTTATTTAATTATATTTGTTCAATTAGATTTTGTGATTGGGAAACCTCCTTCAATGCAAAAACGTTCTCAGAGTTATAAACATTGGCAGTAACTTTTTGTGAATTCATTTTGAAGTTAGAAAGCTCTTTTAAATACTCTATAGCTGCCAGCCATGGAAGTATGCATGTTGAATTAACCATTGTTCTTTGTTTGTTTTGGTTTTAATCTTTTAATGATGAAAGATTGTATTTGTGATTGCGAATACATTGACATGGTGCATGTTTTTATCCTCTCATTGTAATATTTCATAAACTTTGAGTAAAATCATTATAATGTTTCTTTTCTATTTTTTCAATTTTTAATTGAAGTTTGCAATGATAAACTCAATGGCTAATTTGAACTTTTCAAAAATAGAAAAAAATTCTATACTGAATTTATTTGATAAAAGTATTTCAAGGAGATGTTCTAACTCATATGTTAAAAAAAATTAACAATTCACATCATTTACCTAACTTGTTATATTAATAACTACTTATGTTTTACTACTAACACATTTTTATGGTGGGGATTCACATCATTTACCTAACTTGTATATTAATAACTACTTATGTTTTACTAAAGCATTTTTATGGTGGGCTTTGACTTTTAAACATATAGTCAACATGATACGATAGAAGAATTATAGAGGAATGATGCTAATGATACCTCAAGTTAAATTTGAAATCACAACCTCCTAACAAGATAATGAGTTAACCACTTGAGCTACCTATCATCACCATCTTGTTTGAAATAATTTTGGATACTTATCACACAAGATTCAAAAGTGATAAATCACATCATATTATTGTGAAATTTAGTAACCCAACTATTCTACAAAATGTTTGGTATAAAAAAGGAGATCTCAAATTTAAAAATCTAACTACTTGAGGAAAAATTACAAAAAAATTGGATAAATGGAGATCTCAAATTTAAAAATCCAACTATTGTAAAGTTTGGTAAATAAAAAAAAAAAAACTATTTGAGGAAAAGTTTGGTAAAAAAATTGAATATTTGAGGAAAAGTTTGGTACAAAAAATTGGGATAAATGAAAATGGAGATCTCATGAAAAAAGAGCTAGCAAAGAAAACAAATGGAAAGAAAACAAAGAAAATTAAATAATGGAAAGAATGAAAGAAAAGCTCAAAGAAAAGACAATAATGAACAGAATGGAAAAATGTAAAAACAACACTAGTAAAGAAAAAAATAATGGAAAGAATGGAAAAAAGTGAAAACAACATTAGTGATGAGCAGCCGAGGTACCCCTATGCCCAACCATACAAATCACGAAGTGTTCACACATGATCTAGTTGAATTCTGCAGACTCTATGTCTTACAATACACTAATCTTCCAAGAAGTGAACTTTGCCCTAAAAGTCATTCATTGTCTTCTCCATTACACTTGTGATGCACATGGTATGGTTCAGTGTAATTGAGGCATATGATTTTTATTATTTTATGTTTTATGTTCTTGGTGCTTAAAATAGAGAAATGAAGTAATTTAATAACTAATTTATTTTAACTAATTAACTATCTCTAACTAGTCCTAACATAAGCATCCAGTCCCATTTTCTGT
>MNCI01015910.1:1212985-1432620 GCA_015680685.1 Gnetum montanum | reverse complement strand
GAAGCAATCGTACTTATGTGTTAAATCTATTTAGCTTAATTAATTAACTAATCACTTGAAGTCTAATTTAGCTTAATTAATTACATAATTAATGAAAACAATAAATGCATAAATGAATCATTAATCTATTCCAAGTGCTACAAGGTTTGATCAAATAGCTCATCTTTATTGCTGTTCACACTAGTGTGTTTAGGTGCAACAATGCTCGAATAAAGATCCATATACTTTCTAACTCCTTTTGCAGGCACTCAGAGAAATATTCTAACTCTCAAAGGAAAAAATTGCAAGAGCTCTGCTATTACTATCATAAGATATCCCCTAAACCTGACTAATGAGCATGTATTTATAAACTTTATTCAAGAGCTACGTTGATGCGGCCCCATAGACATAGCAAATGCTAAGTTGACAGGGCAACACCATGTAAACAAAGCCGTGTTGACGAGGCCACATCAACGGGGGCTTGTTGATGCAACATAATGATAATTCATCATACTCCCATGACTAAATGAAAACTTGTCCTTGAATTCCTTTACAAAATTGGGAAGGTATGGGATTATTGATTGACTCTTGACATAATAAACTAACTTGAAAAAACTGAGTGCCCGAGTGTACAAATCAACAACATTACAAAAAATTGTGGTGTTCATGACACAAAATTGAACACCATGACATGACTACACAAAATTGGACAACACATCCTTTGATGACATGAATTTGATTGTGAAGATTAGACAATCCTAGGTGTTGGAGGCTCTTGAGGTTTTGAAGGACTTTCGTTGACTTTCAGCATGTGCAATGGCTGAGGTGGCTATGGCTATCCTACTATGGATACAACTTCCATTGGAAGGTGAAAGAAATCTAGTAATGCCTTCATCTTCTCTTCCTTACTTCAAGGATCATTCTTAGTCCACATGACATTGCCAATGTGGGTTGGAATGGGGATATTCCATGGACAAGGCATTACTAGGAACAACTCCTTAACATTAACAAACTAGGCATCGAATTGTTTACATTTGACATCAAACGCCCTGACTGTGTTTTGTAGCTCCTGGTAGTCATTCATTCTTTTGGCTAGGTTCTTGGTAGTAGATCTCTTATCAGTGTATTTGCCCTTGAGAACCTTGAGTTCTACATTTGCCACTACAAGCTTTTGCTTGGTGTCCTTGTGGTGCTTGAAATCAGCCTCATGCAACAAGTATGAGTTGACCACTTACTTCTCTAATTCTCCAAGTATGAGTTGCCTTTCTCCAAGCACACTGAGAAGGTCATGACATTCCTAGAAATTTCTAGGAGTTGCTATTTTTCTGCAAGAGATACTGTGACTTCTCTAGCACTAGGATTTGACCTCGCAGACAACTACATTTGTTAGGCTAAGAAAATGGATCCACCTCCACCCATCAGGTTGACTATTCAAGCCACCTCATTTAGGTGACTCATCCCTGGCTAGTACATAGATGGGTCCCCATGACTCATGCCTACTTGTTGCTCTTGTTCTTTCAAGAGTCATTCTCGATATTTGTGCAACCATTGGATTATTGTAGCGACATCTAGCACAATTGTTTGAGTGGCACATGGAGGTGGTGGCTATTGCTTCTCTTCTTGAATGGTCATTATAGGCATTTTTTCTTTCATCATCTCTTCCCAATTAGTAGTTGGAGCATGCTTGATAGCAGCATTTGTATAATGGACTATCCCTCCCCTCTGACAAAGTTTTTTGTTAAGGCATGGAAAGGGAAGTGTTTTCCTTCCACGTTCATTTTTTGTAAATCACTTCTCCATCTTCAAATAGATTAGCTATGGATGGTTGATAGGGAATCTCCCTCTCACAATAGCACACACATGGGTAGAAGAGGTAGTGATCTTGCTGGGCCTCACCATGGGGGTTAGGTGGAAGGTTGTAATCTTATAGTGGATCCTTTTTGCTGATGTGAGTGTGTCAAACTCCTTATGGTCAATAGCATAGCACTATCACACCCATTCCTTTTTGATGGTAGGGTCCACCAGCATTGGAATATTAGTGAGATTCATTCCTATTTTTGGAAACCTAAGCACTTCAACAATTGCTTGCACCAAGTAGGACATTGAGATATCCTTGATTTTGACTGTTGAACTAGGCTACCTATTATTCTAGAATAAGAATGTCTTTCTGATGTACCACTCCCCAGTGGAAGTGATAATTGGTCACATGGGAAAGGTCTTTAGTTGATCTTATACTTCTTTAGGTGCTTGCTTCAGGAAAGGGCAAACATTTAGGCCCTCAAGCACTATTTTTTGGACCTCCCTTGATTTGATTTGATTTAGACAAGCTTTTGTTAAGGGCACCTCAAGGTTTGCTTATTGAGTTGGTTCCTCATCCTAGTGGGAATTTTTTGTTGTTGCTATTGGTTCTAGAATCTGATGAATAGATTCCACCTTGCCCTCTTCCCTAAGAGGACCTATGGCATGGGTTGCAAGCAGTTCTTGTGAGGCTTGTTCTTGGCCCCTTCTCATTCTTGGTTGTTTCTCCCTTTGTTGAGATGGTCCTCCTTCTTGTGCGTGCTTCCATTTTAGTGCCATTTGCAGTCACAACACATCCATGGATTAGTAGATATGACATGTAACTTTGAATATTTTGAGTACCTTATCTCATCAATTAGTTACACCTGGCTAAGGTTGGACTATGGTAGATTGATATTTTATGAATTAATTTTCATTATAAGTGTTACTAGAGCTTTTTGGGAGGGTTTAACTTCTCTAATTTAATGTTTAAATGTTAATTTCTTAGTTGAAACTTTGTGGGAGTTAGAAAAAATGGCAATTTTTTTTTGTCAAAAATGACACATTTGTGGCCCCCACAACTAAGAGCTTATCTCTAGTAGCTATAGGGTCAAAGAATGGAGTGATTTGGATGAACAGTTAGGAAGTTATGGGCTTTGAAAATTTGAAAACCTCCCTTGGTGCTTGTGAGAAAATCTGAAAATTTCTAAGGGGGTTCATGAATATTTATACTATTTTTTTGCTACATCAATGGGGCCACATATACAGGGCCTCATATATGCATGGGCTCCATTGACGGGGCCTCGTATATGAGGTCCATAGACAAAATTTTCCAATGTGAATATCTTGAAAAATACAAGGAATTTTTGAATGAATTTGGAGTCCATGGAATCCCAGAAAAGCTAAGAATATGATAAAATCATTGAAGAAGATATTTGAAAGCTCAAAAATTGAAAAATTTGATGGAGAATATGTGCATTAAAAAAAATATGTAAAGAAGCACGTGGTTGGATGCAGAAGATGGGTGTACGAAAGATTCTGATTGTAAGAATGCCTAAGGATAAGGTGCTTAACGAACCCAAACAAGAGATATGCAAGTGGGTCCTCCCCATTGTAGGCACATGCCTTGTTTGCCCTTGCATAAGCTTAACCTAAGGAGTTCATAGGTCCCATAGGTGATTAATAGTTGATGGAAGTTAAGGACCAAAACCTAGAACATTCTACCCAAGAATTCAAGTACGTTAGACAAAGACACTGAGTCAAGAACATGGGCATCGGTAGTGAGGAGAGTTATGAGTAGCATAGATAGATGATGGAAAAGGTGGAATGGAATTTGGAATTAAGGTCATAAGAAGTCCCTTGTTGATGGGACGTGATATCGCATGGGCCATGATATCGCATCCACTGTGATATTGCATCCCCCGCAATATCATGTCTTCCCCTACTATATCACGTATGCGATATCGCAGTGCGCTGCCAAATCTATAAATAAGAGGTGGCTCTCCCTTGTTTCTCATTCTAGGCCTAGACCATAGCGAAACTCTGGCATTTTTACCTCTCTAGAGATAGAATAATTTCCATGTGCCCGCAGTAGGAGCTCCAAAGTGAACGAATCTTTATTCAAGCAAATATTATACTTGAACACAAGTTTGTGTACAAAAATAAAGACGAACTTCTTGGATAAACCTTGGAGTGCATGGAATAGGCTAAATAGGACTTTATTTACTATTATTTATTGTTTATCATTTACATGCTTTATTAGTCATTAAATCTCTCTCAACCCTTCTCTCCTAGTTAAGTGCATTTAGTACGACCGCTTCGAGCACGTGCATTACGCTTGGTGATCCCAGCAACGATTAGCGTTTGGTAACCAAGGTTGCATCAGTTTAGGGTGTGAACGGTAAGTGGGAATGGATACTGATGCTAGGTTAATTAAGGCTTAGTTAGTTAGTTAAAATAGGTAATTAGTCTCTTCACTCTTCACCTTGTCAGCATAGGAGATAAAACAGAAAAGATATAAAAATCATATACCTCAGACTTACTTAACCATACAACCATGAAGAATACAAGTAAGTTTGGGAAGATAATGAATGATTAACCTTAAGTGTTCCATAAGGCGTGTAGGCACTTAGTCTACGGAGTTTGACCGGATTGTGCTTGCTATGCTTGTATTCGTATGGTTGAGTGTAGGGGTACCTCGCCACTCATCATTGGCACTGTTGTCGGGGACTAAGTTGTTTGTGCACTAAGTAGAACATAGGAAGTTATACACATCGTTGGGAGCTTAAACAAACCCTTAGGGTTAATTAAACGAAAAATTATATAACGGTTAATCAACACACTGAGTAAAATAACAATGTCTTCTTCTTCGAAAAAAAGCACTTCACCACCTAGGGATCATACAAGAAACAATTGGCAGTCTAACATGCATAACTGAGAACTGCCAGTTCCTCAACAGTATTGGGTGGTATATACTCATCACGATGAGTACATACCTGATTTTACCTTTATCCTCCATCAGGATGAATAACTACGTTGGTGAGATTTGCAAGGTAACATAGTATTACCTCCAGATCATGCAGTCCCCAACATGCTCCTCCGTGCTCTAGCACAGATAGGCATGACACAGCTATATGATGAATACGTTATAGGTGATTTTGACACAAGGGATTACCATCCCATATTCGTACAACATTTAAGGAACTCGAGGTAGGAGAGCCACCATACATTGTTGAAGGGAAAAGAGGTCTCGCACGTCCTAAGAGAAATAGGAGATGGTGAACCAATCATAATAGGTTCTCCATCAAATGATCTTCCCCCTCCTAACGAAAGTGAGGAGGTGGGGTATCAGAACGTACACTCCACGATACAAAACCCTAGTTCTAATCCCCGTGAACGCGAACTGTTCACTGAGGGAACAAAGACACATGACAAGGATGGGCATTCAGATCGTCATCATGATCAGGGCTGTAGTCACCGAAGAGAAGGTAGGAGACATCGCCATGACAATGGCTCTCCTTCTTCTTTCCCTTCATCACACCATTCACCCTCTCCTTCCACATTAGGGCATAGTCATCAAGAGCATAATGGTGAGGATAAAGGTAAGCAAGATGAGAGACCTCGATAAGAGAGTCGAGAGTGAGGACGAGGGTAGTCTAGAGAGTCTAGGTATGGTAAAAGGAAAAGTAGGGAACCACATAGGCATCATAGACGTCATGAGAGAGATGATCATGATGAACCCTTACTTGCCACTCGAAGTATGCTAGATATTATAGAGGCAGTTAGAATACCTAAAAGGCATCAAAAGGACAGTTGGATCAAGAGATTAGACATGAACAATATCCCATGCTTCGAAGGGGGATACAACATTGATCCAAAAAATCACTTATAGGAATTTAATGATGCCTGAACCTTGCAAAATATTGAAATGGGTGGCAAACGTTAAAGTTTTTTCCTAGGACACTCGTAAAGGAAGCAGAGAGTTGGTACCGGTCTTTACAACCGGAAACCATTAGGAGGTGGAGTACGATGTTAGAACTCTTCAATGATAAATATCAAATGTACTTGAGAGTGTCTAACTTGCGTAAGCAGATCCAAGGATGGAAGCAGGGTAATCATGAACCCTTGGATGCTGCCATGGGCCACTACTATGCATTGCTACATCGTTGCCCGGGCCATGGTTATGCACAATGGAATCAACTTCGCCACCTCGTAGATGGGCTAAGACATGAAACTAGGAGAACCCTTGGGACATATGCCCAAGGGAGATTATCAGAACTTAGATCCCATGAAATTCATCAATTTTTGGGGCAAGTAGCTAAAGAAGAAGGGGAGCTATGGAAAAGAGAAAGCACAGAAGAGTATAACCATAATCCTTCCCTCCGGAAGAGGGGAGTGAGATTTTGTGATGAAGAGGATGAGTCATCACTCGAAGAGTTGGTGAATAGAAAAACCTTGCAGCTTTAGAAATTAACAATGGAAGTATCAACTAAGGTAGATGAAATATGGAGCTCCTTAGATAGTAAAATTAAAATTTTCCTAAAGATTGTAGATGAATCTAAGGAGGAACGAAGTAGTGACAAGGATAAGAAAAAGCGGAGAGATTCAGGCCATGCACGTGACAAGGGTAAGGAAAAAATTAATATCTCCGATGAGGTTGTGGATTCGGATACAAACAATGATGGTGGATGTGAGATCTGCAAATATGACCATCCTAAGGGATGTTTCCCAATAATCTCACATCTATAAGAGTCTGGGGTGTATGCACTCAACCCAAGACTTAACAGACAATAGGCATCCCGAAGGTTACCTTATCCCCAAGGTAACCCAAGGCAGTTCCACCAACCGTTAACATGTTATCCAAGTGGAACTTTGTCAAAACCTATCGGGCAACATCAGTAGTAACAACACCTATAGTCATGGGGGATGCCACCGCCTAGACAAAAATACCCTTATCGACAACCAAACCCATATGGCTAGTACGTGCAATAGCCAGTTTCTCCAAGTGACTCTATGGGTCACGCAACCCCACAATGTCACTACCAAGTTCGGGAGTATTTTAGAAGGACTCCTTCTCCTTTGGGAGATACTCCACATCCATACCATCCTCCAAATCCATCCACCTCTCTCACACTGTTAGTTCCAATACCACCCACTCCAACAATGCAAGGGGAACTCCCCACTCAACCATAGCAACGTAATGCTACGAGAGCTATAAACCTTCAACCCACTGCTGGTTCTGACAATCGCAAGAAGATAAGACCTTTCTTCATAACCAAAAGCCCAGAAAAGCTCTCACAACCACAAGTAGTTGAGTCTGTGTATGCTCCTCCAACACATAAGGCTTCAGAGCTCCCTTGAAACCAACAATAGGGCTTAACGCATACGGTTATGTTAACACATATTGTTACCGACTGGATCAAGGTAGGCCACCTTCCTAGGAAACTCTATGACCCTGGAAGTCCCTTAATCTACCTCCAAGTCATTGGGAATGAACCTCATAAGGCTCTTCTTGACTCAAGTTTCGGAGTCAACTTAATCTCATGAGAAATGTATCAAGCCTAGAACCTGCCTCCACTTAAGAAGAGCAATATTCAACTAGAGCTGGCTGACCAGTCCTTCACCATTCCCTTGGGATTGGTGGAGGAAATCATTACCACTATGTTTGGTTGTCCATATCGAGCTGATTTCCTAGTGATAGAAGTTAACAGTAACAAGGGGGACTTCCCAATTATAATGAGAAGGGCATGGCTAAGTACAATAGATGCATGCCTAGGAATCCACAATCTTTCCTTGGAAATATCTAAGGTAAACATTTATGGAAAGATCGAGAAGAAGAAAGTTCCATGCATAACATATAGTGACTCTGAGAGTGATGACATGGAGGAATGCTCAACATCTCCTACATGCAACCGGTGTGCCCTAGAAACTTTGATACAAAGGTGCCTATATGTAGCAACCACACAACAAGTGGACACCCCGTGGTTGAAAGCTAATTGAAAGAGCAACCGACCAACATGCTTGGAACGAACTAGGGGAATAACTCATGCCCATAACAAAAGCATAGATACATTGGAGTATGAGCATTGCCAACTTCCACCCCTTAACCTGAAAACATCAGTTGGGAGAAGTTGGACACTTCGAAGAAACTCAAATAGGCATTCATTATTTTAGATATCTCCCTTTCCATTTAGTCATGGGGGAGATGGCCACCTATGCTAATCATTTGGGGCCATCAGTTCTTTTTAAGTTTTTGTTTTACATGTTTTTGTTTTGCACATTTTTGTTTTACAAATTTCTTTAACTTTTCTTGTTTTTTTTTACAACATCGTTTATACCTTTTTCATTTTGTGTGTGTGTGTGTGCATGTGTTATCCATCTTGTCAAGCTTGTCATTTAATAAGTGTTCTTCATGATGGTATGAACTATTTTCCTATTGATTGCTAATGTTTGGTTTTTACCTTTAAGTTATGATGTTGATACTAAGGTATGGTTCTTTTGATATGACAGGCAATGAGTCCACTTCATCCATTCATCCACAAGTTTCTATGGTCTCTCTCAGCTTGGAAATGTATAGTCCCTTTCTAAATAAGAACAATCAACAAATTGGTGACTGGGCATTTCTCAAACTAAGGAAGGACTCAAGGATTAAAAAGGGTGTGACTTCAAGGAAACTTGATGCATTTGTGCTGGCCATTCTCTTGGGTGCTTGGATGTTTTCTTACTGTTTCGATGTTACCCAATCATCGGGAAGCTGAGCTCATAAAAATAACAAAGTCTTTGCATGGTGTGGTTCTCACATATAAACACATAAAACAAAAAAAACAAAAAAAAAATAGTGAGAATTCAAAGCACACCCCTTAGATGAAATAATCGTTTGGGCTACAAGCACTGGTTATGGAACTAAAATAAAAATGTTCCCTCTAACTAAGGCCCTTCTCACTTCCCATTCTCTCCTCCTTCATTTCGTTGGAATGGTGGTGGCTCTTGGGTGAAGGCATTCTTGTTACTTCAAGGGGATGGATTGGCCGAATGCATTAATGCGAAGTCACTGGATGTGGTTTGTTGAGGCCGGATTTGGAATGGGACATGCTAAGTCACATTAACCATGAAGTACACAAGGGGCTATACACCACCTTGTTCTTGGGATTCCATTCTATTCTCTTCTCTCCATCCTTCTCTCCATTATTCACCTCATTGCCGGTTGTATCATTAGTGTATATTTTGGTTGATGCTTTGTTTTCTTTTTAGTAAATTCTTATGGTTAAGACTTTAACTCTTGTTCCAAATGACATTCCTAGAGCCTATGGACTCTTTGAATGTGGGTTTGTTAGGGCATTAAGGGCATGAGCCTGCTTTGGGGAGGACCCACTGACATTCCTATTTGGTGCACCAGTTAAATTCTTTCCTTTAACATTTTTGCAATCCACTCTATTTTTTTTATTTCCATCTTGACATCCATTTCATCGATGTTATGGTTGTCTCTTTCTCTCCATCTTTCTTGTTCTTTATTCTTTCTCCATTCTATCGCTACTGGCGGTTCGCTCTTAGTCATGGGTGTCTGGACCCAAATTTTTTTGATTTTCTCCTAACCCCTACACCTTCGGTAGTCACCACTATGATATCTCTAGATCCAAATCAGCCATACCACAACTCAACCAATGGACCTTTCACCGAAGCAAGGTATCAACTGCATTATGATTCATTTACCCTTGCTAATATAAAGACTGTGTTGTATGTGTAGATGGAAATCATGCAACAATGGATTGGATCTGGAAGGAACACTTGGAATGGAGCGGTGCTGAAGCAGCTATGCAAAGAACAAGATGGATGGCATGCTTATGGATGAAAAATGAAAGGCATAATCTTGGCGTTGGCAGTAGAAAAATTTCTTTCTCTTTCTCTCTTTCTTAGCTGCCAAATAAGGCCTGATGTCAAATGTATAAAGTGTTCACTCTTGTTGTCGTGAACACTAGTTTTGTCTTGTTTTGTAATGATGATTTGTTCACATGTCCTCCCATTCACCATTGGTTTCACTTGAGTCAATAATCCCATACCATCCCAATATTTTGTAAGAAACTCGAGGATGAGTTTTTATTTAGTCATGGAGGTATGATGGGACACGATATCGCATGGGCCGTGATATCGCGTACGTGATATTGCGTCAGCTGCGATATTGCAGTGTGTCACCAACTCTATAAATAAGAGGTGGCTCTCCCTTGTTTCTCATTTTAGGCCTAGACTGTAGTGAAACTCTAGTAGTTTTACCTCTCTAGAGATAGAATAATTTCCATGTGCCCGCAGTAGGAGTTCCAAAGTGAATGGATCTTTATTCAAGCAAATATTGTACCTGAACACAAGTTTGTGTACGGAAATAAAGACGAACTTCTTAGATAAACCTTGGAGTGCATGGAATAGGCTAAATAGGAATTTATTTACTATTATTTATTATTTATCATTTACATACTTTATTAGTCATTAAATCTCTCTCAACCCTTCTCTCCTAGTTAAGTGCATTTAGTACGACTGCTTCAAGCACGTGTGTTACGCTTGGTGATCCCAGCAATGACTAGCATTTGGTAACCAAGGTTGCATCAGTTTAGGATGTGAATGGTAAGTGGGAACAGATACTGATGCTAGGTTAATTAAGGCTTAGTTAGTTAGTTAAAATAGTTAATTAGTCTCTTCACTCTTCACCTTGTCAGCATAGGAGATAAAACAGAAAAGATATAAAAATCATATACCTCAAACTTACTTAACCATACAACCGTGACAAATACAAGTAAGTCTGGGAAGACAACGAATGATTAACCTTAAGTGTTCCATAAGGTGTGTAGGCACTTAGTCTACGGAGTTCAACCAGATCACGTGTGCTATGCTTGTATTCGTATGGTTGAGTGTAGGGGTACCTCGCCACTCATCACTTGTGGATTTTGTATTTAAAAAACTTGAGAAGATCCATCCTTAGTCTAGACCAAAACCAACTACTTTTAGTGACTTTGCATAGCCACTCCAAGATTGATCAAACCCCTTAAGACACAAGAGTACTCCCACAGAACAACCACCATTCCTTATAGAGAAGCAAGAAGTGAGAGAGAGCCTTAGTTAGAGGGGACCTTTAAGCATGGGTAACATGCCTTTCTAGTTCTATAACCAGTGCTTATAGCTTGTTTAGTTATCTAAGAGGTGTGCTTTGAATTCCCATCATGATTTTTTTATATTTTTATTTTATTTCTATTTTTTTGCTCTTTTTTTTTTCTTTTTGGATGGGAACCACACCTTGCAAAAGACTTTATTTAACTTCCTATTATTGGTTGACATGGAATGGTAAGAAGTCTATTAAAACACTCATTCACCCAAGCAAGTATAAGACTACAAACAGTATTGAGTTATCTTGAAGTCACACCCAGTGCAAACCTTTGAATCCTTCCCAATTCTAGAAACTATGAAGGTCACAAATTTATTAAAAGTCTATTTAATGAAAAGGAATCTCAAACTTTCAAACAAGGAAAACCATAGAGTTTGTGGATGGTTAGATGTCATGGACTCACTACCTATTCCATAAAAAAAAAAACCCATGACTTAGCCATTAGTATGAAAATTTAGAAATTGAACCCAGACATTAGCAAACAAAATATTAAGCACAAACCATCATTAATAATAGCTACAACACCATTGTGTCCTGTTGGCACAAAGCATGTTTATAAACAAAAATTAAAAAATCACACTAAAAATAAAGTAAAATATATAAGAAAGTGTAAAATAATCAAGAAAGATTTAAATGTACTAATGATGGTGTAAAATAAAAAAATGATATAAAATAGGAATAAGTTTTAAAATCGAAAAGGTGTAAAAAAAATAATTTGCAAAACAAAAAATAGAAAAACTAAGGAGCCATGTATATGATTAGCATGAATGACCATCTCCCCCATGATTGAGTTGGAAGAAGGAGATTCAAAAAATTAAGCATGGTTGACCATCTATTTAGTTATTTTTGCATTGTCTTGCTTGGGCTCGTGGAAAGGTTTTATTTGTTGGATATAAACCAACTACTTTTTGTTTGGGTTTTCAAGTTTGTATATGATCATGGCCCTAGAAGGAAAGGTGTCATCAATTATATAAGGCCCTTTCCAGAATGTTTGGAACTTGGTTTTTTGAGGTACATGTGTGGGATTCTAGTAGGGAACCTTATCTCCTGGTTGAAATTTCAATTTCCATATTCTAAGATCATGAGATTGTTTGTTGAATGCCTTGTGCACTTCATTCAAAGACAAGGCTACTAATTGATTTTTGTCTAGCACATTTAGGTTGATTAGTCTTTCTTTTTTTGCTAGACTTAAGTCAAGATCTAGGTCATAGGCTATTGAGAGTGTACAGAGCTTAGATTGAATTGGGAGCATTGGAAGTTTTCCATACACTAGCGCATAGGGAGAGTAGCCAATAGGGAGTTTCCATGTTGAGTAGTAGGCACAATGGATATCGTTAAGTTTTATGCTCCAGTCTCTCCTATATTTGCTAATAGTTCTTGTTAAAATATTTATGATCTTCGTGTTAGTCACCTTTGCTTAACTGTTGGGTTGGGGGTGATAGGGTGTTGTTAATTTATGTTCAACCCCAAGCATTGCATGAGTTTTCAAAAATGACACTTGTAAAATAGGTTCCATTATTCAATATTAGTGCACATGGCATCCCAAACCTATTCACAACATTTTGTTGTACAAATTGAGTATTAGTGGATGATGTACAATTGGTGACAGCTACTGCTTTTGCCCATTTGGTATAGTAGTTGATAATGACAATTATATATGCCTTCCCATTGGACATGGGTGTGATGGAACCTATGAAATATATACTCCATGTATCAAAGGGTTCTAATGGTTGAATCCACTATTGAGGACCCTCCATTCATGTGGTCATCCCACCATCTTGTTGATAGTGCTCATAGGATCAGACAAATTGGTGGACATCCTTAAAGATTATGGGCCAAAAATACCCTACCATCAGGATTTTTATGGCCATGCATCTCTAATCATAGTGGCCCCCCAAAAGGACCCTCATGAGCATCCTAGAGAATGCACAATTGATTTGCATTAGGTACACATTAACAAACCAGGCCATTGTCACACACCTTGTAAAGGTGTTCGTTGATTTTCATGAAGTGCTTACCCCGATAAAGAAATTATTGTTTCTTCCTATGGTCTAGGTCTTGTGGCATATCTTGAGTGAGAAGATAAGTGAGGATGCCATCATACCATTTTGGTTCTATAGGAATTTGTTCATTTATTGCAGTGGCAAAGAAACTCTCCTTCTCTTTGTTATCCCATCATAACTGAGACAAGTGATCAGTGACCATATTCTCAATCCCCTTTTGATCTACGATTGTAAGATTTAATTCCTACAAGATCACCAACCATTGTATAAAACGAGGGCTCATTGTTGGCTTGTTCATGAGGAAGTGGATGGAACTCTGATGAGTGTGCACAAACACTTTATATCCAAGCATGTAGTGCCTGAACTTTTCCAAATGATACACCACTGCCATTAGTTTTTTTTTCTGTGGTGGTGTAATTTAGTTGTGCATCCACAATGCTTCAACTTGCATAGTGGATGTAATATGGATGTTTCTTATCATCCAATTGTATAAGCACAGCTCCCAGGGCATAGTTAAATGCATCTGTCATGATATGGAATGATCTATACCAGTTAGGTGCTCATAGAATTAGAGTCTCTATGAGCTTTTGTTTAAGGCTCTGGAATAAAATTTCCCATTCTTTGGTCTAGATGAAGGAAGCATATTTCTTTGTTATCTCGATTAACGATTTCGTGATCTTAGAGAAATTCTCTATAAATTGCTGGTAGTAACAAGTGTATCCAAGGAATGACCAAACGTCTTTGATAGTTTTTGGTTAATGGGTAATTCCTTGGATGATCCTTATCTTTTCAAGGTCTACATCAATCCCTTCCTACAAAATTCAATGTCCTAATACAATGCCCTCTTGGACCATGAGATGGGTCATTTTCCAATTGAGCTGTAGATTTGTTTCCACACATATTTGTAGTACTTGTTCAAGGCAGCTCAAGGTTTGCTGAAATATAGTGCCATAAGTGGAGAAGTCATCCATGAAGACTTTCACTTTGATACCTATTTACTGCTGAAAGATACTTAAGACTAGGTGTTGGAAAATGGTAGGAGCATTTCATAGAGCAAAAGGCATCTTATGATATGCAAAGATCCTCTAAGAACTTGTGAATGTTGTTTTGGCCTAATCTTCTGGTGCAGTCTAGATTTGGTTATAGCCACTGTAACCATCTATAAAACTATAATAGCAATGCCTAGATATGGTATCCAACACCTGATCAACGAATGAAAATAGAAAATGATCTTTGAATGTTACCATGTTTAACAGCCTGAACTTGATAGAAATCCACCATTTTCCACCTCTCTTTGGTACTATCATGAGTGGGCTAATCCACTTGCTATCCATAACGTGGTACCTTAAGGAGTTGGTTAATCTCCTCTTTGAAAATTTGCTTCAACTTTGGATTCAACATCATTGTGGTTACCTCCTTGGCTTCATGCATGGATCAGTGTAAATGTGATGCTGGCATATCCGTGGATCAATTCTAGTGAGTTTAGGATATGACCAAGCAAAGACTGTTGATCATTTGTTGACCACTTTCAATAGTTTTTCTTTATATTCAGGAGAAAGTTTGGCATTAAGTATGATCAGCTTGCCATTTTATAAGAATGCATATTCTAGGCTGGCAAGTAGAGTTTTCAACTCTAGGGGATCTTGTTTAAAACTCTTAGGGATCTCCAACTCTCCCCAATTGGTATCAACATTTTCATCATTATAGAGTTGGTGATGAACTTGCTTTAGTTCGTCCATGCCTATGACATAAGTGCATGTTAGGCTCTTAGTAGGTCCCATGCACATTGTGCTACTGTTAGAATCAATGGTTGGCCACTAGGTGCCCTCTTGTTTTGTGGTTGCTATGTATAGACACCTTTGAATATCTACCTCATCTATACACTTCTTGCATGTAGAAATAGATGCTCATTTCATAGAATAGAGTTTCTACACATAATTACACCCTGTATTTCTATACATGATGCATGGAACTACTCTCTTCTTGATCTTTCCAAATTCATTTTCCTTTGATATCTCTAGGGAAAGATCTTTGATGCCCATTCTTGAATCAACAGTGCTTAACCATGCCTTTACCATAATGATTGGGAAGTCCCCCTTGTAGTTTTTAACATTGATTATTAGGAAATCAGTAGGATAAGACCATCCATAGGTAATGGTCACAATGTCTTCAACTAGTCCCAATGGAATAGTGATGGATTGGTCTACTAATTCCAATATGATATTGCTCTTCTTGAGGGTAGTAGGTTCTTGGCAGTATACATTTGATGAGAAATAAAGTACACACTAGAACCTAAATCAAGAAGAGCCTTACATGGTTCATTCCCAGAAATCTATAGATAGATAAGAGGACTCCTAGGATTAGCTAATTTCCTAGGAAGGTTTCCAACTTGGATCCAGTTAGATATGGCATGAGTGAGCATAATAGTATGGATTTTAGGTGGCATTTGGTTTGAAGGGGACCTGATGGAATGATTTGTAGAGGATGAAGCAAGAGCAAGGTGATCAACCACTTAAGTCTATGAGGGTGTAGTAGAGCTGTTGGATTAGAATAATGATCTTTTATGAGCATGAGGTTTTAAACCCCTCAATTGATGAACCAGTTATAGATTGACAGCCCTATTAGTATTACGTTGTTGTGGCTGGGCTAAAAGTTCACCTTGCATGGATGGAATAGGTGGTAGCTGTGTTGAGGATTGAGAAACAAGTGTAGAAACCAGAGAAGGATAAGGATAAAATGTGGCATCCCTCATAGAATATGGAGAATGAGTTTTGTAGTATTTGGGAGGGTAGTAGTGATGTTGGAAAGGAGAAACATGACTACAAGAGTTACATGGAGATAGAGGGTGTTGAACATAATACCCATATGGATCTAGTTGCTTGTAAGGGTATTGTTGCCTTGGTGGTTGCATCCCCCATGACTGTGGTTAGTGCTTGATGAGTGGCGAGGTACCCCTACACTCAACCATACGAAACGAGCGTAGCACGTGTGATCTGGTCGAACTCCACAGACTAAATGCCTAAACGCCCCATGAAACACTTGGGGTTAATCGTTCGTTGTCTTTCCAGACTTACTTGTTGTTGTCACGGTGTATGGTTAAGTAAGTCTGAGGTATATGATTTTTCTGGTATTTTTTGGTTTATCTCCTATGCTAAATGGTGAAGGGTTGAGAAACTAAAACTAATTCTAACTACAGCACTAAGTCCTAGCGTCAGCATCTATTCTCACTTGCCATACACACCCTGAACTGTGCAACTGTGGCTACCAAACGCTAATCGTTACTGGGATTACCACACGTAACGCACGTGCTCGAAGCAGTCATACTGAGGCACCTAGCTAACCTAAGTGTGACAAGCAGCCGATTCCTTGACTAGTCGTACACATCCGTGGATGCTTGTAATCAAGTCGTACTTGTCCCACGTTCTAGGAGGAAAGGGTAAGAGAATCTAATAGTGATGAGTAGCCGATTCCTTGGCTAGCCGTACACGTTCGTCAACGCTCGTAACCAAGTCGTATTCATGCCGCATTACTAGGAAAGCAATAAATAATATTAATTAAACCTATCCATGCACTACAAGGTTTATCCACAAAGCTCGTCTTTATTGCCGTACACAACTTGTGTTCAGGTACAAAGCTGCTCAAATAAAGAACCGTTCACTTGGGGGACTCCTACTGCGGGCACATGGAAAATATTCTATCTCTGGGGTGATCAATCCGCCAGAGCTTCGCTACTTTACACCTATGATGTCCAATGAGGGGAGTGCTGCCTCTTATTTATAGATATGGCGGTGGACCACAATATTGCGTACGCGATATCGCGGGGGATGCGATATCGCGTCGGCTGCGATATCGCGTACGCGATATCGCGGTTTGTGCAATCCATGTCTCATCAGTGCTATTATTGATATTGCTCATATGGTTGCAATGGAGTTCCACTTGGATAATATTATTGTTGCTAATGGAACTACTTGGGATTGCCTTGAGGATAAGACAACCTTCTAGGTTCTTGCCTTTTTGCTAGTCATGGATTTAGAGCATACATCCCAAATTCTTGTAAGTGTGACACAATGAAGCAACATACTTTAGGATGTTTATAGTGGTAGATGTCACATCCACTGTCATCATTTCACTCAATTTTTGCAACTTCATCTATTGTAGTAAATTTCTCCTTACCCCTTTGATAGGCACATTCAACTTCTTTTCACCTCTTAAGGTTATGATCACTACTGTGGTCTCATGATTCTTTAATGATTTTCAGAGTAGTTTGGAATTTTTCATTCAATGAATCCCACATTTTATCCATCTTAGCCAAAATTTTAGACATAGATTTTTGGATCAACAAGGTCTTTCCATTTACCACCTCATCAAGTGGTGCTTCTTCTCCATTGTCACAAAATTGGACCTTCCTTTTTCTAACGGAAGGATCCCTATTGTATTCCTCTACACTTTCATGTTCTCTCAACTCTCCTTCTACTTTTGCTACATGCTCAATTAGCCTTTGAATATGATGTCTCTAAGTTCTGATAGTCTCCCTTGGGAATAAACCCCAAGAGTTCTCCTTGTTTTTGATCTAAGTCCATCTATGATATGACAAAGTTGTTCCCACTAAGAATAACCATTGCTTCGGCATTAGTGTATGAGAGAATAGTATTTGCCTAGTGTGACATCCAAGAGTTCATGGTTTCCTTGCTTCCATCCTTGGATCTTCCTTCTCAGATTAGACACTCTAGAGTATGTTTGATACTTATCATTAAATATCTTGAGCATTGTACTCCACTGATAGATAGATTTTGGCTCCAAGAACTAGTACCAGCTTTCTACTTCCTTGATGAGTGTTCTAGGAAATAGCTTTAGTTTCTACCAATCATTTTTGATATTTCGTAAGGCACATGTATCTTGAAAAGCTTGAAAATGTGTCTATGGATCAAAATTATATCCCCCCTCAAATCTAGAAATATTTTTCATATCAAGTCATTTGATTTGACTATCTTTCACATGCTTAGTTGGATTTTTTACAGCCTCTATAATATTTAACATGCTTCAAGTTGCTAACAAAGGCTCATCATCATCATTATTTCATTGTCGCTGATGATTTCCTTTGTTACTCCTTTGATCATTATGGGCCTTGTGATCATCATTATTGTCTTGGTGTTCATCTCCATCATGATTTTTCTTTTTGTAGCGTTTGTGGGAATCAAAAGAGGAAGAAAAAGATGCAAATGAAGAGGGTGAAGAGGGAGGAGGACTGCCACCACCATGGTATCTACCAACTCACCTTTAGTTGTCATGAAAATGTTCATTAGTTTTCTTATCATCTTGACACTTATCTGAGCCCCTACCTTGACTACCATCTTTACTTGAACGTAGATTATTGATAGTGGACTAAAGATTCAAGGGTACATCCTCATCACTAGTAATAATAGGTGGATAATTTTCATGTTGATAGCCCCCAGAGGAAGGATCCTTATTGTCATCTTGGTTAAGTAGGAACAAAGGATTGGTGAACTGTTTCCCCTTCACAAACTCATGGTGCTTCTCCTGGTATTGATCTCTCCTATGTTGTGTTTTAGTGGGATAATAGTATTAGTAGTCATAATCATGTAGAACATACTCCTCTTAAAGATCTTAGATGCCCAACTTTATAAGAGTTTGAAGTAGCATCATAGGCATAGATCAATCAGGAGGCATTACAATGTTGCCTTCCATATCATGCCATTGCAGTTGTTCATCCTAATATAGAATGAAGGTGAAGTTAGGTACATACTCATTTGGATGAGTATATACCACCTTGCATTCTTAAGGGAACAATAGTTTAGTATCATCATACTTGTGAGAAGAAGACATTTTGTAATATAAATAAAACATCAGTGTGCTTATGTGATTATAGTTATTATGAGAATGATTTTAACTTTAGGGTTCATCCAATGATTTTAATGATGTTTACTAAACCTAGATAGTACACATTTCAAACAAAAAGATTCTCTAGCAATGACACCAATGATAAGAGGTTGAGGTACCCCTACATCCAACCATATGAATGATGAAGTGTTCACATGTGATCTAGTTGAATTCTGTGGACTTTATGTCTTCTAGTACACTAGTCTTCTAGGAAGTGAACTTTACCCTAATAGTCATTCATTGTATCTCAATTACACTTGTGATGCACATGGTATGGTTAAGTGTAATCAAGGCACATGATTTTTATTATTTTATGTTTTATGTTCTTGGTGCTTAAAATAGAGAAATGAAGTAATTTAATAACTAATTTAATTTAACTAATTAACTAATCTCTAACTAGCCCTAACATAAGCATTTGGTCCTACTTTCTGTACACATTCTAAACCCATGTATCCATTATTGGGATTACCAAGCGCTATGCTACTAGGTGAACCAAGCAATAATGTTGTTGGGATTACCAATTAAATACATGTTTATGCTTAAAGCGATTGTACTTATGTGTTTAATCTATTTAGCTTAATTATTAACTAATCACTGCGATTGTACTTATGTGTTTAATCTATTTAGCTTAATTATTAACTAATCACTTAAAGTCTAATTTAGCTTAATTAATTGCATAATTAATAAAAATAATAAATGCATAAATAAATCATTAATTTATTCTAAGTGTTGAAAGGTTTGATCAAAAGGCTTATCTTTATTGCCATTCACATTGGTGTGTTCAGGTACAACAGTGCTCAAATAAAGATTCGTATACTTTCTAACTCCTATTGTGGGCACTTAGAGAAATATTCTAACTCTCAAAGGACAAAAATGCAAGAGCTTTGCTACTACTATCACAAGACATCCCCTAAACATGGCCGATGAGCATGTATTTATAGACTCTATTCAAGAGCTATGTCAATGGGGCCCCATAGATGTAGCAAATGCTATGTCGATATGGCCTCATTGATGAGGCAACACCACATAGACGAGGCCTTGTTGACAAGGCCACATCAACAGGGGCCGTTGATGTGACACAATGTTGATTCATCAACTAGCAAAGAAAGATCTAATGAAATAAGAGCTTGCACTAACATAAATGAATAATGGAAATAATCAAAAAAATAAAATTATGAAAATAATAGAAAAAAGTAAAAGCAACACTAGCAAAGAAAACAAAATAATGGAAATAATGGAAAAATGATAAAAACAACACTAGTAGAGAGATCTAATGAACGAATAGCTTGCATTAGCACAAAGATCTAATGTAGAATGGAAAGAATGTAAAAAGGTAATAAAATAAAAAAAATAATGAAAATAATGGAAAAATTAAAAAAAAAACACTAGCGAAGAAAAAAAATAATGGAAAAAAGAAAAACAACACTAGTAGAGACATTGAATGAAAGAAGAGCTTACATTAGCACATAGATGTAATGAAGATTGGAAGGAATGGAAACAAGTAAAAAAAAACAAGCAAAGGATGAGCATGCGTTACCACAAAGATCTAATGAGGAATGGAGAGAAAGAGAAAAAGTAAAAAAAAAAATAAGCAAAGAATGTGTTATATTACAGTAATCAAAGATAAGGCATNTTCCTTACTTTTTGTTACTTTCACCCATGAGATGCAACATATTATGCAAAGCCAAGTTTATATAAATATATATCCTTTTTAATATTTACTACAAGATATATTATAGTTTAAATTAAAATGTAAATTTTATATATTTAGTGATTTTAATGCAAGGATTGGTTTGAAGCATATTGATATTCTAGAGTGGCAGAGTAATCAAAGATGCATAGATATGTAAGATTATAGTCAAATTAGAATTGGATGTGAAAGAACATCAAAGGATACTAAAACAACATGAAAGAACATATTAAAATAAGGATAAGGCCTTAATAATATTATTTAAAATAGGAGAGTATTGTTTTTGATGGTATGGTTGCTTAGTTACCTTGAGGATGAGTCAACCTTTTGGATGCTTGCCTCTTGGTGAATTTCGGGTTGAAGGCGTTAACCTCAAACTCATGAAGGTGTGACAGAATTGGATAACATCCCTTGAGATAATCATACTGACACACATCACATCCTTCATCATTTGAATCAAAGTTTACAATCTCTTTCATTGTAGTTGCTTTTCCCTTTTGTTGATAATAGTGCTTCTCTATGTCTTTTTTCTTTCTTTTGTCTTTCTTCCTAGCTCTATCTTGCTTTTCTTTCTCCTACACAAATTTCAATCCTTGGAAATTTTCATTATTTGACTCCCATATTTTTTCAACCTTGATCAAAATTTTAATGACTAATTTTTAAATTGGCAAGGTTTTTCTTTGTACCACCTCCTCTAACGATGCTTAGTCCTCTAGTTCATCGGTATGGGTCCACTTTTTACATAGAGAGGGATCTCTATTGTACTCCATTACACTTTCTCTTTTATTGAGTTCTCCTTTCTCCTTGCCACTTGATCAATTAGTCTCTAAATTTTATGGGCTCTCATCTCTAAGAGTCTCTCTTAGGTATAGACCCTAAGAGGTTTTCTTATCTTGCTTTCAAGTCCATCTATGATATGGCATAGCCGTTCCCTTTGGAAAAAGTCATGGCCTAAGCACCTATGTAGTAGAGAGCAATATATATCCAAGGTTATATTATGGATTTATAATTGCCTTGCCTTCATCCTTTGATTTTCTTTCTCAAGTTGAACACTCTAGAGTATGTTTGATACTTGTCTTTAAATAGCTCTAACATTCTATCTTCTGATAAATTCTAGTTTCAAGGACTAGTATCAACTTTGAACTTCCTTAATGAGTATCTTATAGAGTATAAACATCATGGAAGGCTTGAAAATGATGTTGTGGATTTGCATTGTAGCCTCCATTAAACATAAGAATGTTGTTGATGTCTAGCCATTTGATTTAGCTATCCCTTTAATACCTAGTTAGAATGTAGATTGCCTCCTTGACATTAATTATGCTTCTTATAGTAAACAATGGTTCATAAAAATCATCATGTTCATCATGGTTCCTATTATGACCATGCCTCCTTTGATGTTGCTTGTTGTTCCTTAGTTCATGTTAGTGTCCTATTTCCTAATAATGTCTACCATCTTTCCTATGATTTGTTTGATGGTATCTTTTGTCATCTTTACCTAGTATTCAATCATTGCCCCTCCTACCTTGGTTATCCTCATCCTTTTTAGAGCTTGAAAATGAGGAGGATTATGGAGAACTAGGAGAGTTATGTCAACTTGTTGACTGTCTATGATCTCTTTGGTAATTTCTAGATGATTTGTTGGAAGATCTAGACTTGGAGGTTCCTCGTGTGTTGGGTCTTGTTCTTCCTTTTTCTTGGTTACTTGTCAAGGCTAAAAGTAGAAAAAAATAATTTAGGTCATTGGCATTGAGGGAAGGAGAAATTTGGAAATGCAATTAGCTAAATTAATAGTTTTGAGTCTTTTTTTCTTATTGTGATGTTAGTGGAATGGTAGCCTCCTTTCTCTTGGTGACTTCAAGATGTGCCTCCATGAAATGGTCCTTTCCTAGTTGGGCCTTGGATGGCTAGTAGGGAATGAACATCTCATTAGCATCCTATAGTCTAAAGTAGCTACCTTAAGTCCAACTTTCATTAATGTTGCCATGAGTATTGATGGAACTAAGTAATTAGGTGGAAACACAATGCTACCTTTTAGGTCCCTTCATCACAATTCCTCATCTTAGTAAAGGATGAAAGTGAAATATGAATAGTATGGATCTTGATGTTGGTAGATAATTTTCATTTATTATGACACCTCATCATGATTCTTAATAATTCTATGGTGTTCCTTTTTAAAGTCATTAGCATATGGAGAATCTTTTGTGTGAGAATAAGACATCCTATAATTATTGAGTGTGCTTGAATAAAATATTACTATTTTGAAGTGAGAAAGTATTTTGCATTCTAATAATGATTATTAGATGATTATAATTATCTAAATCACTAGCATCAAGTCCCTAACAATGGTGTTAATGATGAGCAAAAGAGTAGGTCATATGCCTAAGCATATAGATCACAAGAAATCATTACAAGTTGGTCAAACTTTGTGAACTAGACTAGTATTAGTATCTAGATAGCTAGGTGATAGATCACTAGTTGTTGTCTTTCCAAACAAACTTGTGTGAACTAGCTTGTATAGTTAAGTGTGATTAAGGCATATGAGCTTAATGTTATGGTGGCCATACCTAAAATATAATTAAAATATTTAAATATTAAAAGGTTCAATTATAAATTATCTAATCTCAATGCAAGGAATAAATCTAGTTTAGCCTATACATTGAGCATCTCTTCCCATACACATCCTAAATATATGCTAGCATTACTGGGTTATGAAGTGCACATCACTGGGCATACAAGTAGCATACTAATAGGATTATCAAGTGTTAAACCATTTATGCTTGAAGTTTCTCATACTTATTTAGTGTAATAAAGTGAAATGGAATGTAAAATAATTAACTCAATTCATGCAAATTAAAGAAACAATATAATTAAATTATAGTTAAGAAAATTATCAAACTATTCTAAGCACTACAATAAGGTAAAGAAATTTTAATCTTATTACCATTATGAAAATGTGTTTGGGTACATAATCACTCAAAGAAGACTCTGGAAAATTCACTTAATTTATGTTGCAAGCATTTGATGATAAATTCTAACTTTCATGAAAAGAAATTGCAAGAGGTAGTTATGCTACTAAACAAATAGTGTCATAATTGTGGTAGGTGCATATATTTATATAGGTATTTATTATCTTTGCATCAATGTTATTGTGTTAATGTAGCTGATCCTACATTGATGTTGATGTATTGAAATGATTATTAAACCATGAATCATCAACACAGATATAGTCCATGTAACAAAGTTGACTTGCACTTAGTTTATTAACTTGGAACTATTCAAAGTTGATGAGTGGCGAGGTACCCCTACACTTAACCATACGAATACGAGCGTTTCACACACGATCTGGTTGAACTTCGCAGATGGGCTAGTTGTGGTATCTAGATAGTTACTTGTTGATCACAGTTCACTGTCTTCCCACCTGGACTAGTATATGCTTTGTCATGTATGGTTTAGTCCAGAATGAGGTGAATGATGTGGTTTCTAACCTAGAGCTACTCCTAGAGGCAATGGAAAATCAATTTAATTAAGCTAGGAGGAAAAGGGAGAGAGAGCTAAGCTAATAGGACATGGGAGGAGAGAGTCTAAACTAGCCTAAGTGCGATGAGCATCTGCTCCTTAATCATTCGTATGCATCTTGGACCTCGTGCATGACTACTACTAGGATTACCAAGCACAAATCCTAGGTATGCTATTGGGTTACCAAGTAGTCACACTCAAATGCCCGTGATTAAGTCATATTCATTCCATGTTTAATAGGAGTTGAGGGTAGAGAAGTATTAATTAAGAAAGTAATTAAATAATTAAACTACATGAATGCTACAATGATGAGGTAATCTTGATCTTTATTTTTGGTCATGTGCGTGTCCAAGTACATCACACTCGAATAAAGGTGTTGTATAATTACAATCATCACACTGCGGGCATGCATTGGGAGAAAGGGTTGAGAAGAATTAAAAATGAAAACTAACTTCTAGCTAAAACTACTCTCTAAATCTTGTGTGCCTACATGTGTATTTATAGGCTTACACAGGAGTCATGATATCATGTATCCAATATTGTTTCTTAGGTTGCGATATCGTGTACTCGATATCGTGGGCTTGATATCGGGGGTCTGATATCAAAGCCTACTAATCATGATTCATCATACTCCCATGATTGAATGAAAACTTGTCCTTGAGTCAAACAAAATGAGAACAAGCCCCATTGATTACATAGTGGATAGGTATGGGATTATTGAATGACTAGGAATTTATTCATGCGATAGTGGAGAATTGAATACAACAAAATTGGGACATTGACACAAAAATTACAAAATTTCAAAATTACAAAATTTTGTAGGAACTCATATGGTTTCTGGTGGTGGTGGTTCCTCAATGGGATGCTTCCCCTTGTTTTGTGCTCTAGATTTTGGAATTTGATGGCTCTGCAATAGTGCCTCGGAGCTTTTCCTCTTCAGTTCGAGGATCTTGTGCCATGCATGCTGATGCTCCAATGTTTGACAGAGTTGGCACCTTCCATGGACACGGTAGTTGTAAACAACATTCGATTTGCTTTAACATACCAAGCTATAAACAACCATCATTCCTCCTCGTAGGCTCTGGCTTTGTCACTATACTCCTAGAAATCTATAAGCCATTGAGCCAAGTCCGTTGTGACATCTTTCTGCCATTGGTAGCTGGCCTTAACCACCTCTAGTTCAGAATTTGTGACTTCTAGCCTTTGCAATGTTTTCTTGTGCTCCACATATTTTGCTTCAGATTTAGCATAGGTGGTAGCTGCCTGCTTTTCGAGCTTTGTTCTTGGGCATCCTGTTGTCAACATGGCTAGATTGGCATATTGCAGGTTTGCCAATCCCATGTACTCTATGAGATCTTGAATCTGCAGGTCCCAGCTTTTAAGCACTGCCTAGTGGGAGAATACATATGTGTCCAATATGACCCACCAATTAGTGTGTTGAGCACTGAAGGTGTTGATGTGGGCCTTGGCCATATGAATCTCCTTCTCAATGACTTGCTTGTACATCCCCACCTAGTCTCTGAAATGCTCCTTTAACTTTTCATGCCACTTGGCCTTATTTTGCCATGTTCTTATTTCAATGGCTATCTCCTACCAGATTGCACATACCTCCTCCATTGAGAGGGTTCGATTCTCTCTGGCCAAACGGTTCATGTCTCATAACTACTAAAATTTTTCTTCAAGAACATTCTTTTGTTTCTCCACAGTGGTCAACCAAATATTTTTAGTGATGAGCTATTTATTCTCTTCTTGTAAGGCTCTGAGTGCCTTGGCTTGCGCATAGGTTTACGCTTGTGCCTTGGAGGCATCTCAGTTGGCCTTCTCCTTCTCCTCCACCATTCTTTTATTGTCTGCCAGTATCTTATTGAGCTGCTTCATCCCAAAAGTGTTCAGTTAGTCTGTGGGAATAAATTGAGATGGGTCCTACTATGTAGCTTGCAGGGTAACAATCCTCTCTTGGAGTCTTCGCAACTTTTCTTTCGCATGCTTGGCCCTGGTCTCTACCATGACTAGCTTTCCTTTGATGAAGATAAGGTCTGATTGTGCTACTGTGACATATTGTGGGATGTTAAAAAAGGATATCATTACTTGTCCTATCTGTAGCAATCGATCAAGGACATCCTCATGCTCCATAGGAGTCATTGAGGGACCAACCAGAATTTGAGCATCGTGTGCTCCTGTGAAATTTGCCAATGGCACAAAATGGACGTTGAAAGATTCTTTGATGTGATCTATGACCACTTCTGTGGCTCTCGTTGCATCTTGGTGTTGCATGACCACTATTGTGGCCCCTTCATCCATTTCCAATTGCACCTAGAAAGACACAACGTTTCCTGAAATCTGTTGTGACCAATGGGTCTCCCCTCCTCTTGTTTGGATGGACACTTTGCCTCGTGCACGATCAATAGAAACTATGGACCGTATAGTGTTGTTGATGACCCAGAAGAGATTGGCATCATCACAACTTCCCCAACTAACCATCTCAGCGATGGCCCTGAGATGGCTCATCAACGATCGATAATCCTATGGTGGTGGTAGCGGTTGTTCTTGTTGACTCATGTTGGACATTGCTGCTTATTGTTGACTAGGCTTGGTGCTTGGGAGTTGGTTGGAACCTATAGTTTGAGTTTCAGGGGGTCCCATAATCTATTCTTTCTCTAGCTCTAATGTCTAACCAACACTTTTCCTTGGGGCTGGTGGCTTCAGCAATTTAGCGAATGAAGCATTTTGGGCTCTTCTGGGGATGTTATTGGTGTATCCCAAAATTCCAGCACACTTGCACAGCTTCCTGATGAGACAAGGAAAGGGCAATGCAAACTTCCCTCTCTTGCATTCTTCAAACTGCCTCAAGATCTCCATGAGATACAGATGGGGAAGGTTAGCATTAACCTTTCCCATCAATATCACACTTCCTCTTGATGCATATGTTTAGATTTGGTTCAATCCTCTTATGGAGAAGATATGATAAGTACCAATTTTGAAGTATATCCTTTCTTCCAGCGTCAACTCTCTATATGTCTTATCTTCTTTACCATATGCCCTCTTCAACCATATTCTTCACGCATTGGCATCGGAGTGAGTGGGTAGGTGAGCAACTTTTGGCCCTGTATTCAGAAGATTTAATACTTTTAAGATGGCCTTGGTGGAAAAATTGATAGTCACACCACCAATGTCAATTTTGGTGCCCTCTTCCTTATTATGCCAAAACTGGTACATTTCTCCTAAGTACCAGGCACCACTTTTAGAGAGGATAGGCCATAATGGGGATCCCTTAAGCTGGTCCCTGACAACCTCAAGAACAAACTCTGTGAAAGGTCTGAAGTTCAATTCTATGATGACTACTACCAATGTGGACCTTTCATGGATGGCCTAAACACACTCTGGTGATAACTTAAGGTGTTATCCCTGTTCAGGTGCTTCAGCAGCTCCACCTTCCACTCATCCCAACTGTACAATAGTAGGGGGCTCTTGATGGATGCTAAATGAATATGCCTCCTTCTTTGCATGTTCCTTGAGAGATGCTTAGCCTCTGCCTCTCCTTGGTCATTTTGACACACCTTGAGAGGGTCCTTTTTGTTGTCCACATTTAGGGGCTATCTGTAATTACACGAGGCCAATCATTAGTAAGGTTGCTTACAAAAGTCAAGTTATACCTTGCTTCTTGCCTTAATGAATTCATTTTCTTATTTTGTGTGATTTACAATTAGTAAAATGTCCCCCAAAAGTTTTAGTATTGGGCTCAATTTGATCTGGTGGCCTCAAAGTTTAAATTCCCAGTGTAAGTGAGTAGATAAGATTATTTTTGGCAACATGTTTATCATTTTTATAAGTAATTTCCATTTATAGTATCCTTTGGATGATGATGAATTTCAAAAAATTTATGCACAATTTGGAGTGTACCCTTCCCCCACGACTAAGCTGAACACTTCGGGTTCAGGTAGGTTTGATCAAAATGAGAATCGGAGTGCTTTGACCAAGAGGTGCACAAGTCACAATTTGTGGAAGAAAATTTGAANGTGGTGTCCATATATATAGTTTTTGAGGACATGATATTGTGTACCTGATAGCATGACCCCGATATCATGTCTGACCCGATATTGTAGCCTATCGAAAATAGGGTACTTAGAAGAGTTGATAAATTTCTGAAATTCTAAAGTCAAAAATGAAGGACTTGAGGTTAGTGTAAAAGGTCCAAAATAATGTTAAATAGACTGGAAGGCACAAAAAAGTATAATGGTGTAGAAGCTGACAATGAAATACATGAATTGGATGAGGAGAAAGGGCATGTTTCGATACAAAGGAACATTTGAACTAGAAGGATGATGAGGAAAAGGATAATGTTGGTAATACAATTCTTAGAAGGTATAAAATAATGTGATAGTGATGTGTAATGATTAAAAATTACAAAGTCACGCAAGTGGATCCTCCCCAAAGTAGGTTCCAACCTATAATGCCCTTGCGTAACCACACCTTAAAATGTCTATAGGTACTAGAAGGGTTAAATGCAATCTACACCAATTTCACAAAACACAAACACGTAAATACCGTCGTGATGAGGTATAAATTCAATGCTACACAAGTCACAAGTCCCAATTACATGAACAGTGAGATGGAATGAATTGTAGAAGGGATTGTAGAGAGTGGGATATGAGGTAACTGACCCAGGGCACAATGAATCCTGAGTGTAGGGCATGATTAATGTGTCATTAACTCGTCACTCCAAAATTAAGATCAAGTCCATTCCTTCGATCAGTGACATCACATTGTTTCATCCCATGATGGACAACCATTAGAGCATCATGACAGCAAGGTGTATGATAACTTAGCATTTCGTTCAAGGGAGGAGTGATTTTTGCTTTGTGGCACACATGTTTTTTTTTGTGTCAATGCTTAATGTAGAGAAGTTTCCTACCTTCAAGCATGGGTGCATGTCTTTCCCGTGGGACCCCCTAGAATAACATTATTTTTCTGAATTGAGTACCTTTATTACTCTTACTTCCATTTTTTGTTAGATCTACAAGGATCTTAGTACAACTAGGCTACATGGTAACTCTCACAGATGTCACCAAAGAGAACCCACAAGTCCCCTTGATGTCACATCCTGGCCATTCCTTCTTAGTCCATCATTCTTCACTCTGGGCATAATGAGCACAAAATTACTTTAAGTTTTAATGATGTCAAGAATATCATTGTACCTAGGGTAGGACCTCTTATTAATAGAATGGATGAGTGGATGTTGTGGGCTCGCTATCCAAATAATTAGTTACCTGAGACTTGATGGCATATAACAACACCTCAACAAACGGGTCACATGAGTGATTTATTCATAGATGAGATTACTCATAAAAATATAAAAAGACAACAAGATAAAACAATAAATTAAAAGGTGAAAAACTGGAAAAAAAAGTGTAAAATTAAAGAAACTAAAAAACATTTATTAATTCTGTGTTGTTAGAATGGGGGATATCCCCCATAGCTAAACGGTTGAACATGGCTAGAATTAATAAATGGAAGGTTGGGATTCTTGCATGTTGGAAATATTGGAATCAAATCATAGCCAAACCACGGGGTGTCTTTTGATGTGGTGGTCGGAACGTACCTAGAGTGGGGTTCACACATTTGATTATAGTAAGCATAGTGGGTTAATTTATAAGATATAGTTAATTGATGAATGGTTGACCCACTATGGCACCCATGATTGTAAGATGGTATGCAAGGATCAATATGTCTCACTACATGGCTATATTCATTAGGCTGCATAGTTGTTGGAGTGTTGAGTGGTGGCCCGAATAAGGTAACACGAGGTGTAGGGTTCACGGAGAAAGATGCACCACAGTGTTGAACTTGTGCTGAGTTGGAGAATGTAGTGGTTTTGGAGCCGAGGTGTCCCTTTCTATGGTCACGTCTAAAGAAGGGATGCCTATGATGTTGTGGAGGATTCCCACTACAGTTGATAGTAGAAGCACAAGTAACGTTCATGGGTTGATGCTGTGCTGCAAACCCTTTAGGTACAATTGGTGGCAATGTAGAAGAAGGTGAAAGATAAGAATGTTGAAATTGAGGAGAAGTGTAAGGTACCCAAGGTGGTGGTCCTGTTGGTGAGGATATGGATTGATGGTATTGAGGAGAATAATAATAATGTGGTGAGGTAGAAGATGTTGATCCAGTTGGGGAAAAAGGATGCTGAACCTGATAACTGCTTGGGTTTGGATGGTATGAAGGGTGTAACCAATTTGGGGGTGGCCCCTCCATGAATGGGATTGTTGCCACTATGATCAAACACAATATTTCTATACAAACTTTGGATGTAACATTCTTTCCTAATGCTCCTGTAAATTTGACAAGATTGGACATTGGCCCTTGGAGTGATCGTATAGGAAAATGTTACATTGATATGTATGATTGGCAGTTAAGTTCTTATTCTCTTCAACCCTTCTTTCCAATCATCTAAAGGTGTTTTTCCCTGTTTCTTGGGTTGTCATAGTTCTACCTCTAATAGCGTTGGCATATTCTCCACATTTTTCATGCATCCATTCCATTATCTTATTGATCTTTGCCTCAATTTCATCTAATGATTGTAGTACTGGCAAAGATGATTCCTTCTCCTTGGGGTGAGTTGATTTCTCCTCTTCATTATCATGGGCCCTTGTTGATTTAAGGTTTTGGGCCTGTTGAGATTTTTCAACATTCTCCCACTTAGCCATTTCTCCTTCTTCTTTTACTACCTACTTAATAAGCTCTTGGACTTGATGGGTTTGGAGTTCATATAGTTAACCTTGGGCATACATCCCTAGGGTCTCCCTTGTTTCATTACAGAGCCCATCTATGATATGGTACATTAGCCTTTCCTTAGAGAACCCATGGCCTGGGTAGTTGTTTAACAATGCATAATATCTTTCTAAGGCCATGTTCAAGGGTTTATGTTGCGCTTGTTTCCACTCTTGGATTTGTCTCCTCAAGGTGGACACTCTCGCATAGCTTTGATATCTTTCATTAAATAGTTCTACCATTGTCGGCCAATGTCAAATTAATTTTGGTTTTAATGACCTATACCATACTTTTTCTTGGCCAACAAGTGTCGTAGGAAAGAGCTTAAGTTTCTGCCATCCATTATCAATGTTATTCCATACATAGGCATCATGGAAGGCTTGTAGATGATGTTGCAGATCTAAATCATAGCCTCTTGAAAACTTAGGAAAGTTGTTTAAGTCAAGCTTGGGTTTCCTTACGATGCCTATGGAATATTCAAATAGCCTCTTGTATTTACATTAGGCTTGTTGTGGCCAGTACAGGTTCATCGTCACTAGGTATGTTATGCATTTGTGATTTGGGACAATGTTGTTTGTGTTTATGCTCATAGGAGACCCCTACATCAAATTTGATACTCCAAACTTCATCTTCATCATTATATAATTTGTTGGTTCTCCAATGAATTGCCTTACTAGTTGTTGCATTATCATAGTCTTGTGAGAGAGACATTGTTGTGAATCATGTGTGACTTAATTGAAATTAATTTCTTTCTAAGAGATATATAGTAAATACTTGTTACAATGATCTTGTATGATATAACTAGTCGAAATAACTAACACTGTCCCCAACAACGGTGCCTATGATGAGTGGTGAGGTACCCCTACACTCAACCATACAAATATGAGTGTTTCACACATGATTCGATCAGACTCTGTAGATAGGCTAGTTGTGGTATCTATATAGTTACTCGTTGATCGCAGTTTGCTGTCTTCCCACCTAGACTAGTATATGCTTTGTCATGTATGGTTTAGTCTAGTGTGAGGTGTACGATGTGGTTTCTAACCTAGTGCTACTCCTAGAGGCAATGGAAAATCACTTGAATTAAGCTAGAAGGATAAGGGAGAGAGAGCTAAGCTAATAGGACATGGGAGGAGAGATTCTAAACTAGCCTAAGTGTGATGAGCATCCATTCCTTAATCATCAGTACACATCTTGGACCTCGTGCATGACTACTACTGGGATTACCAAGTGCAGATCCTAGGTACGCTACTAGGTTACCAAGTAGTCACACTTAAATGCTCGTGATTAAGTCGTACTCATTCCATGATTAATAGGAGTTGAGGGTAGAGAAGTATTAATTATGAAATAAATTAAATAATTAAACTATGTGAATGCTGCAATGATGAAGTAATCTCGATCTTTATTTCTAGTCATGTGCATGTCCAAGTATGTCACACTCGAATAATGGTGCCATACAATTACAATCATCACACTGCAGGCATGCACTAGGAGAAAGGATTGAGAAGAACTAAAAATGAAAACTAACTTCTAGCTAAAACTACTCTCTAACTCTCATGTGCCTACACGTGTATTTATAGGCCTACACAGGAGTCATGATATCATGTATCCGATATCATTTCTTAGGTTGTGATATCACATACCTGATATCGTGGGTCCGATATTGGAGGTCCAATATCAGAGCCTACTGTATCATTTTTAGATTTTTTATAATTCATTTTTGGTAAAGAGTCAAAGGCGGTAGGCCTAATCTTGAGTTTTGAATAGTGTCACACCTAAAAAGAAACTGAAAAAAGGGAGATATTTTCTATACCCACTACCTACTACCATTTTTTGCATATTTTGACCTTATTTTGGCTTGTTTTCATTCTTGTTATTGGTAAGAATCCTTTTTATCATTTTTGCATTTTTTATAATTCATTTAGAATTTTATTTTTAGTCTTTATAATATTTTATTAGTCTTTTGGTACTTATTTTTTGTAGTAATATCTTTTTTATCATTTTTGCATTATTTTGTTTATATATTTAAAATTTGATTTAGAACTTTTAGTAGCTTAAAATGGCCTGTAGGAGATTAGATTCCTTTTTGTAATCTGTTTCTACATTGTTTAGTCAACCTTTAGAATGTGTATTTTTAGTCTTAGCATTTTTGACCACCTTAGCATTAACATTCCATAAGATCTCCTTTTTGTTTCCATAAGAAGCTATAAGATGGTTAACATTCTTATTGAAGATAATCTTATTGTAGAAGGAATAATTATCAATAGCTTAGCTAGAGTTAAACAAGGCCATGCTTAGTCCCCTATTCTTTTTGGCATATTTATAGATGAATTGGAAGAATGAATGCAAAGTGCCTCTAATCATGGTATGTTAGTGAATGGATTATTTTTGAACATATTCTTTTTGTAGATGATGTGGCTTTGATTACAAAATCAGCTATAAGATTAAATTATATGCTTGAAATTCTCCATGACTACTACAACTATTTAGGTATAAAAGTTAATATTTATAAGACTAAAATTTTAGTTTGTGATATAGAAATTACACTTTTTTTCTTGAAGAAAAAAGACTTGATATATGTAAATCTTATAAATATTTGAGAGTTGAATTTGCTAGTAATTATAGTTGGAATATCCTTACTGCTCAAAGGGTTTTAAGTGGCATGAAAGCTTTATTTTCTCTAAGAAATAACTATAGTAGGAAAAAAATTTTGGCATGGAAGATGAGAAGGAAAATTTTTCATAGTTTTGTACAACTTGTATAATTAAATGTGTGTTTCTTGGGAAACTTCTCTATCCACACATAATTGGAAGAAATTAGAGCATGTTTAAAAATATTTTCTTGTATATGAATTTCAAGTGAAAATATAGACTTCTTATGATATATTAATTTTAGAAGTAGATTTTCTTCCTCTTGAAGTTGAAGCCATTTGTTAATTTATTACTTATACTTAGAAGTTAAGTCACATGGAGGAAGTTAATTATGCTAAGAAGGTAATGAATGCTACATAAGAAAATGGATGGTTGCATCAAGAAAAATTATGGATTCAATCATAGAATATTGCTATAGAGGATATTTCTTTAAATAAAAAGGCTCTTTTGGAAAACTGTAAAAGAAAACGTCTTAGCTAAAGTTTGGTTTAACACATTAAGGAAAAATAATTTTTATTTACATTCTATTAGAGGAGGTTTGTTATCTAGTACTTAATAGTATTTACTTTGAGCTATTCCTATTCATTTAAGGAATCAAATTAGTAGAGCAAGAATAAGCTCTCATCATCTCCTTATCAAGATAGGTTGTTGGATCAATTTACCAAGAGAAGAACATGTTTGCAGATTGTGTAAAAAAAGCATAGAAGAAGAAGAACATATTTTTTATTTTTCCCATGTTTGGCTCACATGTGATTAAATTATACTATTAATTATAATCTACTGATTAATTTCTCTTAAATTGACTCTATCTTCTTAGGGTATTACATTAATGATATTTTCAACTTTCTTCTTAGTCTTAGGCCTTTCTTTGGATTTGTTAAGTGATTTGGGCATGTCTCCTTATCATCTAGGGAATTATTTTGTTATTTTGCATATTATATTTGATATTTGGCCATTTCTCTTAAATTGGATCTTTGGTTAATAATGTTAAAAATCTTTGTGACAACTACATAGTTAGTTATGTTGGTAGTGAGCTAAACACTTATTTGGTTAGTTAGGTTAGTAATTGTTATTAATCTTTTCAGTGACTACATGGTCAGTTTGGTTGATAGTGAGCTATGTGCTTATGTGGTTAGTCTAGTTGATAAGTGCCATTTATTTAGTTTTGGTTTTGTTTGAGTTTAGTGGGTGGTGGTCAAGCATATTTTTAGTTATTTTACTTTTGGATATTTAATTTAGTTATTACTAATTATTTTACATTCATATATGAATGTCTGCATTTTTGGATGCTAACTCTTTGTTTGTAATTATCCCTTGTGCACGACTATCTAGCTACATGATACCTCCAAATAAACCCATAAGGGAGTATTTTATAGCTTATTTATCTTGCTTAGTCTTAGGATTGATTCCCTTTGTACTTTTGTGCCTTCGAGGTGGTTTAACTAGTTATGATGTAAACTTAGATGGAGAAGTTGATGCTTAGATTTTATTTTTATTAGAACATTTTTAGTCTACTTATTAAATTACTAGTTATTTATTATTTTTATTCCAAGATGTAATGTTTATTTGGGATTTTGGTACATGTAATTTGCTATGAGAATTTGTATTTGTATTTTATCCATCTTTGGTGTAGGCCTAGCTTGGTCACGAATTTCATTTCAGTAATGTTGATTTTTTAAAGTATAAGACTACTATTAAAGCTTGCGGTTCAACATTCAAAACGTTTTAGCTGAGAGAAAAGTTTAAAATGGAGGATGGGGAGGAGGAGATGATGTTTTTTGTAGTGCATTTTGGGGATGGAATTTTATGTAATGATCTTAGCATGCTCTTGTCAATCATCCTCAAGGAAGCATATGCTTTAATGAGTGATGAGTATCCGCTATGCTCAACCATAAAGATCAAAACTGGTTACATACAATCTAGTAAAATTCTATGGATAGGACTAGTGTGGTATTTAAATTAATAAGTGTTGATCATAGGTCACTATTTTCTCACTTGAACTAGTGGTATCTTTGTCACATATAATTTAGTATAAAGTGGGGAATATGATTATGATGTTGTTGGGGCCTTGAACTAAACCAAATAATAATATAAATTATTTAGTCTAATTAATAATAAGAAGATAAACCCTAATCTAGCCTAAGGGTGATTAGTGTTCATTTTAGCTTGTTATACATGTCCTAACCTCACGTATACATTACTAGGATTATCAAGTATTATGCTACTAGGTGAACTAAGTAATAACACTACTAGAATTACCAAGTGAATATATGTTTACACTTGAAACTCATCAAGCTCATTTTTCCAATTGAATAGTATGTATGAAAATATAAATATTAACTAAGTACGTAGAAAGTAAATTACAGTAAAAGTAAATCTATTCTAAGTTAAAATGCTACAGTGAATATGAATCAATCTCAATCTTATTGCTACTCATGGAATGTGTCTAGGCATAATGGCACTTGAATAAGACATCATACAATTGACTCAAATCCACAATGTGGGGGCTCATTAACTATTTTCTAAGTCCTACGAAAGAAAACTATAAGAGTCTAGCCACTAGAATGATTAAAGGTGCCATAAAAATAATAGGTAACTTGTATTTATAGGCATTTACTATAATTGCAACATTGTATTTAAGACATAGCATCCTACTCTATGATATAGTGAATGCAATATAGTAGCTATAATATTGTAGATGTAATATAGTAGATATGATATTGTAGATGTGATATCTTAGCTTACTAGTACAATTTTCATACTTTTGCATGCCCCCAGGACTCAGCAAAAACTCATCCTCAACTTATACAAGTTAGAAAAAGTTTATAACAAAAATTATGAGGTGACCAAGACCAGAATGATTGACATGGAAAGTATGAATGCTACATTACTAAATCTATTTGAGTGATTTTGTTACAAATTGATAAAAATATTAGATAGACATCAAAGTTTATAAAATTGCAAAAGTCTTAAAAAATCCACTAATGATGGTTCTTCATGTTGTCATTAGCAACAATAGTCTTTTCAACCTTGGATGTTATGTTGTCGCTTCTCCTTTTATATAGAACTTTTGAAGTAAGGACTAAAATGTCTTTTAATTGATCCATGGATTTCTAGGTAGCAAACATGTGATGTTTGAGCTTGAATTCATGTTTCTATTAACTTTTCATGGGTATATTCTTCTTTAACCTCTTCTTGGCCTCTTTGTTGATATTTTGGTATGTCAAAACCTTAAGAAAATTTGATAACATAGTTTGATTATGTGTGTGTTAATCTTACAAGGAAAGAATGAAACTCAAGAAAATGAAATCTAGAATGAGGTATCAAAATGAAGACCACATAGGAAAGATGAGAGCATGGATAAATATGAAAGAAAACAAAGGATACGAGTTAAATGAAGAAGCTTCGAGGTTTGGGAAGAAGGCAAGTTAATGGAAGGAAGCCTTAGAATTAAAGGAATTAAAAGTTAAAGAGATGTGTACTATTTAAGGAGATGTATCCATTGTACAATAGACATCTCCCTAGAGGAATCTCCTAAGAGATGTTCCATTCTCTAAGGAAACATCTCTCTAGAATTGAGGTAGATCTCAGGTAGACATTCCAACTTTGAGAGAGATGTCTACACTAGTCGTGTAGCTGTTACAATAATTCCGAGATTATTTCAGAAAATATGAAGCTATAAGAAGACATCAAATTCTTTGAAATTAAGTGAGAACTATCAACATCAAATTAATCATTATCTAATATATGCTACTGTACTTTTGTACTTCATTGTCATATCATTTGATTGATTGTTTGTGGTACATGTGCTTCAAAGTACAAGGACCTATAATTTGAGTTACACTCTTTTCTTATTTTTCTTTCTCTTTCTTTGTTACCCTAAGGGATTGATATGCTTCTTATGAGAATGCATCCATTTTGAGCTTTTCAGGATCTTGTGAGATTGAGTTGTTTTTCAGCATCAAAACACTTTAGAGTAGAGCTCAATTTTGTACAAGTTGTGGTATCCTCTAAACAACATTTTGAGCTTGTTGGAACCTTACAGGATTGAGAGATGTCATAGTGATGAAAATCTCTATAGCAGAGCTCAAATCTTGTAAAGGTTGTGGTGTCCTATAAATCATATTTTGGAAGAAACAAAGTTCAGAGGTGTGTAGGGAATCTACCCTCCAAGTTTGAACTACCCAAGTTGAAGAACCATGTAATTTTTTGTGTGTTTTGTGTGATAGGTTTAATTTAAAATTAGGGAACCCTTTCAACCCCCCTTCTAAGTCTTGATCCTCACTCTTTTCTTTATCTTGCAAGAGACTTTCTTTAAGTATCATTCGCAATCACAAAAAGATCAATGTTAGTTTTGGCAAATTTTCCTTAATGATTAAAACTTTTTAGATTCTTGGTTAGCTCTAAATTAAAAAAATTCAACATTTAAACTTAGTATAATTACAAAATAACATTTCTAAGGCTTTGGGGTAGCTAAAGTCATTAAGTTATTAAGTCATTTTAGGTACTTTCACTATTAGTTATTATATTGTTTGAAAATGGGGCATTATGAAAATTTCAAAAATAAATAATCACATCCTTAGCCTCCATGATAAATGAGCTCAATTTCAGGAGCACACAAGATGTGAAACAATTGAAATCAAATGTCTAACTCGTAAGATATTACAAATGCACCAAAATGTTTAAAATCATGAGGTTTCAAAATGGCCAAGAAATATTAAACTTGTAGAAAATTTCAATATGAAAAACAATACAAATTAATCAAAATTGATGAGAAGTAGTTCCAAAATCAAGCATAAATTTGGAGAAGATCCTCATGATATTCTTGATGATGTGAGGTTGGTTCAAAGTCATGATTAATAAAAGTCATGCAAGTCGATCCTCCCCAAAGGAGGCTCATATCATAATGCCCATACATAACCACTTCTATAGATGTTTGTGGATATCCTAGAAGTTAAATGTGGATCATTTATTTATTTCAAACATACATAACTACCTTGGTTAGGATATTGTACAATACTGTATAAAAACTATTGGATGATGATGAGACACGATATCGCATGCACCACGATATCGCGTCGTCCCCTGCGATATCGCGTACACGATATCGCGGTCTGCCGCCAAATCTATAAATAAGAGGCGACACTCCACTTATTTCCCATCCTAGTCTAGAAGTAGGGAAACTCTGGTAGTTTGATCACTCCAGAGATAGATTATTTTCCATGTGCCCGCAGTAGGAGTCCTAGAGTGAACGGATCTTTATTCAAGCAACATTGTACCTGAACATAAGTTGTGTACAACAATAAAGATGAACTTGATTGGATAAACCTTGCAGTGCATGGAATAGGATTTTATTTAATTATTATTTATTGCTTTCCTAGAATGTGGTATGAGTATGACTTGATTACGAGCATCTCAGGATGTGTACGGTTTGTCAAGGAATAGGTTTCTCATCGCATGCAGTATGAGTACGACTTGATTACGAGCATCTCGTGTGACTACTTGGTAACCCAGTGGCATATCTAGGATCTACGCTTGGTAAACCTAGTGGTAGTCATGCATGGTAGATGTGTACAGTTATTCAAGGAATTGGCTGCTCATTGCACTTAGGCTAGTTAGATTCTCTCAACCCTTTCCTCCTAGTTAAATGCCTTGGTATGACCACGTTGAGTACGTGTGTTACGTGTGGTGATCCCAGTAACGATTAGCATTTGGTAGCCACAATTACATAGTTCAAGGTGTGTATGGTAAGTGGGAATGGATGCTGATGCTATTTAATTTAGACTTAGGTCCTTAGTTAGAGTTAGTTAGTTCTCTCAACCCTTCACCCTTTAGCATAGGAGAAAAACCCATAAAAGACCATAAAAATCATATACCTCGGACTTACTTAACCATACACTATGACAACAACAAGTAAGTCTGGGAAGACAACGAATGATTAACCCCAAGTGTTCCATGGGACGTTTAGGCATTTAGTCTGCGAAGTTCGACCGGATTGCGTGTGGGACGCTCGTTTTGTATGGTTGAGTGTAGGGGTACCTCGCCACTCATCATTGGCACCATTGCCGGGGACTAAGTGTTTGTGCACCGAATAGAACATAAGGGATATCTCTCACATCGTTGTGAGCCTTAACGAACCTTCAGGTTAATCAACAGAAAAATTATATATAGTAAATTTAGCACACCGATAAAAATGCCTTCTTCTCATAAGAGCAACTCACCACCTAAGGACCATACACGAGACAGTCGGCAAGATAAAACACATAACCAAAATCAGCCAAGTCCTAAACAATATAAGATGACATATACTCATCTCGATGAGTATATTCCTAATTTTACTTTTATTCTCCATCAGGATGAGTAGCTGCGATGGAGAGATTTGCAAGGTAACATTGTGTTACACCCAGATCGATCAATCCCTTGGATGCTTTTCCGTGCCTTGGCATAGATTGGCATGCAAGAACTATTTGCTGAATACGTTGCGGAAGATTTTGACATGAGGGATTATTATCCCACAGGTGCCCAATGTATGAGAGACTTAAGGTAGGAGAGTCAACATACTTTTCTAAAGGGAAAAGCCCTGCACGTCCTTAGTGAAATAGGAGATGAGGAACCCCTTATCATGGGTTCTGTAAGAAATGATGTTTCCCCTCCTAATGATGGTGAGGAGGTTGGGTATCAGAATGTATGATCAATGATACATAGCCATGGTTCTGATGCCTGTGAACACCAACTGTTCATAGAGGGAACAACCACTCATGCTAACGACGTGCACTTAGATCGTCACCACGATTAGGGCTGTAGCAGCCGAAGAGAAGGCAAGAAACATCGTCATGGCGATGGTTCCCCTTCTTCTTCCCCTTCTTCACATCATTCACCCTCTCCTTCCACATCTAGGTGTAGCCATCATGAACACAACTAAGAGGATAAAGGTAAGAAGGATGAAAGACCTCGACGGGAAAGTCAAGAGAGAGGACAAGGATAAGGACGTAGGGAGAGTGGAGAATAACATAGACATCACAGGCATCATGAAAGAGATGATCATGATAAGCCCCTACTTGCAACCCGAAGTATGTTTGACATAATGGAGGTAGTAACTCGTCAACTGCAGCAACGTCATGTTGCGAGAGCTGTAAATATTCAACCTGCTACTGATTCTGACAACTGTAAAAAGAGAAGACCCTTCTTCAGAACCAAAAGTCCAGACAAACTCTTACAACAACAAGAGATTGAGCCCATGTACAATCCTCCACCATCTAACAATTCGAAGCACCCTTTCATCCAAAATTAGAGCTTAACGCATACGGTTATGTTAACACATACCGTAATCGACTGGATTAAGGTAGGCCACCTCCCTAGGAAACTAACTGACCCTGGGAGTCCCTTAATCTATTTACAGATCACCGGAATTGAACCACATAAGGCTCTTCTTGACTTAGGTTCCAGAGTTAACTTAATTTCACGAGAGATGTATCACACCTGGAACCTGCCCCAACTTAAGAAGAGCAACATTCAACTAGAGCTGGCAGACCAGTCCATCACCATTCCCTTAGGATTGGTGGAGGACATCATTACCACTGTGTGTGGTTAGTATTACCTAGTTGATTTTCTAGTGATCGAAGTTAACAACAATGAAGGGGACTTCACAATTATAATGGGAAGGGCATGGCTAAGTACAGTAGATGCATGCCTTAGGATCTGCGATCTTTCCTTAGAAATTTCTAAGATAAACATTTGTGGAAAGATCAAGAAGAGGAAAGTTCCATGCATCACATATAGTGATTCATTAGGTGATGACATGGAGGGATGCTCATCTCCTCCATGCAGTAGGTGTGCCCTTGAAACTTTGCAACAAAGATGCCTGCATGTAGCAATCACACAACCAGTAGTAGACATCCCATGGTTGACAGCTACTCAGAGGAGCAACCAAATATGCATGGAATGAATTGAGGAAACCCATGCCCATAATGAAAGCATATACACATCGGAATATGAGCATCACCAACTTCCACCCCTTAATCTAAGATCATCAATTGGGAGAAGTTGGGCACTTCTTAGAAATTCAAATAGGTGCTCATTATTTTGGATCTCTCCCTTACAACTTAGTCATGGGGGAGATGGCCACTTATGCTAATCATATGGGGCCTTCAATTCTTTTTCAATTTTTTTTTTACACATTTTTGTTTTACAACGTTTTTGTTTTACACATTTTTGTTTTACAACGTTTTTGTTTTACACATTTTTGTTTTATAAATTTCTTTAACTTTTCTAGTTTTTGTTTTACAAATTTCTTTATCTTTTCTAGTTTTTGTTTTACAACATCGTTATACTTTTTCCATTTTGTGTGTGTGTGTGTGTGTGATCCACCCTGTAAGTTTGTCCCATAATAAGTGTTCGGAATGATGGTATGAAGTATTTTCATATTGATTGTTAATGTTTGGTTTTAATCTTTAAGTCACAATGTTGATACTAACAATGTTGATACTGGTTATGGAACTAAAAATGTTCCCTCTAACTAAGGGTCTTATCTCTTCCCATTCTCTCCTTTGTTTCGTCAGAATGGTGGTGGCTCTTTGGAGATGCATCCTTGTTATCCAAGTGGATGGTTTAGCCGAATGCATTGATGCGAAGTCACTGGAAGTGGTTGGTTTGAGGCCAGACTTGGAATGGGATTTGCTAAGTCACATTAATCATGCAACACACAAGGGGCTGTACACCACCTTGTTCTTGGGATTCCATTCCATTCTCTTCTCTCCATCCTTCTCTCCATTGTTCACCTCATTGCCGTTTGTATCATTAGTATATATATTTTGGTTGATTCATTATTTTCTTTTCAGTAAATTCTTGCTGTTAAGACTTTAACTCTTGCCCCAAATGACATTCCCGGAGCCTACGGACTCTTTGAATGTGGGATTGTCAGGGCATTAAGGTCATGAGCCTGCTTTGGGGAGAACCCACTGACATTCCTATTTGGTGCATCAATTATCTTATTTTCCCTAACATTTTTGCAATTAATTTCATTTTTTTCATTTCCATCTTGACATCCATTTCATCGACACCATAGTTGTCCCTTTTTACCTATCTTTCTTCCTCCTTTCCTTTCTCCATTCTAACGCTATCGGAGGTTCGCGATTAGTCATGGGGGTACGGGGCCTAATTTTTTTGATTTTCTCTTAGCCCCCAATTTTTTTGATTTTCTTCCTAACCCCTACACCTTCGGTAGTTCTCATTAATATATTCCTAGATCCATATCAGCCATACCACAACCTAGCCAATGAACTTACACCGAAGTAAGGTATCAATTACATGATGATTCATTTACCCTTGCTAATACAAGATTGTGTTGTGTGTGTAGATGGTGATCATACAAAAATGGATTGGATCTGGAGCAAACACAAGGAATGGAGCAGCATTATAGAAGCTATGCAAGGAGCAAGATCGATGGTGCACTTACGGATGGACAATGAAAGGTGCAATCTTGGTGTTGGCAGCAGCAACACTTCTTTCTATCTCTATCTTTCTCAGTTGCCAACAAAGGCCTAATGTCATTGTAATAAGGTGTTCACCCTTGTTGTTATGAACACTAGTTTTGTCAAGCCTTGTAATGATGATCCGTTCACATGTCATCCCATTAGTTCCATTCCCCTCAATAATTCCATACCTTCCTGATATTATTGTAAGGAACTTGAGGATGAGTTTTCATTTAGTCATGGGGGTATGATTGTAACGATAGAAAAAGTCAATTGCTAGAAATACTAAGCAAAGATCCGTGTACACAGTCTTAACCACAGATCTGTGCGAGGGCCGTGCTGGAGAAAACGAATCCACGGTGCCCTGAATGGTCTTGTTGATTAGACAGGGACTTACTTAATTAGTAAATTTGTCGAATATCGTGATAATGTATGTCTCATATAATTAACTCAATGAATCATAGAAGGAGTAGAAAACAATGTAAAGAAATTGAAATAACGGTAACATCAATGCGACAGAGAAAATCAGATTTTAAAAGATGCGTAATTCCAAGATCTATGTATTGACTCGAAAGCTGAATATATTGCATACAACGTTCAGATGGAAGACTTCGCCTATCTTTGTGCGAAGCATACATAAAACAACAAGGAATCTTTGCAAAAGGGGGTACAGAATGAAGCTTGATCTACCTCGTAAGCCAAAAGTGGAATGCAAGGAAGGTCAAGCTTGGATGTCTCTCGATCAACTTTTTTTGATCAATAAACTTTGCCAATCGTACCAGGTGATCTCTCGATCTTTGATTTGCTCTTTTTGCCTTCGGTAACCTTTGCTCAAAACTGCTAATGATCGCCGATGGAGAGGATAATGTTTTCGCTAAAAAGACCTGTCGCTCCTGCTGCCAATGCTCAAACAATATCTTCTGTCTTTTTCTAGGAAGGAAATTTCTCTGCCAACTGGAGTATTTATAAGTTCAGCATCACATGAAGAAGGCATGGCCCTGGTGACACGTGTCTCGAAATTTCAGAGTGTCGTTGACTTGACAAATTTTATATTGAAACTGGTCATGTCGCATCATGTTTCGGGGGGAGGAGGGCAAAGTACGCTATCAACCACTCCTGCTGAAACTGCCTCATGATTACGCTGCGATACGCTGATAAGCATATTGCTGCGTATGGATAGCAGGTGCATGCCTGGTACTGCCTTAGCTGGCCTTATGTTGTATTACACTTTTTTACACTGCATAGTGTGGTAGAGCGTAATAGAGCATAAAGGTAGTTAACTCAGGCTTCTTTACACTTATTTACGCCACAAAGCGTAATAGAGCGTAAAATGGTCAACTTCACAACAAGTTACGCTTGTTTACGCTGTGTAGCGTGATAAGCGTAAAGTGACCAATCTGTAAAAAAAGAAGAAGTCAATCTGCCGTGCTTCTTTGGACTCTGACTTTGACTTCCTCGAAGCTCATTACGCTTCTTTGCATAATGGAGTGTAAATTCAGCCCTTCTGATATCGGGCTACATTAAGCAGAGTTACGTTAAGCGACATTACGCTATGTTGCGTAACGTAGCATAAAGAGAGAAAACAAAATAAAATAAGGTTAGAATTTGTAAGAAACTTGGAGACTTAATGCTGTGCACCTCTTTGCCTTGTTTTGTCTTCTAAATTTCTATTGCAAACTTTTTCCCGAATCATGAATCTTCGCCCTAGGCCGATTCGTGATTTTCACAGTGTTTCAATGGCCCCTCTTTGTTGACGTTTAGAGGGCTTGCCCAAAAGACATCGACAAAGAATACGAAACACTAGATGGATAAAAGTACCAACAGTGTCTATCGATGGTTACTTAGGTGTCGCCCTATCAATCTAGAAGTGTGGAAGTGAGGGAAATGGAAAATAAAATGGTACGGGAGGAAATTCTTACATAGGTAAGAAGAAGAGAGAGGTTCGGGGAAGACTCAAGTGTGTGAGTATGTCTTTCTGCACATAAGCGATAAGGCCTCCTCCCGCGATTGCATTTGCATGGAGTTATGCCATCATAGTGTAGATAAAAGGGCTTGCATGGACAAATTGTGTTACGTCTGCGTGGCTTGGATGAGTTGTGTTTCACCCATTTTGTCGACTCCCCTTTTTTTTTTGCCCATTAGGCAAGTTGCATTGTGCCAGTTCATGGACTTGATCATAATGCAGATGCGGAAAGCGTATGCTGCATATTTGCATTTTGTACAAGAAAAGCAGATGGAATGGCTAAGGAGGGGAATAAGAGCAAGAGGTAGGATTATGAGGAAAATAGGGTTGCACTCCTAAGTAGACAAGCTAATCTAAGCGGCCATCTCAAAACGCTGTCTGTACTTCACTACTCAGGTGAACGTACTTTTGAACAACGTCCTCGTAGCAAGTAACCTGCAATCAAAGAAGAAAACAGAGAGCACCAATGCTCAGCCGAATCACCGGAGAAGTTGTTGAAACAAGTACCGTCTAGGGCGAGAAAGATTGAGTGGGCCATGAGCAAGGGACCATAGCAAGAGGCCAGGGTCTCAATGTTGATGCTCGACTCAGCATATTGCCACCAAAGAAAATTAGACTCATCGCATCCAACTGGTTATGCAAAGAGCCAGCTAGGTGAATCTATGAAGCCAGAGTCTGATAGTGATGATGAATGAAGATCCCTAAGGCTGTGCTTGATGAGAACTCCTTTGGGGCTCCGAACGGCGAAACTAACCCCTCAGAGGTGCCACTGCTGAAATGGGTGCAATGATGGCATCTCCGAGGGATCAGTAGTATGCCTTTCAGCATATCCAAGGAATCAGCAGAATGCCTATGAGGTATCGATGCTAGGGCTGTCTCAACATCCCACCCCGTTCGTTTTGCAGCAGCGGAGAGACACTTACGCTCGTTTGATTCGTATGTTGGCGGCCTGTAGGTCCCAATTTTAAGTCCTGGTAGACTGTTGTTGCTGATTTTAAGTCCCAGCAGACCATGGTCCAGTTTTAAAGTCTGGGTGGACTAAAAAATGCTAGTTTTATGTCATAGCGGATGGTGGTAGAGCTAATTTATGGTTTCAGCAGACCGTGCTGTGGATGTCAGTTTCATGTCGTGACCCAGGGACAAATCTGTGCTAGTTTTATGTCTCAGCAGATGGATACCTACCTGTGCTAGTTTTATGTCATGGCCTACAGCCGGTGCCAGTTTAGCGTTGTGGCAGATGTGTGTAGGAAATGCCAGTTTTACGTCTTGGTGGACCTATACAACACTGCCAGTTTTACGTCGTAGCGGATGATTGCAATTTGCCAATTTTATGTCATGGCGGACGATCGTTGCCAGTTTAGCATCATTGTGGACGCGTGCAGAAAGTGCCAATTTTACATTGTAGTGGATGATTGTTGCGCCTGATGTTAACACTGGATATGTAGCTAGATGTAGTACCGCTTTAGGTATATATGGTTCACGGGATTTGGTAACTCATTTCCATTGATATTTGCTAGCTTGAATGCACCGTTGCCATACACGTTGGCTACTAAGAAAGGGCTCTTCCAGTTTGCAGAGAATTTGCCTACTGGTTCATGAATGGCCTTGAGAACCAAATCTCCCTTCTCGATTGGACGTGGTTGAAGATTATGAAGGTGCTTCTACCTCTGCTTATCTTGATATTTTTCAATGGTATCAAGCGTCTGTATTCACTTCTCCTCTACTGAGTCTAAATCTATGATCCAAGACTTAGTGTGTTGAGCATCATTTATAATCGTGGAGAGGACCATCCGCAGAGAAGGAACTTGTAATTTGAGGAGAAACATTGCCTCAGATCCATAGACTAGGCTATAGGGTGTACTGTTTGTAGCTGTTTTACATGTGGTACGATACGCCCATAGCACATAGAGGATCTTTTCATGCCATCGTCTTTTGTTACTGCTGAGCATTTTCTTGAGCAAATTGATAATGACCTTATTTGTTGCTTCAGCTTGATCATTTGCTTGCGGGTAATAAGGTGAGGAAAAAGATTGTTTGATACCAAGGCTATCACAAAAAGATTTGGTTTCCACACTACTAAATTATGGCCCATTGTCAGTCACGATAGTCATTGGGAGGCCAAATCTAGTTACGATGTTGTCTAAAATGAAATGGCAGATCTGTTGAGATGTGATCTTTTGCAAAGGGATAGCTTCAACCCACTTTGTGAAATACTCGGTAGCAGTGATTATGAAGCTATGTCCTGTGGAAGATTTTGGTGCGATAGGCCCTATAATGTCTAATCCCCATCGTTGAAAGGGCCATGTAATCTGAGTCGTGTGTAGTTCCGTAGGCGACACATGTATAAGGTTCGCATAACGCTAACACGTGTTGCACGTTTTAACCTTTGTAAGATAGTCTTTTTCTATATACGGCCAATAATATCCTAAGTGACAGATTTTAGTGGCCATGGCCCGTGGGGCTATGTGTCCTCCACATAGTCCCTCATGAACTTTGCCGACTATACATTATGCTTGGTCTTTGTTAATGTAAGTAAGCAATACTCCATCGAAAGAGTGTCTAAAAAGGGTACTATCTCCTATGATGATGTATTGCCTAGCTCACTTGCGGATTGCATCTTTTTGTGCATGTTTTAGCTTGTGTAGTGGTTCGCCATGCAGGAGGTAAGTTTTAATGTTATCATACCATTCTGGCGTTTCATCCGCGAGCAGTGAAAATATTTGCGTCGTATGAATGACAGGATCTACACACTCTATCAGTAAGGTGGGACAGGTGTCAAGTAGGTGTGGCGGCACATTTAATGCTAATGTAGCCAGTGCATCAGCTAGCGTGTTGTCATTTTGAGGCACGTGTTGGGCATCGGTTGCTGTGAACTGCTTTAGAAGATCTTTAGCCATATCGCAGTAGGGCTATAAATGTGCAGCCTTGCAGGCATAGAATCCTGTGATTTGATTTATAATGAACATCGAATCACCCCTAATCGCCAGGTGTTGAACGTCAAGCTCTCTGGTTGTTAATAATCCCCTAAGGAGCCCCTTGTACTCTGCCATATTGTTCGTACAGGGGAAGGTCAAGTGGCAGGCGTGCAGACGTACATCCTCAGGTGACAGCGTAATGACCATGGCGGCACTACCGTCTCTAGCGGTTGAAGCTCTGTCAAAATGTAATGTTGCTTCGAGGCCTGTTAGAACAGGGCTTAGACTATGTACATGTTCATCGGGAAATTCAGGTTCTATTTTCACCTGACTATCAATAGGTGATGTTGTTAGTTGGTCGGCTATCGCTTGGCCTTTCGTAGAAGATTGACCAATGTAATGCAAATCAAATTCTGTCGTGATAGCTTTCCAACGAGCTATTCTACTACTTTCATATAGATTGTGCGTAATAGCCCTAAGGATGTTATTCTAGCAGATTATATTGACTTTGCTATGGAAGAGATAGTGTCTACACTTTTTGAGCGCAAACACTAACGCTAAATAACTACGCTCTACTTCATTATACTTCGTTTCATATGCACATAGAGCATGACTCAAATAGTAGATGGATACTTCTGACCCATCATCTCTCTTTTGACAAAGTAATGTAGCTAGGGCTACGTCTGAGGTTGCGAGGTAAATGTAGAATGGCTAATCCCTTTGTGGCAGGAATACTGTTGGCAAGCGTTGAAGTTCTTATTTCAAGCTATCAAACGCACACTAACAATTGTCTATCCATTTGAAATTAATCCCCTTTTTAAGCAGATACTGCATAGGGTGTAACTTATCCGTTAATCTTAAGATGAACTGCCTGATAAACTGTAACCGCCCTTGCAATCCGCGTAATTGCTTGAGATTTGTAGGGGGTGTCAATTCAACAATGGCCTTGACCTTGTAAGGGTCTACTCATATGCCAGTTTTCGATACCACAAACCCCAGCATGCACCCGGTTTTGACTCCGAATACTCACTTCTTGGGTTGAGCTGAAGGTCGTATTTAGAGCATCTTTTAAGGACTAACTCCAGATCTTCTAAATGATCTTCTAACCTTATAGACTTAACAACTATATCGTCAACATAATCATTCAGTCTTCCTAGGAGGTAATTGCTGAAGATGTATGTCATAGCTCGTTGATACGTAGCTCTAGCATTTTTTAAACCAAAAGGCATCATTGTGTAACAAAAGGTCCCCCAGGGTGTCATGAATGTTGCTATCAGCTGGTGTTCTGGGTTGATGCGAATTTGATTATAGCCTAAGAAGCCATCCATGAAGGATAAAAGCGCATGCCCAGTGATTGTATCCACTAGTTGGTCGATACTCGATAGCAGGAAATTGTCCTTGATTGTGGCTTTATTTATGTCCTGGAAGTCTATGCAGATGCGTATCCCTCCGGTCTTTTTAGGGACAACTACAATGTTAGATACCCAGTCTGAGTAATCGACTGTGTGAATAAAACCAGCCTGGTATAGTTTAGTGATCTCATCACGTACTGCTAGTGTGACTTCTGGCTTAATTTTCTGTGCTTTTTGTTTAATTGCTTTAATATGGGGATCTAGAATTATGTTGTGTTGTATTAGTCTTGGGTCTAGTCTCGGCATATCTTCATATGACCATGTGAACACTGTGATGTTATTCTAGAGTGTCTGTTTTATATTGTCATGTGCCTTTTGGTCTAGTAAAGAACTAACCTTGAAATTTTTGTTCTCACCTTTATGCGTAACCACAGAGACCTCGTTAAGGGGGTCTTCGGTTACATCTCCAGCCTCCAAATCTAGTGTGCGCATCGATTATTCTGGCCAATCTAGAGACGTTTCCGATGTGGCTATGGTTGTGTCATTGAGGGCAAGGTTAGTTTCTACTAATGTGGGATCAAATTTTCTAATGATTCCCCCATGTGGGTTTGTTAAGGCTAGGTGTACAGATAAAGTTTCGTCCATTTGCCAAGTATCCTACAAAATTGCCAAATATGAAAGTAATTAGGAAAATGCTAAGTTAAATGCCACCAGTATTAACGTATGATGCTTGGTTTAGTTTGAAAGAGGTATGGTATGACGTTGCTGAGCGTGAAGAGCTAACCAAATTTTGAGTACCGTGAACAGCCTGTAATTAATGTGACCCGATTACGAAGTGATAAGGTGCAGTAGTTTAAGGTCGTTTCGGACCGTAATGCATGCAATATCTACCGCATTAATGCCCTGATCTTCGGGTTCCAGCTCATGCTGACACCAGCATTTGGGCAAGTCCTGCTTTAATCGGGCATCAAGTCTGTTAGTTTTGCATATTATAAGTAGGTAGTTCTTATCAAAACAGGCTGTTGGCTATTTCAAATTCAAATTCAGCTGTCGTAGAGAGAGGGAGGAAGAGTAGCGTGTTATTTGTGAAGGTTTACAAGACTGTAACTATGGTGCAAAAGGTGAGAGGAAAGAATGCCAAATTGGCAAAAATTGATGAAGTACAAGGGAGTCTGCAGCGTGCTTCGCAGGCCTTGGTCAAAGTAAGAGATGTTACTCCCCTGAATCGGTAGACTATCCCTTACTTGTATTGCTTTCGGTGATATGCTTTTTTCTTGTGTTTATTCTTTTGTGTCATCTGTGTAAACTAGAGTTTTGGGATATAGACCTCATATCAAAACGAGGGTTTAGACAGCGGTATTGCGTCTCTCACCATTGTCTGAGACAAACCTTGCACTATTGCAAGGGTTTAAGCGATCTTGGCTGTATGGCTGAAGCGTAATTTGTAGTTTTTCCTATAGTTTTCCTAAGCATGCAACGGAATCTAGATGGTAACGTGTTTATGTTCTATACAACATAATGGTGAAAACTGTCCTAATCATTTTGGACATAGTCAGGGTTTTATGTTGTATAAACCCTCCCGCAGCCAATGTTCCTCCCCCTCAGACTCGTTTGCAGGGGAAGGCAATATGGTTCTGGAAGGGTGCACTGGAGTTTTTGCCATTTTTGTTGCATAGCTACAGTATCATCGTTTTGTCGCATTTGTCGGGCGATGTGGCTGGAGCTATTTGTTAGTCTGTTCTACACAGGGTGTCCTGGCTTTCCTGACAGATGGGGCTATTGATACTGGTCGACCTCAAGACCGCGAACTTAGCACTAGAGGATTGAGGCGTTTAAGTTGGATTTGGGAGATGCCTAGATTTAGCTGTTATCATGCGTATAATACTTTGTTCGTAGCCCGTCATGTCTCAACTTACTTTCATAATCCACCAGGCACGGTGTAGTACTCAGGCGGATAAGTCGTTTTACTTGCGATGTTGTTAATATGTTTTTCTTTAATGTCTGAACTTGTAGAGCGTAGGATAGTAATGTGCTATATGATACAGGTTCTTCATCAACAAAAATGGATTATTGGGCAATAATGATACATTTTCCTTGACCGAAAGGGCAATAAATGAGTTTACGTCCACTAGTAATGTACGCGCCGGTGTCATGGGGCAAATGGCTTTCGAAATTCTTGAGTATCCTACCCGCTATGCCGATTCCTTCAAGAGTTGTCAGAACCTCGGGTGGTTACATGAGGAATGGACTTTGAACCCACCTCTCACCCTCGCGGACATGCAAAGGAAGCTTCCTCCATTTCCTTTGCTATTTAGACCTGGTAAGGTTTCATTGTTACAATTAGTTACAGGATATTAGTGCTTGAAATGTTGCGTAACATTGTCTTTGCTATCTTGACTTGTGTCTTGTGTTATCAGTTAGGGAATCCTGAGAAGTTACCATCATGATTTCCGGCCGCGAGGTGAACACCCTCCTCTTCCGTTATGGCAACATAAAGGAAGCACAACGCTGGCTCGGCCACGCGGCGGCCCCAGTTGCATTGGTTACTAAGCTACGGGAGGCGAGGCTGATGCATTTGTTTCTGGCTGTAACTCCTGATGTCCCTGCAAGTGAAATGTTAACCTTGGTTAACTCCTTTAGTGAGGGGGCTGAACACTTTTGCATGCACGTGCGTAACGTACGTGTGCATTTTGACATTGATGCTCAACTGTTTACTAACCTTTTCGGCATCCCCTCCGATGGTCTTCCCATAGAAGAAAAGTCAAGGAGAAGCGTCAAATGTCAGGAAGTGCTGGAGGAGTGGTTGGGGACTAAGAAGGACACAAAGGGGATTCCTTGTGAAAAGTTCAAGTTAGAGGTTGCTAAGACCATTTATCCCCTCTTCCGGGCCCAGGCTTTTCCCAGAACACTTTCACAGGGGAAGTTCTTCACCATAGAATAGGCCCGTATCATATGAGAGGTGATTGAGGAAGGGACCCAATTTGAATGGGCAAGCTATTTCGCTAAGGGGTTACGCACTGAAATGATCAGGCTCCACCAAAAGCTCGAGTCTCATTTCAGTGTGCATTTTTCCTTTTTCATAGCTTGCCTCCGGCGTTTTGCTGAATTTTTGGTGGTTTGGAGGAATGGGGCCTGGGTCCAATAGGACTGAGACCAGTTATCCAAACCCTGGATCTCCCACCTCTTCGACACTACCCAGTCACAGGATCCTCCGGAGGAAATTGGGGAGTCGCTTTCTATAACGACTAAGAATGTGGCAGCACCTCGAACGTGGGGCTCGGATAGCATAGGTGGGGCGCTTCCCTCTTACACCGGTGATGCATTATGGGGGAAGTGCCTGGCTGCAGAAATAGTGGACGCTTCAGTCCAGCGTAAAAAGCCTCATCTAACCGAGGTGCCTGTGCTCCAGGATCGACGTGCTCTAAGCACTCGATCATATCACCGACGACGCCTTCCATAAAGGAAAATTTATCAGGGAATTCGCCCCACACTCTACTTACAACGGTGGACGGGGAATCACCTCATTCATCTGTAGCATAATCATGTCAAAATTTTTGGCTACTAACATAATTTCTTAAAAATTTCAATGAACTGATTACCTTTTCTTGTCCCGGTCGGAAGTGCGTCAACATTCTCCACCTCCACTCTCTCTTCACGCACAAAGGTCTATGCGTCACTCACTTTAATAACTGGGGCCTCCTCTTCCAAAACTGGAGCCCCTTCCCCATGCCGTAACACCACTGCCCCTAGCTCAGGGGTCAACCACTCTCTAGGTCCTCCTGTTCATGCCATATAACACATTTAAATAATTCAAAATACCTTGAGTAAGTTGTGTAATATAATAACTACCATAACTTTTACTATATCCCCTCGCTTACCAGGTGGAGGTTTACTCCACTAAAACCTGACTTGTATAGTTCTGCCTATGCCACCATGAAGAAATGCGTAAATGTGCGTTACGCTCGACCCGCTCCTTATGGGAGAGTCAAAATGTCAATGACGACCTCTGGAAGAAGTTGTAGAGATCAGAGAAGGAAAGGATGTCTCTTACCAAAGAGGTTAGAGACTTAAGGTTGCGATGTGAATTCCTGCAAGCTCGAGGAACAGGTGAAGAGGATTGGCGGACAGCTGTCATTGACAACGCTCGCTACAAGACCATGGTCAGAAACAGCGTACAAACCAGTCGTGAATTGGTCAAGCAAAGGATGGAAATAGAGCTCTTGGCCCAGAAGAATCAAGACTAGAAGGACTTTTGTGCAAGTGTCCAAGAGTGGGGGTAGAAGTAAAAGGATCATAAGCATATGTATAAGCGAGAAAGTATCACTTATCATTAGCATTATCGAGATTCTTCCATTGAAGCTCAATCCTTGCGATTGTTCCTCGATGTCATTGGTGCATCTAAGACCTTCGAGAAGTTCCAGGAGCAGGTGATGGTGAGTGCGTCCCTAGAAAGAGAAATTACTCTTCCTGGGGAAGAGACCACAGTCCCTACCTTCTTCCCCAAACCACCCCGGTGGACTAGGATGGAGAAAGGGAAGGTTAAGGCTGGAACTAATCTGGGGAACGGGGTTTGGTCTGAGTTGACCAAAGATGAGATTATGCAATGCCTGTGGGTCAGTTTAGATCAACTCCCCTTTGCTGCAGATGCAGGGATATCGTGAGTAAGTTTTAGTGTTATTGAATTTAAATTTTCTGAATTGTCCTATCATGGCTTTTGCTGATGTACTTGTTGTATGTAGTTACAAGGAACAAACGAAGAAGATGGACAGGATGAGGAGCACGTTCAGGAAGGAGAGAGTAATGATGCAGATCATCCCCTTGGGGAGCAAGTGTTAGTGGAAGAGCCCTATGAAGATGACGTTCCTCATGAAGGAATACTTCCTAAAAGGGATGACCCATACGAAGATGATTTGTTAGGCTTAGAGCCAGAGTTAAGGGATACGGGAGACAGTGGTACTAGAGGGGATGCGTAATTATGATTATGCATGATTTTATTTATGAGGTTGAACAAAGACAATATAAATTTTGGCTTGATTAATCATGAAATTTTCTTTATGTTATGTTTTTTTTAATTTTATGTCTTTATTTATATAAAGCGTAAATAGAATTGTTGAAGGTTTTGGATATGTGGCGCTATATGACTGTAGAATGGAGTTGCTAGTTTAAGGCCATTGCGGGCTGTTACATAGTGTTTGCGTAAGATATAAATGAATTTGCTAGTTTTAGGCCGTTGTAGGCCATTTGCATACGTGGGAGAATGCAATTGATAAAAGTGTACATATTTGCGTAATCGTACTAATATAACTAATAGGAGTCAAGAAGCGTAAATGGTGTAAACTGGGAAACGTAAATGGTATAATGGATAGAAGACATAAATATATGTATATTAAACAAAATTGACAGTCAAAATTTATAAGCATAAATGGCAAAACTAGTGAAAATGTAACGATGTGCGTAAATACCACGCAGGTCAATCGCTAGCCCGTAATTGTTTCTTGATAGCTTTTACGTTGAGTGGTGCGTAAGGGCAAGGAGGCTTATGGCCTGACTCCTCCACATCATCCTCCTCTCCCTGAAATGGTAGGTCGGCCCAGGATAGGCTGTCATTAGTTATTTTGACTTGTTCGGGAATTTGGACATGGGTTTGATCTTCAGGCATTTCAATTTCTGAACCCCATTCTTCCTCAATGTTATTGACGATTCTAGAATTTATTTCATCACCGTGTATCACTACCTCTCCTCCTGCATAAGGTAGGTTTATCTCTTGGTGTATCGGTGATGAAACTGCCCTCAGTTGGGCTAGCCAGGACCTCCCTAGAATCAGGTTGAAGCTAGGCGTCTCCTCGACAACGATAAATGTGATATCTGTTGGGAATTGGTCTCCTACCAAAAAATCGATATGTACAATCCCTTTGACCTGAACTCATGCCCTGTTGAATGACTTTAGGCACGATGTCATCGTAGGACTGATCTGGTCGACCAGGCCCAATTTATCCACTATAGGATAAGGGATGACATTCGTAGCCGCACCATCGTCAACGTGCACCCTTCGGATCCGATGTTGACCAACCCGGATGGTGATGAACATGGGTTCTATCATCACTCGACATTTCTCAGGATCATCTTTGATGGATTCATCATGAAAGATCAATGGGGTAGGTTTGGGTCACTTAGCGGTGGGGGGAAACATGACAGCATGTATCGCTTCCTCTTCCACTGGTAAGCTTTCATCCACAGGTATGGATGTCAGCATACGGACCATAGCCTCACGGTGCTTTTGAGATGTCATAAGTAAGTCATAGAGGCTCAATGTTATGTTCTTCTATTTTAGAGCCTGCTTGACTTGCGTAAATGCATCGAGGAGGTCCCGCTCTCGGCTGGGTGGCTTGTCCACTCTTTCTTCTTCCATTCGTCCTAAGAGACGAATTTCCCGAGGCGGAATAGCGTTGGTCAGAGGGTTGTATTTCTTTCTACCGAGGGGAGATGGTTATGTTTCTATACCTTTGTTTTGCCCAGGAGGTGTAGGCAAAGGTACAGAAGTTAGGGGCTGGGGCTTAGCAAACCCTAGCGTAGAACGGTCTTTAGTTGTGTTAATTGATGCATCTCCTTCCTTTTTTTTATTGGATGGCGGTTGATGGTTTTGGTTAGAGGCTCGCTCCTGTGTAAAAGGGGAAGCTGATGGTTTTTTTACCCTAAGAACAAAAGGTGCCTTAGGAGTAGGTGTGGGTATGGCTGTAACTTTATTGCTAATGTGAGACTGAGTTATAGTTTGAGAGGGTGTCCGAATAACAAAGAGTGGCCTCAAGACGCCGCTAACTACCGATGAAGAACTTGCCTCTTGGGATGAACTGATAGGTACATGTAACACAAAGGGTTGTTTAGGCGGTACCTTCCTCTCATTGTCCGTACTTACCATGTTGATGGTGTACATTACGTTATTTGCATTTAATGAGTCTTTGTACACATGCATCACCTGGTTTTTGGGACGTGTTGGACTACTGCTATCTAGTTTCAAAGAACCATCATTAATCATGTGTTGAATATCGTCCTTCAACACCCAATAGTAATCAGTGTCGTGACCACACAACTGGTGGTAGTCACAAAAACGGTCTAGCCTAAAAGACTTAGGGATTGGCGGTTCATTGGGTAGAGCTAAAGAATGATTCTTCAGCAATTCACAATGGCGCCTGTGATGCTGCAGAGCTTCTTTGGATACTTTTTTGTTTTGAATATATCCTACTCCTAATAATTGTTTCAATAGTTTCAAATGCTTTATAGGCAGGGCTGTATATTTTGAACGATCTTTACGCTTGAAGTTTGGTTTTGACTGTGAGGGCTTTTCAGGGGCAAGTGCTTCTTGGCCAGTGCTGCTTGTACCAGCCGTGGTCTTGGCAGGCGTTGTGGGTGCCTTCTTGTTATTCTTGTTTTTGGCACCCTCGGCTAGTGCAGCTACTGTCGTCATTGCTGTTTTACCTTTGTCTTTACCCTTATTATTGGCGTTCTTATAACCTACATACGCTGGGTCTTTGCTAGCCTCCGCAGCATCTTGGATGTCCTTTGTTTGCGTGAAAGCTTGAATCAAGGAGCGAGGGGCAAGGTAGTATAGTTTAGACTTGATGAAGTCGTTAACTACTCCTTTGAAAATAGCCAACAGATGGGCTTCCGCAATAGGCTCGCGGATTTCATTCAGAGTAGTGCTCCATCACTGTATAAACTTCTGGACTGGCCCAAGCGGGTTTTGTTTCACTCCCATAAGTTGGTCTAACATGACTTTCGGCTTTAAATTGTATTTAAAGCGAGTCACAAATTGTGTTAGGAGCTCTTCCAAGGTTGAGATGGAAGAGCGAGGGAGTGCTCGATACCAATCCAAGGCCTTACCTGCCAGAGACATTACAAAGACACGGATAATCGTATGAGGCCATTGTTGCAGTAGCAAGGATTCAGACCTAAAGGTAACGAGATGAGCATTAGGATCACCTTCCCCATTGTATTTAGTAAAATGGGGCAACGACATGCCTGGAGGCAACAACAGCATGGGGACTACTGGGTTGATGGGGTCATCATGGTAGAAATCCATGACCTGTATTGTATCAGATCCAGTAGCTTTAAGGCACTTAACTTCCTCGGTGAGGGTTTGAATAAGCAAAAAGCTTGATCCAGACCTGTTGAGGATGAAGTTGGTGCTGGAGGAGCAGGGGGTTGTACTGAAAGAGCCATTCCAGGCAATGGAAAGGGAGCGATAGCTTGGCTGACAGACGGTGCAACGGGGACTGTCCCCGTAGATGGAGCTACCTGTGAAACCCACCACCTGATAGGTTGTGCAGAAAAATTGGCCGTCACCGGATGTGTAGGATGGAGAGTGTAAGGATGTTGTGCGGTTATTTGAGGGACATGTGTGGTAGATGTAGCTAAGGGTTGCACACCGTATAACGCAGATTGATTATGTTGTGCAACAAGCATGATCCACTGACCAGCCATGGGTTGTTAAACAAATCGTTGCAATTGAACAGTGGTTGCGATCTGTTGCCTTGCAATGGGCTGTGACAATAAGGTTTGCACCGGATTTTGCACTGGGCAGGTTATAGACGTGGCATGGACCTACACTTGGGGAATGAAATGGGGTGCGGTAGATGCAGGCATCATCGACAGAATACTGATTACATGCAACGAAAGGATTACTCCCATGTTATTTTGGGATGGCATTTGTACTTGCAAGACTGAGGATTGCATGGTGGCTTGCGAGATGATGGGAATATGCATTTGGGTGGTTATGATTGGGTTGAGATGGGTAGCTTCTCTGGTGAGAGGATTAAACAGGGGATTCACATATGTATGGGGGCTAAGGGTATGGTATGAATCCATGTGTTTAGACTGAGCTACGAATTCATCTTCCTCCTCCTCCCGTTTTGAGGTTCTAGAATAGACTGTGTAGTCCAATTCTTAGCCATAACTAGTTGGGATAGGAGTTCATGATAATGATCAGTCAGGGGGATGATGTCATAAGTAGTAGGGATGAAGTCTTGACCACCTCTGTGGATCAGCTCGTAATTTCATTTTGCTTCTATCTCGGCTCGGCTAAGGGTAAGTTTCGCTTGGATCTTGACACAAATGAAATTATACTCTTTAGGAGTCAAGATGGTGAGTGAAGGATCCTTACCCTGTAATCGCAATGAACGATGCGATGGTCCTTGAGGTCCTGTCACACTAAAAGCTGATTCAGGAATGGTAACGGGATTTATAGTTATTGCACCCGAGTCAGTGGCAATCATAGCTGCAGTGGTTGTATGTTTAGAATCCATCTCTCAGATAGATCGATGACAACAAAGAAAAGGTTTAAAAGGTGATGGAAAAAAAAATTACGATTTGGCTTTCTACCCTATAGGACTCTAAAGGAGTTGTTATTGTGACCAATCTACACCACACGATTTTCATAAACTTCCCTAGAGGTATTACGTTTACATTTTGTGAATGCAGGTACGGATTGCTTACAGGGCTAAACCATAAAATACGGATCAGAGGTTCAGGCCCTCCTTCTAGCACTAGAAAACTATAATGGCAGAAAATGTCGGTCGCTAGAAATACTGAGTGAAGATCCGTGTACACAGTCTTAACCACGGATCCGTGCGAGGGCCATGCTAGAGAAAACGAATCTGCGGTGCCCTGAACGGTCTTGTCGATCAGACAGGGACTTACTTAATCAGTAAATTTGTCGAATATCGCTATAATGTATGTCTCATATAATTAACTCAATGAATCATAGAAGGAGTGGAAAACAATGTAAATAAATTGAAATAACGGTAACGTCAACGTGATAAAAAAAATTGGATTTAAAAAGATGTGTAATTCCAAGATCTATGTGTTGAATCGAAAGCTGAATATATTGCATACAACGTTCGGATGGCAGACTTTGCCTATCTTTGTGCGAAGCATACACAAAACAACAAGGAAACTTTTCAAAAGGGGGTACATAATGAAGCTTGATCTACCTCGTAAGCCAAAAGTGGAATGCAAGGAAGGTCAAGCATAGATGTCTATCGATCAACTATTTCTGATCAATAAACTTTGCCAATCGTACCAGGTGATCTCTCGATCTCTGATTTGCTCTTTTTTCCTTCGATAACCTTTGCTCAAAACTGCTAATGATTGCCAATGGAGAGGATAATGTTTTCACTAAAAATACTCGTCGCTCCTGCTGCCAATGCTCAAACAATGTCTTTGGTCTTTTTCTAGGAAGAAAGATCCCCCTTTTCTCTATCAACTGGAGTATTTATAAGTTCAGCATCACATGGAGAAGGGATGGACTTGGTGACATGTGTCTCGAACTTTCAGAGTGCCATTGACTTGACAAATTTTATATTGAAATTGGTCATGTCGCATCACGTTTCGGGGGGAGGGGGGCAAAGTACGCTGTCAACCACTCCTACTGAAACTGCCTCATGATTATGCTGTGATACGCTGATAAGCGTATTACTACGTATGGATAGCAAGTGCGTGCCTGGTACTGCCTTAGCTGGCCTTACGCTGTATTACACTTTTTTACGCTGCATAGCGTGGCAGAGCGTAATAGAGCATAAAGGTAGTTAACTCAGGCTGCTTTACACTTATTTACACTGCAAAGCGTAATAGAGTGTAAAATGGTCAACTTCACAACAAGTTACGCTTGTTTACGCTGCGTAGCGTGATAAGCGTAAAGCGACCAATCTGTAAAAAAAGAAGAAGTCAATCTGCCGCGCTTCTTTGGACTCTGACTTTGACTTCCTCGAAGCTCATTATGCTGCTCTGAGTAATGGAGCATAAATTCAGCCCTTCAGATATCAGGCTACATTAAGCAGAGTTACGCTGAGCGACATTACGCTATGTTGCATAATGTAGCGTAAAGAGAGAAAACAAAACAAAATAAGGTTAGAATTTGTAAGAAACTTGGAGACTTGATGCTGCATGCCTCTTTGCCTTGTTCTATCTTCTAAATTTCTATTGCAAACTTTCACCCGAATCATGAATCTTCACCCTAGGCCGATTCATGATTTTCACGATGTTTCAATGATGAGACACGATATCACATGCACTGCAATATCGCATATGCAATATTGCGTCATCCCCTGTGATATCGCGTATGCGATATCGCGGTCCACCACCAAATCTATAAATAAGAGGCAGCACTACCCTTATTTCCCATCCTGGTCTAGAAGTAGGAAAACTCTGGTAGTTTGATCACTCCAGAGATAGATTATTTTCCATGTGCCCACAATAGGAGTCCTGGAGTGAACGAATCTTTATTCGAGCAACATTGTACCTGAACACATGTTGTGTACGAAAATAAAGAGAAACTTGATTGGATAAACCTTGCAGTGCATGGAATAGGATTTTATTTAATTGTTATTTATTACTTTCCTAGAATGTGGTATGAGTACGACTTGATTACGAGCATCTAAGGATGTGTACGGTTAGTCAAGGAATCGGTTGCTCATCGCATGCGGTATGAGTACGACTTGATTATGAGCATCTTGTGTGACTACTTGGTAACCCAATGGCACATCCAGGATCTATGGTTGGTAATCCCAGTGGTAGTCATGCATGAAAAATGTGTATGGTTAGTCAAGGAATTGGCTACTCATCGCACTTAGGCTAGTTAGATTCTCTCAACCCTTTCCTCCTAGTTAAGTGCCTCAGTACGACCACTTCGAGCACGTGTGTTACGTGTGGTGATCCCAGTAACGATTAGTGTTTGGTAGCCATAGTTACATAGTTTAGGGTGTGTACGGTAAGTGGGAACGAATGCTGATGCTAGTTAATTTAGACTTAGGTCCTTAGATAGGGTTAGTTAGTTCTCTCAACCCTTCACCCTTTAGCATAGGAGAAAAATCCATAAAAGACCATAAAAATCATATACCTCAGACTTACTTAACCATACACCGTGACAACAACAAGTAATTCTGGGAAGATAACGAATGATTAACCCCAAGTTTTCCATGGGGCATTTAGGCATTTAGTCTATGGAGTTCGACCAGATCGCACGTGCGACGCTCGTTTCATATGGTTGAGTGTAGGGGTACCTCGCCACTCATCAGATGAATAATGGAAAGAGAAGGAATTGCAAAGATCAGGATGCGAGATACCTTACCATGTATGCAATAGGTTCTTTTGTTAATTTTGATTAAAATGATCATCATACCTATTTGGTCAGGTTTCAAACTGAGTTCATACCTTTACTAGTGATGCTGTAGTACCTCATGCCAAACTTAGCACCATATGACCACCACAACCATATCAAAACATCACTACTCAAGAATGGAAAAAAGGAAGTAGTTTTGATTAATTAATTATTTAAACATTAAAATATAAGGAAACTTGGCCATTCATTGGAGGGATGCCTTCAGGCATGGGTAACATTTCTTTCTAGCCTAATAGCTAATGTTAATCCCACCAAAAGAGTACCTTTAGGCATAGGTAACATGTTTTTCCAGTCACATGATGAGATTATTTTGAGAAATCTTTGGGATTCTTGGAAGTAGCCTACCTCTAGGCATAGGTAACATGTCTTTCCAGTGGTACCATAGGAATCAATTTTCTTTTGTGAATTAATTAATTGGTGTTTGTGGTTTCCTTACTAAAGGACCACCTTTAGGCATGGATAACATGTCTTTCCAGTGACATGGAAAGGCAACACTTATTTAAGAACATGCTTCCATCAAAATTAAAACATGAGTGATGATATAAACACATAGAGTAGTAATATCCATATAGGAAGTGTAAAGAGTCATCAAATTCCCTTGATATCATACCCTTTTTCATTCCTTCTTGGTTCTTCTTCTTTTCTTTAGGGCATAATGATTATGAGTTAATTTTAGTTTCATGTTAGAAGAACCATATTAATTTCATGATAAAGACCTCTTATTTATAGAAATTGAAGGAATGGATGATGTGTTTTCACCGCTTTACACAATTATTTACCAAATATTCTTGATAGCATAGGAAAAAACCACAACACATGGTGTTTATTTTTGCATCATGACTAGAAATGTTATAGAAAAAAACTAGTAAATATTTACAAAAACATAAAGCAAGTGATTATAGAAAATATAAAGTTATAAAGAAAAGGAAAGTAATAAGAAATTGAAAACATACTAAGAATTAGAAAATTTTGAAGAAATAGAAAAATGATAAAAAAAAATTATAAAACAAAATGTGAAAATATACTTATTGGTTCTTGATTTAAGATGGGGCATCTCCCCCACACCTAAACTCATGGGTGAGTATTCAGAAAATGGACCACATATTTTCTTTTTTATACATCCTAAGTTTTCCATTTATCATATTTAGTGATTTATGTTTTCACTTATTAGCATATTTATGTTGACCTTTTGGTATCTCAAAATGTTAAAAAATGAAGAATGTGGAAATGTGCTTGTGGTCTTTTAGGGATAAGAAAGAACATGATGATAAAATCAGGACACGAGATTATTAGTGTAAAGCAAGGCCTTCATGATGATTGAAACAAGAGCTAGGATGACAAAATGAGAATTAAGTTATCAAGATGAAATATGGGATGATAAAATGAGAGCTAGGATGTTGATCTAAGATGACACAAGGTCTTAATTAGAAAATGAAGTCTAGAGGCAAAAATAAGATGTTTTGAAGTCTATTAAGATGACCAACATGATAGAAAAATATCCTAGAGTTTGAAGTGAAATTGTAGGCTAGACATCCTAATATAATAGTAGATGTTCCAATTGTTGCTAGGATGTCCCAGTTGAGATGTCCCAATTTTTCCATGGGACTTCCCACCTGAATGTGAGTTGTTTATAGATATACATTCCAAGCTTAAATGGGATGTCCCAGCTAGTTGTTTCCTAGAAATTGCATGGATTTCAAGGAGAATTTGGAAATTAAAAGGATTTAAAATAAAGTGGAATTCTTTGGAAATGTCAAAGCATTATTCATTGATATATATATCATTGTCTATATCAAGTGAATTGCCTTTATTTCTCATTGTTTCCATCATTTGTCAATTGCTATGAATTGGTGATGTACACCTAAGTGCAAGGTATTTGTAAAGTTAGTTACATTATTTTCTTGAATGTTTCTCTCTTTGTAGCCCTATAGGGTTGATGTGCTTCTTACGAGAAGACATCTTGTGAGCTTGTTGGAAATTTGTGGGGTTGAGTGTGTTTCTAGCAAGAAAACATTCCATGTAGAGTTCACGTCATTATAAAGGTTGTGGAATCCTTGAAACCATATTTTGAGCTTGTTGGAACCTTGTAGGGTTGAGTGTTTATCTAGTGAGAAAACATTTTTAGAAGAGCTCAAACTTTGTAAAGGTTGTGATGTCCTCTAAATCACATTTTTGAAGGAACAAAGTTTGAAGATGTATAAGGATTCTAACCTCCAAGTGTGGAGGTATCCAAGTTGGAGAACCACATAAAAATTATGTGCAGTTTTGGTTATCTTAGTTGTTTGAATTATGGAACTTATTCAACTCTCATTATATGTTCTCAATATTCAAGTGGTATTGGAGCCTGGCACTTTCAATTTTGGAGCTTAACATCTCAAGAGTGAATGATGGAAGGGGCATCCTACATCAAGCCACCAATGTTTGATGGGGATCAACTTCACATAATAGAAGGATACAATGCAACGATTCTTTGAATCCATAGAGTTCAAAGTCTAGAAGTATATTCTTAAAGGGTACATACCACTAATCAGCAACACCACTAGAGCTACCAAGCCAAGAAGCAAATGGACACAAAATGGAAAAGATAAGTTCATGTTTGATTTGAAAGTAAAATGATATCTTTATTATGCTTTCAGTAAATATGAATGTAATAGAGTAGCTAGATGTAAAATAGCTAAAGAAATTTGGGAAACACTATAAGAAACATATGAAGATACATATGTTATCAAACAATCAAAGCTTTTGGTGCTACAAAGTGAGTATGTTAATCTCATAATTAAAGGTGAAGAGAAAATAAAGGATTATTTCTCTAGAGCCAATGATTTAGTTGTAGCCATTTGTGGGAATAGAAAAATATTAGACTAAAAGTGATGTGATTATTAAAATGATTAGAACTTTGTAGCCTAAGTTTAGACCAAAAGTCATAGCCATGGAGGAAATCAAAGATTTTTTAGTTCTAAAATTTGAAGAGCTTCAAAGTGCACTTATTTCCTATGAGATGAACCTCATTAGTGAAGGTACGATCAAAGAAAATCCTATTTTCCTTAAAGGTTCATCAAAGGAAAATGAGTCACCTAAACATGAAGCGAATGATGAGGTTGAATTGGCTCTCTTGTTAAGGAGAGTTCAATGATTACTTATAAGAAAAGGAAAAAGCTTCAACCAACCCGACACCAAAGGTAAGGAAAGAGGTAAGAATTTTAAAAGTTCAAATCTTGATGCATCCTCTATAGAATGTTGGGTTTGTGGTGGTAGAGGCCATGTGGCCTCTGAATGTCCAAGTGTTGGTAGGTTTCCAAAGAAGGATCAATCAGAAGCTGACATGAAAAACAAACATCTCTACACAAGCTCAGATGATGAACAAAGTGAGGAGAAAGCTTATGGTACTACAATAGATTCACATCTTATATGCATGGCTCTTACACATGAAAAATCTACATATGTCCTTGAAGAATCTAAAGGTAAAGTTGATGAAAGGTATAGTGAATTGCAATAGAAAATTATTATTCTACATTATTTGGTTACAAAATCAAAGAAAAATATGCATAGAAAAGATACTAAATTTTTTGAACTATATACTATATACTCCACTCTAAAAAGGGATCTCTTAGATGTAAAGGTTGAGGTTCAGTTACTAACCTAGTTATATGAGCAAAAGTGTAGAGACACAAGATGCAAAGACTAGCAAAAATTAGGAAGTGTCTCAAAATCAACACAACAAAAAAGATATGAAGGATGCTTCTCAAATGAACACTTGTATAAGTTTGGTATCATCTTAAAAAAGAAACAAGACTAGGTTTGATTATCCTATCCAAACTAGAGATACCTTATATTTTTGCTATAATGTATGTTGACATGAACAATGTTATTATCAACCATCTATGGAGCAAAATAATGTTGCTACTTTTTCTTTTCAAGAGGAGTCTAGTAAGTGTATTTTGTAGGATACAAAAGCTTGAAGAACTAATGAACAAGTGGAAAGAATAGTACCCATAACTAGAAAAAAATATTAGCCCTTTCCTTTTGAAGAACATGAGCATGACAAAGTAGCAATCTCACATGAGTTTGGAGATTCAAAAAAAGGTGTTGATGAAAGAAAAGGTAAGATACAATTTCATGCTAAGGAGGTACTCTATGATGGAGGACTTCATCTGAAACTTCATTAATCATGTTTATGCTAGAAATCAATCAAGGTAAGTAATGGTAAATCATTATTCCTTTACTTGGTAGACTTAGTGTAGATTAGTTTATGTTTATAAATGCTAGTAGTTAAGGAAATTAATTAGATGGATGCTATTGGAAATATTTGGTTATCCAAAGAAAATATCACTTGATCTTGCAAGATGTTAAGCATAAGATAAAAGCATATAACCATCAAATTTTAATGGATATTGATTTGATTGGTCTCAAGGAAGAATCAAGGTACAAAAACTCACAAGGTAGGATTTGATAAGAATGCATCATCTCTCTAGTGTTAGAACATATATACTTTGTGATGCAGATATTATGATTATTGTTGGGTTGTAATACTAAATGGTTTGAAATATTTTTGGTGAGTATTGGCTTATCATTTTTTTAACTAATAAGTAATGATTTCAAGTTGTTAAAGACTCTTGACTAAAATTCATAAATATTTTAAGAAAGATCAACAAATAGCTTTTCATCAAAAGGAACATTATTGTGCTATGCTGGTATCTATTGTTGAAATGATATTTATCATCTATTGAAGCTACTACTAATGAGAGACTTGAAGTTCAAAAAGTTTTCATACTTGATCTTAGTATGACATTGTAGATTTATTGATATGTAGCACAAATTTATGAAATTTAAGTAGTAGATGCATTGTAAAAGTTGGAAGAAAATCAAAAATTATGCAAGGGAAGCCTATACTTCATCAATAGTCATTATCTTTTGGACCATTAGTGTAGGGGAAGTTTCAGAGACTCTCATTGAAAGACACTCAAGTTTCAAGACTTCCAATTCTAGCACACATGGTAAAAAAAGCAAGAAAAGGTTTATTCATTATTAAATCTATTAAAGTATCTAAGGTAAAAGTATAAGCTAATTTCAATCAAATCAATTTTGGATCTTCTACCTGAAGATGGTATTATTGGTGATGACATTTGAAATTGGCATGGTTGTATCAAATTTCTTTTTGAGATTCGCGTTAGAAATATGATTGATTATTTTAAGATATTCAACATGATCAGTTGTGCAACCTTAATCATTCTTATGAATATTTAATCTAAGGTCTTCAAAGAAAAATGTGCGCTCACTCTCTCCTTGGTAATGAAATCTACTTCTACTATCTTTTTGACGATGTTCAAAAAGAGGGAGAAGATATTATTCATAAGATCATAAGATCATATGTATTGGATATATGATGAAGACTATTTGTTAAGACTTGGCATTTATTATTGATATAGTCTTCATGATCATAAATCTTGGCCAATACAGTAAATAGTAATTTTTCTACTAATGGCTTACTTGATTCTCAATGCTCAAACTTTGGTTCTAAATAGAAATATTATATTTTCACATTTGGAAGGCTCTAATTATGTCTCTTTATGATCAATGGATTATGTGCTCTTTAGATATGAACAACTCTTAATAGGATATTTTTCAGCCCTTTGAAACCTTTGTTGAAGGATGTGTACTTGTTAATGGCTATTCATTTCTTTGTCATCCTTAGCTAGATATATTTACAAATGTTTATTCTTTTAATTGCTTAATCATATGATATTATGGATCATGCTAACCCATTTTCTTAAGTTTTGAACATAACCAAAAAGAAGGAGATTGTTCACCTTTCGGTATATCAAAACTTTAGAAAATGGATAATATGGAAATGTGCTTGTGGTCTTGTAAGGATAAGTAAGAACATGATGAAAAAAATTTGAGATAAGAGCTTATTAATGTAAAGACAATGACTTCATGATGATTGAAACAATAGTTGGGATGAGAAAATAAGAATTGAGTTGTTAAGATGAAAATTGGGATGACAAAACAAGAGTTGGGATGCCAATATAGGATGACATAAAGTCTTAATTAGAAAACAAAGTCTAAAAGCTAGGAGAAGATGTTTCAAGATATGATAAGATGACCAAATGACAAAAAAATTTCCTAGAGTTTGAAGTGTAGTTGTAGGCCAGACATTCTAATATAATAGTAGAAATTGTAATTGCTACTCGGATGTCCTAGTTGAGACATCCTAATTTCTTTATGGGAATTCCCACCTAAATGTGAGCTATTTGTAGATAATTGTTCCAAGCTTGAATGGAACGTTCCAACTAGTTGTTTCCTACCTATTGCATGAATTCCAAGGAGGATTTGGAAAGTAAAAGGCTATAAAATAAAGTGGAATTCATGGGAAACATAGAAGAACCATTCATTAATATATCTATCATTATCTACATGAAGTAAATTGGATTTTTTCCTTGTTATTTTCATCATTTGTGAATTATTATGAATTTTTGTATGTGTGTAAAAGCACAAGGAATTTATAAAGTTAGTTACATTCTCTCCTTGACTCATTCTATATTTGTAGCCTTCTAGGGTTGATGTGCTTCTTCTGAGAAGACATCTTGTGAGCTTGTTTGGACCTTGTAGGATTGAATATGTTTCTAGAAAGAAAAAACTTTGTACAAAGCTCATGTCATTGTAAAGGTTTTGGGATCCTTGAAACCACATTTTGAGCTCTTTGGGGCCTTGTGGATTTGAGTGTTTGTTTAGCAAGAAAACACTCCAAGCAAAGCTCAAACTTCTAGATCACATTTTTGAAGGAGCAAGTCTAGAGGTGTGCAAGGATTCTACTCTCTGAGTGTGGAAGTACTTAAGTTAGGGAACCATGTAAAAATTATGAGCACTTTTGATTGTCTTGATTCTTTGAATTGGGGAACTTATTCAACCCCTCTTCTAAGTTCTTGGTCCTTAATTTAACATTGATGATAATCAGGTTTCAGCCATTTGGAGATATATATTTAGTTGTAATAGAAAATATTTTCTTTTTAGAAGATCCAAATATGTTTCCTTTTTTATTTTCTATTTTAGTTCTTGGTTCTTCTAGTTTAAAAATTTCTTTTGGTGTATAGTCAAAGTGTATGATGTCCTTTTTTAATTTCTCTATTTTCTTCATTTTCATAGCAAAAAAATATAATAATTATGTTGTATGTTTCCATGCATCTTTTGGATAGTGTAGTATTCTCATTTTCTAGCCACTAGATGTTTTTTGGTTTAGTGGCTATTGTGTAAACATGCTTTTGTACATACACTTGTTCCTCAAGTTTGTTGTGGGCTTGTATAGGGATTATGTTAACACTTTGAAATTTTAGCTCACAACTACATCCTTCTCATTATTAGTAATGCATGGAAATTTCTTTCTCCCCAGAGTGCCATGTTCAACTGCTATGTTTTATTTTGGAGTGATGATGATCATTGGATTTTGAGTGGGATTAGGAGGCATTATTTTTGTGAGGATAAAGGTTGCACCATATTGTCCTTACACTAGTTTGGATGAGCTAGTAGGTCTACTAGTTTTATTCACACATATGGGAACCATCTTAACAAAAGAAAATTTTTGAAGCTTGTGCTTAGGACTACTAGTACTATTGTCCTTTTGTTTGTATAGAACAACTAACATTCTTTTATTGAGGTTGTAGTGCCAATTCTTCCTGCATTGTTGGTGGTAACATATGTTGAAGGGAAGTATGAGAGTATTAAGGATATGAAATATGGTGAGAGGCATGGGATGGTGATTCTATATGAGATGTTATGGGTTAATGGTATTTAAGAGGGTAGGAGTAGTGAGTTGAGGCATGAGCAATATAACCATCTCGAGAAATAGGTTGTTGAATATAATATCCATAAGGATCCAAATGTAAATAAGGATATTACTAGTTTAATGATGGCATGCCCCATGATTTTTGGTTTTTTCATCTTTGTTGATAGTAGTCTTAAGGTTAAGGAGTCCTATTTGGACACTATTGTTGATTGTAGGACTATCTATAACTGCCTGGTGGATAAGCTAATCTCCTAGGCATTTACTTTTTCACAAACTTGGGATTCAAAGCAAAAGCCCTAGACTCTTATAGATGTAACATAATTGGTAAGTAGCCCTTTCGATGTTCATATTAATAAATGTCACATCCATCCATCCTTCTCTAAATTTGAGTTTGTAACCTCTTCTACTTTACTTGTTTTTTCTTTTTGCCGATAAGTATTCTTGCCTATTTTATTGTTCTTTCTTCTTTTATTGTCTTGATTAATTAATTGTACTTTATTTACCTTATCCTATATGATCTTCAAGTTGTTTGTGACTTTTTCATCCATCAACTTCCACATGTTATCTACCCTTGCTTCACTGTTCGCAATAGACTTATGTATTGACAAGGTTTTGTGTGAAATCATCTCATCAAGAGCTACCTCTTCTTCCTAATCATAAAATAGATCTCATTTTAAAAAAGGATTGGATCCTAGCTATATTCCTCTACACTCTTCATTTTGCATAGCTCTCATTCTTCTTTTGTGACATCTTTAATTAACCTTTGTATCGGATAGATTCTTAGTCCTGATAATATTCCTTGGGCATAGATCCCAAGAATCTTCCTCATTTTGTTATGAAGCCTATCTATGATGTGATGAAGTTACTCTTTTTGAAAAAATCCATGGCTTGGGCATCTTTGTAGTAGAGAATAGTATTTGCTCAAGGGTGCATCAAGGAATTCTTGGTTTTTTTTCTTCCATCCTTGTATTTATTTTCTTAGATTGGAAATTCTTGAATAGGTTTGGTATTTCTTGTTGAAGAGCTCAAGTATTGTAAACCACTAGTGGATTGAATGTTGTTTTAATGATCTATACCAGTTTCAACTTGTTCTATTAGTATCCTAGGAAATAACTTAAGCTTTTACCACTTACTTTTAATATTTTGCATGGTGTAGGAATCATGGGAGACTTATGAATGATGTTGTGAATTAGAATTGTAGCCTTTCTTAAATTTAGAAATGTTATTCATAACAAGTCGTTTGATGCAGTGTTTCCTTTGATGCCTATGGGGTATTCTAACTACCTCCTTGATCTATATCATACTTCTAGGAGCCAAAAAGTGTTCATCATCATGAAACATGTTATGATCATAATTTCGATTTCTATTATCCAATTATGGTAGTCTTTTCTATGCTCTATTTGGTACCTTGTATCTTGTCTTTGATATCTATTTCTATCTTCATCTTAACCTCTTAGTCATAACTAGATGTTGAAGATGAAGAGAAAGATGGTGAATTAAGAGAACCATCATGGCTTCTATATCTCTTCCTATGGTTCATTACTTCATCTCTTTTGCATTTATTAGAGGTCATAGACCTTAAGGCTCTTCTTGTTCTAGAACTTATTCCATTCCCTCTAGGATTGTTTACAATAGTTAAACATAGTCTTTGGATGTCCTAAGGTTCAAAATGAGCATATGAGACCCTTTTGCTTTAATTTTCTTCAATATAGATCCTATTATTACTCCTATCAATATTCTCATTATGTGATAGACTATTGGTCCTATGTGAAGAAGACATGCGTTTTAATTAATAATGTGTGTGGGTTAAAATATTAATATTTTTTTAAAGATAAATTGTTAATGCTTTTACAATGATTGCTTATAATATAACTAATCTAGATCACTAGCACCATCCCTGGTAACAACGTTAATGATGAGCAGCAAGTGTCCCTTACATCCAACCATACAATTACAAGTGTTCACATAAGATCTAGTTAAATTATATGAATGGAACTAGTGTAGTATCTAGATCATTAACTTTTGATCACAAGTCACTATTTTCTCACTTGAACTAGTGGTAGCTTTATCATATGTAGTTTAGTCCAAAGTGAGACATATGATTATGATGTTCTTGGGATCTTGAACTAAACTAAACAATAACATAAAATTTAATTATTTAGTCTAATTAATAACAAGAAGATAAATCCTAAGCTAGCCTAAAAATCATAAGTGTCCATTCCTAGCTTATTGTACATGTCTTGAACTCATATATCCATTACTAGGATTACCAAGTGTTATGCTACTAAGATAACTTAGAAATAACACAACTTGGATTACCAAATGAATATATGTTTACAGTTAAAATTAGTTACTCTCATTTTACAAATTGAATAGTATGCATAAAAATGTAAATATTGACAAGGTACATAGAAAGTCAATTGCATTAAATGTAAATCTATTTTAAGTCAAAATGATGTAATGAATATGAATCAATCTTGATCTTATTGTTGTTCGTGAAATGTGTTCAGGTATAATGCCACTTCTTTAAGATGTTATATAATTGACTCAAATCCATACTATAGGAACTCATTGATTATTTGCTAAGTTCTATGAAAGAAAATGACAAGAGTCTAGTTTCTAGAATAACCAAAGGTGCCATAAATGTGATAGGTGACTCATATTTATGGGCATTTAGTATAATTGCAATATTGTACTTGTGACATAGCTTTCCAACCCACAATATAAGTGATATGAGATAGTAACTATGCTATCATAGATGTGATATAGAAGATACAATATCATAAATGTAATATCTTAGCTAATAGGTACAATTTTCATGCTTTGTGATGCTTCAGAGAGAAGACTAACTTGGGTTTATCCTTTAAGATCATATGCTCTTAGCCATATTATATATAAATTATATATAATCTAGTTCAATGTTATTGTTGCCCTTACCATGAACAATTCTTATTTTCTTTTTCTTTTTTCTTTTATGTTCTTCTTGTTTACTTATCTACCTTGTTTCTATAGTTAGTTGCATGGTTTTTTATACTATTTGGATAGATGCTATGTTAATATTTTATCATATGGTTGTTGGATATAACATTTTCTTATGTATAGTTTTTTTTTTTGCTTTATTATTTTTGCATTTTTTTGTGTCTTTGTTTTATTTGTTTTATTTTGTCTAGTATTAAGTGGTATACTTGAGTTGGTATTATGGTTGTGTGTGTAACTCTATTAAAATCCTTTATTAGGATATATTTACTAGGTAGCTAAAGTGCATTGTAGGATTTTGTTATTGGTAGTATATTTGTGAACTTGGTAAAGGGAATAGTGGTTAGTAAGAAAATAATTGGTATAGAAGGTTGATGAAGTATAAATAAGTTGGCTGCATTGACACATGCCCATCGATACAACCTCATTGAGACATCTCCATCAACTCATCCTTGGATGCATTGGTGCATATGCATTGATGTTGATCCTCCTGAAGCATATATGAATTCACACACTAGCCACATTTATTGCACCTTTGGTCATATCTATAGTGAAGATCTCACAGTTTTCGTTGGTAGGAATTACTAAAGTTTTCCTTTGAGTGCCTGCAATGTGGATGGAATTGATTATATGAAGTTTTATTCAAGTATTAGATGTACCTGAATACTTTTGCATGACAAAAATAAAATCAAGATTTCTTCTCTCCATTGTAGAACATAGATTGGCATTTATTTACTTACAATAATTTTGCTTTACATGCACTTTATTTTCCTATACTTAATAATTTAATATTTTATTTGGTAGTAATGTGAGTATGACCATTTCTAGCAATATATACTAACGCTTGGTAATCCTAGTAGTAAATACATAGTATGCCTAGTAGTAAACACTTGGTAACCTAGTGACATTAGTATAAGTTCAAGATGTGTATGGAAAGTGAAAATGGATACTCTACATTTGGAAAAATCTAGCTTATCTTTAGTTACATTAATTAGTTAAAATTTAATATTTTAATTACTTCATCATCGTAACACTTTTAATGATAAAAATAATAAAATTATGTATTCAAATATCTTTCTTACATGTCAATCATACTTAGCCATACAAATGAAGTTAACATAAGTGATGATTTGAAAGATAAAAACTATTAGTCGCATGTTTGACTATTTAGGATAAAATTCACTTAGGTAGAAGGATCCAAAAAATTCGATCGGGTCCTATAGATATGCTTGTGATTCATATGGTTGGTTGTAGAGACTACTCACTACTCATTATTGGTGTTGTTACCTGGGATTTCCCTTTAGCTATTGTATACTAAAGTGTTTTAGATAATTAAATCTTACAAAGGTCATTATAGGAATATATAATTCATCCTTTTTATAAAAATAATAATATTTTTTAAGGTACATAACAAAAAGAACAAGCTGAAAATATCTTCCTCTTGAAGGGCTAATTCTCTATGTGTTGATAATCTTAATAAATAAGATGATAGGACTAGGAGAAATGCTAATGAGATACCTTAATAATTAAAATATTTCTATGTCCATCTAGATCCTTATTATCTATATTTCACTTTCATCCTTTATTGGGATGTGTAACTATGTTGGAGAGAGCTAGAGGATAACATTGTGTTGTCTCCTAATCATGCCATTATCTCATTGTTCATGGTAGTACTAATGAAGCTAGGACTTGAACTAGCAATCCTAGAATACCAAGTGATAGAACACCTCTATAAAGACTATCAACCAACATAAGCCCAAATTAGGAAAGGTAAACTCATGAGGGTCCATCATAAAGTCTTTAAGGATAAGAAAGTCTCAATCACAATGATCTCATAGTTAGAAAAGAAGGGCACTAAACTTCCATTAGAAAAATCTTAACACTAAGGTCCTCCTCCCTTTGGTGAGGGTAATACAACTCATCAATGGTTACTTCAACCTTGTCAAGAAACCAAGGTAAGGGGAGAATTGGTCTTAGAACCATGGAAACCTCAAGACCAAGGTCCCTTAATCATAAACCAAAAGAATAACCAAGGAAACAAAGTAGGAGAAAAAGTTGGAATAACTCTCCTAGTTCTCCATCTTCACCATCCTCCTCATTTTCAAGCTTTGACAAGGATGAATGTTATTGAGACTGAAGAATGAATGATTGAGACCAAGGTGAAGATAATAGAAGAACAAATTGAAGAGATGGAAGAAGGAAACATAGATAATAACAAGAGGAGGAGGAACATCATCAGGAAAGAAGGCATAGCAAGTCACATCATAGAATACATGGTTATGATAGAGGCCATCATGAATGTAATGATTATGATGAACCACTGCTTACTACCAAAATCATGATAAATATCTTAGAGTTAGTTCATATTCCTACTAGGCATCAAAGGGGTAGCCAGATCAAATAGCTTAATATGAATAACATCCCTAAGTGTGAGGAAGGTTAAAATGATGATTGGTAACATTACTTGCAAGCCTTCCATGATACCTATGCCTTGTAGCATATAAAGAATGATTGGTAGAAGTTCAAATTATTCTTGAGAATACTTATTAAAGAAGCTAAAAGTTTGTATTGGTCCTTGAAACTGGAATCTATCTTTAGATGGAGTAGGATGCTAGAGTTGTTCAATGACATATATCATACATACTCTAGGGTGTCCAACTTGAGGAAATAAATTCAAGGATAAAAACAATGCAATCATAGGTTCCTTGACATAGCCTTGGGAAGGTACTATTATTTATTACTTCGATGCCCAAGAAATTGTTTCTCACAAAGGAAATAGCTTTGTCATGTGATAGATGATGATGAGTAGTGAATACCCCTATGCTTAACCATACGAATCACCAAGCATTCATGCGAAATTTGATCAAATTTTCTAAATCCTTTATCTTTTAGTACACTAGCCTTTAGGAAGTGAACTTGCCCTAATAGTCATTCGTTGTCTTCCCAATTACACTTGTGATATGCAAAGGTATGGTTAAGTGTAATTGCTACGTATGATTTTTATTATTTTTATGTTTTATGTTTTGGGTGCTTAAAATAAAGGATAAAAGGAATGAAGTAATTTAATTACTAATTTAATCTAACTAACCAATGTCTAACTAATCCTAACATAAGTATTTAGTCCCACATTTTGTACACATCTTGAATATGTATAACATTGTTGGGTTACCAAATGTTAAGCATTACTAGGATTACCAAGCATCATGTGCATGCTTTAAGTGATCATACTTATGTTCTTAATTAATCACTATTTAATATAGCTTAACTTACCTTAATTTATCTTAATTACTTAAAACATTGAGTTTATGAAGAAAATAATTAATCTAGCTAGAGTGTTGCAAAGTTTGTTAAGAAGCTCATCTTTATTACTGCACACACTACCATGCTTAGGTACAACAGTGCTTGAATAAAGATTTGTATACTCAATGACTCCTACTACAGGCACTTGGGAAAATATTCTAACTCTAGGGAACAAAAATTGCAAGAGCTCTACTACACTATGACTAATATGATTCTACAATAGTATGCCCAAGTGTTATATTTATAGGCTGGCACACATCCTATGATATCAGATATTCAACATGACTTTTGGATCCCTGATATTGGAGCTAGAAAAAATACACTTCATCATACCTCAATGACTAATGAAAACTTGTCCTCAAGTGAAAAAAGGAAGGAACAATTCCCTTACAAAATATTAAGAAGGTATAGGATTATTGATTGACATGTGAACTGACTCAGATAAAATAGATAGATTCTAAGTGCCCAAGTATATAGATTTATAATCTTTTACAAAATTAGGTGTTCATGACAATAGAATTAAACACCTTGGCCAAAATTAACATCCAATTACTCTGGCAGTTAAAGAATGAGGGAGAAGATTCAATGATAATGAACAGGCCTCATTGCATGATGTTGTTGCTGATTCCTTGGTGAAGATAGTTTTGCCTCCAGTTCACGCTTCCGACTATAATCACAACAGAATCATAGATTAGTGTGCAATGTGTAACTTATAGCTTTTAGGTACCTTGTCTTGTTGGTAGTTACATTTGTCTAGGTTGTGATTATGGTGAATTGATTCTTTTAATAACATTAGTAGGAAGACTAAAAAAATGGGGTGAAATGGATAAGTAGGTCAGTATTAAATTTTGAAAAGTCCAAATACAATGAAATGCTTGAAGAGGGTTAAAGAATTCACAACAACAAAAAAGAGGATTTCATTGAAAAAAATTATGAAGATGTGCATAATTGGATGTCATTAATGGGGCATGCAAAAGGATTTGATTGTGAGAATGTCTAAGGATAAAGAACTTAACTATACCAATCAAAAGGTATGCAAGTATATCCTCCCCAAAGTAGGCACATGCCATTTGTTACCCTTGGATATCCTCAAACCAAGGAGTCCATGGGCCCCATGGATGATCATGGTTATGGAAAGTTAAGTACAAAAACTTAGAAGAAACAACCTAAGAATTTTGGCATATTAAACCAAGACATCAAACAAGGACATGAACATTGGTAGTGAGGTGAGGCATTAAAAGCATAGATGGATGAGAGAGAGAAAGTGAAATAGAGTTTCTGATTAAGGTTACATAAAGTCCCTCATTAATCTTGTGGTTAAATGACCTAATAAAATTCATCCTTAGTCCAAACCAAAATAAATCATGTTCAGTGACTTCACATCACTACTCTAAGATTGATCCATCCCCTTGAGACACAAGAGTGCTCTCACGAATCAAACACCATTCCTTGTTTAAGAATAAAGGAAAATCAGGAAGTGAGAAAGGGCCTTAGTTAGAGGGGATCTTCAGGCATGGGTAACATGTATTTCTAGTTCAATAACTAGTTCTTGTAGCCTACTTATTTTGTCCAAGGGTTATGCTTGGAATTCCCATCGTTCCTCTTATTTTTTTTATTTTTTTGAATGGGAACCACACCATGCAAAGACTTATTTAACTTCTTGTTATTGATTGACATGGAACATTAAGAGATCCATGAAAAATACACTTGCACTCAAGATGGTAGAAGGGACAAAGAACTTTAAATCCCCTTAAAATCACACCATGTTCAAGCTCTTGAATCCTTTCCAAGTTTGGAAACTACCAAGGTCACAAGTTTGTTAAGGTTTTATTAATGAAAAGGGACCTTATGTGTCCAAAATAAGGAAAACCATAGAGTTTGTGGATGGTTGAAGGACATGGACTCACTACATAGTTCATGAAAAGAAACCATGTCTTAGTTACTAATAACAAAATTAAAGGCTAGAATCTAGACACTAACAATCAAATAACTTGATAGAGCATTTGCACATCAAGCAAATCGCACTATATCCTATTGGCAATCAGGCATGTTATTATTAGAACACAATAAGAAAATCACACCAAAATAAAGAAAACTATATATGAAATTATAAAATAGTTAAGAAAAATAAAACATATTAACAATGTTATAAAACAAAAAAAATAGTGTAAAATAGTAAAAAGTATAAAAGCAAAAATGATGTAAAACCAACAAAGTGTAAAACAAAAATGTTTAAAACAAAAAAAAAAGAAAAAAGAAAAATGAGGATCTAGTTATATGATTAGTATGGATGGCCATCTCCTCCATGACTATGTTAGAAGGAGGAGATTCAAAAAATTGAACATTGTTGTCCATCCAAGAAGGTGTTATGACCACTGGCTTCCTTATACTCAAGGAAAGGTTTAATTTGTTGCATGTTGACTTGTTGTTTCTTGTTTGTGCTCTTAGGTTTATAGATCAACATGACCCTAAAAGGAAAAGTTTTGAAAATAATATAAGGACCTTGCCATAGTTTTTGGAACTTAGTTGGTTGTGGCACATGTTTGGGGTTCCAGTAAAGGACCTTATCTCCTAGTTGAAATTTGAATTTCCTAATTCTAAGGTCATGGTAATTTTTGTTAAATGCCTTTTGAAACTCATTAGATGATAAAGCCACCAATCAATTTTCATCTAGCATGTTGAGGTTCATTAATCTATCTTTTTGTGCTAGAATTAAGTTCAGGTCAAGATCATAGGTTTTTGAAAGTGTACAAAGGTTGGATTGAATAGGAAGAGTTGGCAATTTTCTATACACCAGCTCATAGGGAGAGTAGCCTATAGGGAGCTTCTAGGTGGAGTAGTAGGCCTAGAGAGCATCATTGAGTTTCATGCTCTAGGCTCTCTTATATTTACTAACTATTCTTATTAAGATCATAGTGATTTCCCTATTTGGAACCATAGCCTAACCATTGGCTTGGGGATGATAAGGTGGTGTTAATTTATACTCAACCCCCAAGCATTGCATGAGCTTTCTAAAGGTAGTGCCTGTAAAATGGTTTCCATTATTAAAACTTAATGCACTTGGCACACCAAATCTATTTACAACATTCTATTATACAAACTGAGCTATAGTAGAAGATGTATAGTCAGTGATAGTTGTTGATTCTACCAATTTCATACAATAGTCAATAGTGACTATGATGTACATCTTTCCTTTTTACATGGGCATGATGAAACCCATGAATTTAGTGCCCTAGATGTCAAAGGGTTCTAGTGGTTCGATCCACTACTAAGGATCCTTCATATGAGTGATCATTTCACCATCATGCTAGCAATGTTCACAAGAGTTAAAAAATTGATGAGCATTCCTAAAAAGTGTTGGCTAGTAATATCTTGCCATCAAGATCTTAATGGCCATGCATCGCCTTGCATAGTGACCCCCACAAGGACCCTCAAGAGCATCATGGAGAATGCATAGTTGATTAGCATTAGGGATGCACCAAAAAACTAGGCCATTAGTGCACACCTTGTAGAGGTGCTTGTTGATGTCCATGAAGTGTTTCACATAGTGAAGAAACTATTGTTTCTTCCTATAGTCTAGTTCTTATGGCATCTCTTGAGTGAGAAGATAGGTGAGAATGCCATTGTACCATTTATTCTTAATGGACAATTGTTCAGTTATAGCCCCAGAAAAGAGAAGTTCATTAAGAAACTAATTAGATAGTGGACTTTCCTCTTCTTTATTGTCCCATCTCAATTGAGAGAAGTGATTAGTGACCACATTCTCTGTTCCTTTTTAATCTACTATCATAAGATTGAATTCCTACAAGATCACCAACCACTATATGACATAGGAGCTCATCGTTGGCTTATTCATCAAGAAGTGAATTGCACTATGGTCCATGTGCATGAACACCTTGTATCCAAACACATAGTACTTGCATTTCTCCAATGAAGACACCACTACCATTAATTCCTTATTTTGTGGTGGTGTAGTTTAGTTATGCACACACAATGCTTTGGCTTACATAGTGGATGTAATAAGGATGTTTTCGATTATCTAACTATGTAACCATGACCCCCAAGAAATAATTTAATGAATCCATCATGACATGAAATGGTTTATATTAGTCTAGTGCTTGTGGAATTGGAGTTTCTACAAGTTTCTTCTTCAGCTATTGGAATGGAGCATCTTTCTTTGTTAGCTTGACTAATAGTTTTGCATTCTTAGAAAAATTTTCTATGAATTTTTAGTAGTAACTAGTGTGCCAAGGAATGATTGGACATCTTTTATAGTTTTTGGTTAATGGGTAATTCCTTGGATAACCCTAATATTTTTAGGGTTAACCTTAATGCTTACTTGTGAGATTGTGTGTCCCAACAAAATGCCCTCCTAGGCCACCAGATGGCTCTTCTGCTAATTGAGACAAAGATTGATCTCCAAAAATATTTTGAGCACTTGCTCAAGATGGTTTAGGGCTTGCTCAAATGTAGCCCATAGGTAGAAAATTCATCCATTAATACTTTCATCCCACTATTGATCTACTATTAAAAAATACTCAAGACTAGGTGTTGGAATGTGGAAGGGGTATTGCATAGGAAAAATGACATCTTTCTATTTGCAAAAGTCCCCAAAGAACTCATGAATGTGGTTTTGGCTTGATCCTCTAGCATGATTTGAATTTGGTTATAATAGCTATAACCATCCAGGAAGCTATAATAGTAATGCCTAGAAATAGTATCCAACACTTGATATACAAATGGTAATGGAAAGTGATCTTTGAATGTTGCATATTCAACAGCTAGAAATCAATGCAGACCTACCACTTTTCACCTTTCTTTGGCACAATCATGAGTGGACTAACCCACTCACTCTCTGCAATGGGATAGATAAACCCCACCTTGAGGAGTTATTTGATTTCCTCTTTGTTGATTTGCTTCAATTTGGGGATCAAACATCATTGTAGTTGCCTCTTTGGATTCATGGTAGAATCAATGTAGATATGATGTTGGCATATCCTAGGATCAATCCTTATGAGTTTGAGATATGACCAAGCAAAGGCTATTGGTCATCTGTTGACCACCTTCAAAAACATATCTTTTTATTTAGGAGCAAGATTTGCATTGATTATTATTAGCTTGCCATTTTTCAAGAATGCATATTCTATGCCAGTAGGTAGAGTTTTCTACTTAAGGGGCTATTGTTTAAAATTTTTAGGGATTTCCAACTCTTTCAAATTGGTATCATCAATTTTGTCAATGGAGAGTTGGTGATGAACCTGCTTCAGTTCATCCATGCCTTCTATGTAGGCACATGCTAGGCTCTTAATAGGTTTCATGCAAAGTGTTGTGTTACTCTCAGGGTCAACTATTAGTCACTTGGTTTCCTTGTGCTTTATGGCTACTATGGTGAATAAGGAAACTTCTAAGATGATATAGTTTCCTAGGAAGGTGACCAACCTTTATCCAATTGGTTACTGCATGAGTTAACATGACGATATGCACTTTGGAAGGTATTTGGTTTGAAGGAGATTTGAATGGATTAGATGCAGAGGAAGATGAAGAAGTGGGGTTGCTAGTTGCATGTGTATGTGAGGATTTAGTTGGGCTATTGGTTTAGAAGAAAGGTCCTTTTTGTGATCTAGTTTCTAAACCACTCAATTGAGGAGTTAGTTGTAAGTTAACAACCCTCGTTGCATTACATTGTTGTGGTTGAGATGAAATTTCTTCCTACATTAATGGAGTAGGTGGTAACTAGGTTGAGGGTAGAGGGGCATATGTAGAAGGATGAGGAGGGTAATATGGATGTGGGGACTCCTCTCTAGTAGATGGAGAGTATGTTCTATGATACTTTGAAGGGTACTAGTGATGCTGAGAAGAAACATGACTAGAAGAGTCATGCGAAGACATTGGTTACTGAACATAGTACCCATATGAATCTAGCTACCTATAAGGGGATTGTTGCCTTGGTTAGTGGCATCCCCCATGACTATGGATGCTTTCACTGCTAGTACGACTTGTACGATTATGGTGGATCTCCACTTGGATAGTAGGTTTGTTGTTGGTGGAACTACCTAGGATTGCCTCAAGGATAAGGTAATCTTCTAGGTGCTTGCCTCCTTGCTAGTCTAGGATTCAACATGTGCACCCCAGACTCCTACAAGTGTGACATGATAGGGAAACATCCTTTAGGATGTTCATATTAGGTTGTTTCACATCCACAATCATCATCTAATTATGTCTCCACAACTTCTTCTACTACAACAACGTTTTCCTTATCCCTTTGGTAGGCACATTTAGCTTCTCTTCACCTCCTACTATCATGATCACTACTCTACTCTCTTGATTCTTTTGTAATTTTTAGAGAAGTTTGGAATTTTTCATCTAAATAATCCCATAATTTATCAACCTTGGTCAATATATAAAAAATATATTTTTGAATTGGTAAGAATTTTTGTTGCACCATCTCATCAAGTGGTGACTCCTCCTCATTGTTGCAAAATTAGACCTCCCTTTTTCTAATGAAAGAATCCTTGTTATATTCTTTAGCACTTTCCCATTTTCTTAGCACTCCTTTTATTAATACTTTTTCTATTAGACTTTGGATATGATGACTTCTAAGTTCTGATAGTCTTCCTTGGGTATAGATCCCAAGAGTTATTCTCATTTTTGATTTGATTCCATCTACGATGTGGCAAAGTTATTCCCATTGAGAATAACCATGGTTAGGGCATTAGTCATGAGAGAATAGTAACTTTCCATGGTGGTCTCCAAGGGTTCATATGTTTCTTATTTCCATCCTTGGATCTACCTTGTTAGATTAGACACTCAAGACTACATCTGATAGTTATCATTAAACAACTCTAACATTGTACTCTATCTACAGATGGATTTCAGCTTCAAGAATCGATACCAACTTTTTTCTTCCTTGATGACTATCCTAGAAAATAACTTTAATTTTTGCCAATAATTTTCAATATTTTGTAAGGAATAGGCATCATGAAAGACTTGAAGATGTGTTTGTGAATAAGAGTTATAATCCCCCTCAAATCTAAGGATATTGTTCATGCCAAGTCGCTTGATTCGACTATCTTTCACATGCTTGGCTGGAATTTTTACTACCTCTACAATATTTAGCATGCTTTGAGTGGCTGGTAAAGGCTCATCATCATCATTATTTTGATGATTCCTATGATGTCCTTTGCTACCCATTCATTCATGGTAGTCTTTGCAATTATGATTGTCCCATTGTTTGCCTTCATCATAGTTGTTCTTTCTACGATGTTTGTTAGAACTAGAAGAGGAAGAAGAAGATGTAGACAAATAGGATGAAGAGGGAGGAGGACTACCACCACCATGGTATCTACCAACTCCTCTACACTTTTTACAACCACATTCATCAGCTTTCTTGTCATTTTAATGCTTACCTAAGCCCTTGCTTTGATGTCCACTTTTGCCTGAATCTAGATTATTGATAGTGGTTTGTAAATTCAAGTTTAAGCCCCCATCACCAATATTAAGGGATAGAGAATCTTCATGTAAAGAACCCCTAGAGGGAGGATCCTCATTATCATTTTTTTAGCAAAAACAAGGGGTTGGTAAACCATTTCTCTTTCATAGCCTCATAGTGCTTATCTTGATGTCAATCTCTCTTGCATTGTGTTTTAGTGGGATGGTAGTCCTAGTAGTCATGGTCATGCACAACATACTCTTCTTGACGATCTTGGATGCTCAACCTCCTAAGAGTTTGGAGCAAAATTTTGGGGATATATTGATCAAGAGGAATTACAATGTTACCCTCCATATTTCACCACTATAGTTGTTCATCCTATGCAAGATGAAGGTGAAGACGTACTCATCTAGATGGGTATATATCATCCTGCATTCTTGAGGCACTGGCGATTTAGTATTATTGCACCTATGAGAAGAAGAAAATTTTTCATTAGAATAAGATCTCATTGTGCTCAAATTATTATATTTATTTTTAGAATGATGTTTACCTTAGGGTTCATCCAACGATGTTAATGATTTTCACTATGCCTAGATAGCAGACATTTTAAACAAAAAGAGGTCTTGGTAATTGTGCCAATGACAAGCGGCGAATACCCCTACGCTCAACCATATGAATCACTAAGAGTTAATGCATGATTTAGTTGAATTCCATGGATCCTTTATCTCCTGGTACACTAGCCTATGGGAAGTAAACTTGCCCTAACAATCATTCGTTGTCTTTCCAATTACACTTGTGATATGCAAAGGTATGGTTAAGTGTAAGTGAGGCATATGATTTTTATTATTTTTATGTTTTATGTTTTGGGTGCTTAAAACAAAGGATAAAAGAAATGAATTAATTTAATATAAATAATTAATTAATGTCTAACTAATCCTAACATAAGCATCTGGTTCCACTTTTTATACACATCTTGAACATGTATAATGCTACTAGATTAGCTAACATTAAGCATTACTGGGATTACCAAGTATCATGCACATTCTTGAAGTGGTAGTGCTTATGTGCTTAATTAATCATTATTTAATCTAGCTTAATTTATCTTAATTACTTAAAAGCATTAACTAAAATTGATGAAAACATTGAATGCATGACAAAAATAAATAATCTAGCCAAAGTGCTGCAAGGTTTATTAGAAAGATCATCTTTATTGATACACATACTATTGTGCTTAGGTATAATAATGATTGAATAAATATCCATACATTTAATGACTCTTGCTATGGGAACTTGGGAAAATATTCTAACTTTAGGGAAGAAAAACTGCAAGATCTTTGCTACACTATGACTAATATGATTCTAAAATCGTGCATCCAAGTGTTATATTTATAGGTTGACACACATCTCATGATATCAAATACCATTTCTTATGGGTCCTTGATATCGAGTATCAATATCAAAGCTCTGATATCAGATATCCTATATCAAAGCTAGATAAAATACACTCCATCAAATGAACTTAGAAATAAAACTAGAGAGATTTTTGGGATTTATGCACAAGGAAGATTGATAGAAATAAGAGCTCATAAGATATAAAGGCTTATTAATCAAGTAAAAAAAGAGGAAGGGGAGTTGTGAAAGAAAAAATGTGCAAAGAAGTTTAATAGAGAATCCTCCATCTATAAAAAGGAGATATGTCTCTACGATCGTGAGGAAGAAGCATCATTAGAGAAGGTTGTGTAATGAAAAATCTTTCCAATTCAAAAATATATCATAGAGGTATCAACTAGGATGGATAAAATGTAGGAATACTTGGATCAAAAGTTCCAAACTACTCTTAAAATTATGAAGGATAAAATAGAGCAAGGAAATATGGATAAAGATAGAAGAAGGAGAAATGATATAGTAAAGGACTAGCATCAATAGAAAGGTAAGGTTACAACAGTTGATGAGGTTGAATATTTTGATACAGGTGTTTAAGGATGTGACATTTATTAATATGAACATTCAAAGGGATTTTGTTCAATACTTTCATACTTGTAGAAATTTGGGATCTATGCCTTGAATTCAAAGCTTGCTAAGAGGCAATCACCTAAGAAATTAGTTTATCTATAAGGAAACTATTTGTAACAATTCCTCCAAAAATAATATTATCCATGTGAAATGCCAACTCAACCTCAAGACTATTATCATCAATGGAAAAACCCATAGTCATGGGAGATGCCATCACCAAGGTAGTAGTAACCTTACCACCAACCTAATCGATATGGATACTATGTCCAGTAGCCTATGTTTCCAAGTGGTTCTATAGGCCACACTTCTTCTTCTCATCACTACTATCCCTCTTAATATCATAGACCCACCTTTTCATGAACTAAATCTTCTTCCACTTACACTCATTATTATCCACATCAACAACACTTTGTAGCTTATATCTTCACTTTGTTGCCACTTGCATCATCGATGCAAGGCAAGATACCTTCATATCCTTAATAACATAATGTTAATCAAGATTTACTCTTTTAATTAAACAAAAACTCAAGTGGTTCTAAGAAGAAGCCTCAAACAAGAGCTTTCTTTATGCCCAATAATATACTCAAACCATCATAGGCATATGTGGTTACAGATCCTTCTCAAGTTTCCCCAAGGATATCTACTAAGCCACCTTAAAAAAATTATTAAGAAATGTTCACATTGTCATGTCAACTCATGTAGTCACAAACTAGATAAAGGTAGAACACCTTTCTAGGAAAATAATTGATCCTACAAAACCTCTAATTTATTTATAGATTGTAAGAAATGACCCATGCAAAGATTTATTAGACTCAAGTTCTAGTATGAATTTAATTTTCTAGGAAATGTAAAAAACATGTAACCTATCTCTACTTAAGAAATGTAATATTAGATTAGAGCTTATAGAAAAATCTGTTACTATTCTATTAGGATTGGTAGAGGACATTGTAATCACTATTACTGGATGATCATATCTAGTAAACTTTCTAGTAATCCATGTGGACAACTACAAGGGGGACTTTCCAATCATTATGGAAAAGGATTGACTAAGTAAAATTGATGCCAAGTTGGAAATCAGAGATCTCTTTTTGAAAATTTTTAATAAAAAAAAATTTAGCAAAATTAAGAAGAAGAGTGATTCATGCATTGTGTACAATGATATAGGATGCCATTGTGCGTAGAAAATATGGTCAATAAAGAGCATGTCTATTACAACATGCAAGAAGGATGCTAAAATTGCTAGCATCTAAAGGTACCTATATGAAGTAGTCACAAAAAAAGAAGCATCTAGTGGATGATTATAGATGATAGCTCTAGTTCCATAATGTGCATAGAGCTAACTCAAATACTCACAAGTTTCTATATAGACAAGATGAACGAGATGGGGTAGATCTAGAGCCAACTCTTTGAAGCATAACATAGAAAAGAAATAGATATGGATTTGGAAGAGTTGGAGATCCTTGATACATATAAATAATAGCCCTTAGAACTAAATACTTACTAACATCCTTAAAATATGTATTCCTAGATAATAGAAAGCCCATAATTATTAATGTCCAACTCACTATGAAATAAAAGGAAAAGCTGCTAAAGATAGTGAACAAATGATCAATAGATATTTCTTGGTCATATGATGAGATAACAAGAATATATATATACATATGCCAACATCAAATTTACTTAAAATCCACTATCAAATCCAATAGGTAGCCATAAAGAAGATTGAATCTAAAGTTAAAAGATGTTGTTAATAAAGAAGGTAAGAAACTTGTTAAGGTTAGATTCATCTATTCAGTGGTAGAGAATGAGTGGGTAAGCCAACTCATTATTGTACCAAAGAAAAGAGAATAATGATGAATTTGTATAGATTTTAGATTGTTGAATATGATCATGTTCAAAGACTATTTTCCACTACCATTTGTGGACTAAGTAATGGATACTATTATAGGGCATAATTACTACATATTTCTAGATGGGTATAGTGGGTACAATCAAATACAAATCACTTCAAAAGACCAAATCAAAACAACTTTCACAAATCCTTGGGAACTTTTGCATACAAGAAGATCTCTTTTGGCCTATGAAATACTCTTGCAACCTTTCCATGTCTAGTCCTAAGTATCTTTTAGTAGCAGACTGGCAGTGGTATGGAGGTCAACATGGATGAATTCTTCACTTATGGTGCTAATTTTGAATAAGCATTAGACGACCTTTAGTATGTTTTAAAATGAAATATGGAGATGAACGTGAAGCTCAACTAGCAAAAAAGCCATTTGATAATTCAAGAGGACATATTATGTTGGGGCATAGAATTTGAGGGAAAGGAATTGATATCAACCATTAAAAGATGAGGGTTATCCAAAGAATCACCCAACAACCTTAAATAGTCAAATATATGAGGTCATTCCTTGGCCATACTAGTTATTATATGCATTTCATCAAAAACCTCTTCAAAATTGCCAAACCATCTTTTAAGGATGCAAATTTTAAATGGACAAAGGAATGCAAACAAGAATTCTAGCACTTGAATTAGAAGTAAAACATCACCAAGAAAATTCATGTTGTAACTTGTAACCTTCACCATACAAATTGAGGCAATATTTTATTGGAAATGTAAGGTTTGTAGCCCATGAGGTACAATCTTGCATACTTTAACTTTTTGGAGTTGACAAATACATCATAAGTTGCTATGACCTCACTTTCCAAGTGAGAAAAATAGTGTCATGTATATGTTTTGGCTTGGAAAGGCTGAAAATGCCTTGGAGATTGCCAAATTTGGCATTTTCATGGGTTTTATGGTGATCATGGCCTTTACTACGTTGGAGCTGCACACACCTAGTGTTGGAGTTGTTAGGTTTTCCATTTTTCTAGCAATGGCCAACGTAGTCACCATAATTTCAAGCAAATAGATCATGGCCAATGTAGTCATAAAAAATTCTCAACAATATTTACATGGCTAGCATAGTTACTATATTTCCTAGAAAATTTCAACAATACCAACATAGCTCTCCAAGGCTAGCATAGTTGAGGTGAAGCCAACGTAGTAACAAAAGTCCGTTTACTAATTATAGTATCCAGTGTGGTTTTGATGGTCTTGGGGTGTTAAAACCTACCATAAATGGATAACTATGCTGAAAATAATTACATGATACACTTGCAAATCATACCAATCTCTTAAGAATCATGGCAATAAATTTGCAACAACAAACATTAGAAAACTATGTAAATCAAATTTCAACACTTTAAACTGACATTTTGACAAATTGACAATTGGCTAAGTATTAAAGACTCTTATTGCATTACCCAACAAAAAAACGTCAAGCATTTACCCACCATTTTTTACAACCAATGTAGCAAATTCACATCTAAAAATCAATGAGTTTTTGGAAGTTGGAGCTTGAAAGCACCTAGATTGTCCAATCGATTGCAGAACACAAACTGCTAGTTTCACCAAACTTCATGCATCATTCAGGCAACTCCTTATGCATCTAGGAACAAACTTGTATACCTTGAAACTCTACTCTTATAATATTCTTATTATTTTAATTAAAATTAGTAGTTCATTTACTTATGCAAGTTTAAGTTTTTTGGTTTCTCTTAGATTGGATTTGCATTTTTATTTAAATTATTTACACTTGTTAACACTCCTCAAGTCCTTGGGCAATCAACAAGACTGTCTAGGCTACTTTGGATCATTTTCTCAAAGGCCCTTTGGATCCAAAGTTAAATTGTTTCACCTAGGATTTTTGGTTTTCTAGCAACTAAATTTTTCAGGTGTTGTAAGAAGCTCATAGAAACACAAATTATATGCATCCCTAATTGGTTCAAATTCTTTCACATCATGATAGATGTATCTACCTGTGCAATGGGAGTGGTGCTTATATAACCAAATGATCAGAAATGTCCATACTATATCCATTATGTAGGTAGGAGCATTATGGATACATAACTCAACTACACCAATATGGAGAAGGAACTCATGGTGATGGTGTATTCTTTAATGAAATTTAGGTACTAGTGCTTAGATATTCAATCTTTATGCACATTGAACATAGTACAAATTTCTTCTTGATGAACATGCTAGCAGTGATCCCTTTGTATTACAGGATGGTTGGTGATCTTGTAGAAGTTTGATATAACAATGGTGGATAGGAAGAAAACTAAGAATGTAGTTGCAAACCATATACCAATGTTGATAAAGAATCATTTTCTAATCAATTTCTAGATGAGCTTTTGTTTGCTAATGCAATTGATGTTCATACATTGAAGGTCATAAATTGATATGATGAATTCCTCTCATATCTACTTACATAGGAAACTCTTGCCAAATGAGACCATAAGAGAAAGTAGTAGTTTCACCACTAGGTCAAATACTACATAGAAATAGAGGGAAACCTCTACAATATTGGCACTGATGACCTTGTACAATGGTATGTTCCTAATATAGATCAACTAAGAGTCCTCTAAGATGCTCATGAGGGCTCTTGTAAGAACCACTATGCAAGAAGGAGAACAACTATAAAGATCTTGATGATAGGATATTTTTGGCTAATGATCTTTAGGTAAGTCCATCATTTTGCATGATTGTGTGAAAGATGCTAGCAAGATGGAGGAATGATAAGTAGAATAGAAGGACCCCAATAGTGGATCCAACTATTAGACCCTTTTAAGCTTTGGAAAATGAACTTCATGGGATCCATCACTCCCATGTCCTATTGGAAGTCTTATATCATTGTTGCTATTGACTACTATGCTAAATGAGTTGAAGCTACAACTATTCCTTATTATACTTCTTTTATTGCAATTGGATTTTTTCAACAACAAGTGGCAAATCGGTTTGATATGCCTAGAGCACTATTTTTTGATAATGAAACTCATTTTACAAGTGCTACATTTCGTAAGTTAATGCAATGTTTGGAGGTATAAGATAAACTTACAACATCCTAACATTCTCAAGCCAATAGTCAAGTTGAAGTAATCAATAGGGAGATTACTTGAATTTTGACATGGATCACTAGTAGATATAGGAAAGGCTAGAGTACCAAACTCAATAATGTCCTTTGGGCATATCTCTCAATGTAGAAACTTCCTATAGGCTGCTTTTCCTTAGGATTTATTGTATGGAAGGTTACCCAAACTTTCAATTCAAACTAAACTTTATGCACTCACAATTGCATATGATCTTGACTTAGAAATTAACTTGACACAAAGATAAAGGCTCATGATACTCAACATGCTAGACAAAAATCACTAGGTAGCCTTTATGATGAATGAAGTGCACAAGACATGCAACAAAAAATGCCATGATGCTCAAATACAAAAAGTTGAAATTAAACTAGGAGATAAGGTTCTTAATTGGACTCCCATGAATGTGTTGCAATGAAACAAGCGTCAAACATTATGAAAAGTATCATACATTATACACTCAACTTTTTCTTTTAGGGATATGATAATTTACTATCCAACAAACTCCTAGAAGCACATGTTGGTCAACATCCAACAACTAAAATCCTTTGTGAACTTCCAAGTAATCAGATGCAACAATAACATCACAAACTAAGAATAAGCTCACTTTATTTTTTTGAATATCCTTCTTCTAACTTAGTCATGGGGAAGATAATCATCTACCATAATACCTTGAAGAGGATGAAAGGATTTCCTTCTTTTTTCTAACATTATTCTTTTTTTTTTTCATTTTCCTTTTTCTTTTAACATTTATTCTATATATTTTCCTTTTTTACTTTTTACTTTGGATATAATTGTTACTTTTATTTTATTTTAATTGAAATTTACAATTTTATTCCATTACTACTATAAACTTTGGTAATTTTTGGCTACAACTATTAGGATTATAGTTCTTTATTTAGGTTGATTTTATCCTTAGATTATGATCTCTACTAATGAGTTATTAGTTTTCCATGGATCCTAGGTAGTGATCTTATGAAATCCACCCATTCCATCTATCTTCTATCTTATAAGAATATCTAGATCATGAAAACATGATGGTTGTTTCACATGAAAAATAAAATTAACATATGATCTTGTTGCCCAATGAATTGGGAAAGGATGAAGTGGGAATGGAAAAGGATGTGGCCTTAAGAAGATTTGTTGCATTATCTTATCAACTTCCCTCTTGAGTTCTATGGCTTCTTATGGAATGTATCATCCCTTCTATCATCAACCATAAAAGGAAGGATGTCCTTGTACTGTATAGTTTCAAAAAAGAAGAAGAAGAATTAAAAAATTGATTATGGGGATAAAAAGATGTGTTGCCCATGCTTGAAGGCACACCTCTAAGGTTCAGATTTTTTTCTACATAGTCCCTAACTACTTTCTTTTTTTCTTTTCTTGGAGTGATGATTGTTTATGATTTTTGTAGACTAATGATGGTAGGATAGGAGGAATACATCAATGCAAGGCCACTAAAATTAGTGTGGTCTTGTTCTAGACTAACAACGAACCAATATAGGATCATCCTAATCACACAATTCACCAAGGATCTCTTGTAGCTATGATATAAAATTTTCTCTTCAAATATCTCTATCATTCTAGCACTCCATTTTCTCACCTAACTAATTGATACCATGATTAGCTATTATTCTTGTTTTTTAGATTACATAATCATAATAAATTTCCTCATGTGGGTTTGATGTTTAACCTGAACCACTATTCATCATCCATGATGTTTATGGACTTCTTGTGATGGGATTATGCAAGGGAATCTTTAGGCATAAGCCTACTTTGGGCATGTCCCACTTACATAACTTTTGGTTTTATTCATTATAAAATCCTTACTTAGGCCTCTATTTGATTCCAATAACCTTTATAGTCTACATTATTCAATTTTGTGTTGCTTTTGCTAAAGAATCATTTCCTATTTTCTAGTTCCATGTGGTTGATTTACTCCAAATCCTTAATTAGAACCTCTTAAGATGTTGTTACCTTGGTTTCCTACCTTCTAGCTTTCATTTGGCTCTTGTTTTGACCTCAAACTTGTTTAAAATTCCTTAAGATTTGAAGTTGAAAAATGACTATGAATCACTACATTGGCACAATATCAAAATCCTATAAATACGCATAATACTTAACTCATTTTTCACCATTTTCTTCAAATGTAAGAGGAGTTTTTATAATTTTTCAGCCTAGAATATTCCAAGAGTCATGACTTCCATAATACTTATCCATTTGAACCTATTCTTTTATCCTCAAGCTTTCAGAGGTATGCTTTACATCATGGGGGCATCAAATACTAGGGTTTGTGATGAGGACATCACCTAACCCATGTCACATCCTTAAATTGTATTTTTGTAATTGTTCTTTGTAGCTTAGGTGTGTTTGTATTTTTGTATTATTCAACATGTTTAAGAGGCAAGAGGAGATAATTGGAAGTGCATTATACTTATGGGACCTTCAGGAAAAAGTTTGGTATCTGATAGTTCTCTCTATCAAGACATCTCTAGGCCAACCAAGATGTCTTTAGGTAGAACAAGACATCTCATGAAAAATCCAAACATCTCCTAAGAGTTTTGACAATTTAGGAGAGATGTTTCTAGCTAATGCAAGATGTCTTACACAAGACATCTTACCAAGCTCAAAGACATCTCATGCAAGACATCTCCTAGCTCTTCAAGACATCTTGTCTATTTATCTAAGCTCAAATCTAGGATGTTTTAGACATGTCCAAGATGTCTCTAGTACTTATCACAATGGCTATAAATTCTTATTTTGAGTGTTGAAATAGGATGAAGAGACTATAAAAAGGGATCAAAAACTTTCATTTAAATAAGAGGTGGGGAAAGGATGAATTATGAGAGAGTTTTGAGAAAGAGTTGAGAGAAGAGAGTTTGAGATCCAATTAAGCTTCCATGTTATAAGACTTTGAGCCATTGTGAATTGTATGTTGTGTGAGGAGTTATGAGTGTGACTTTCTTGAGTCCTAGTTTGTCCTTGAGCAATTTTATTTTAGTCTTGTAATTCTATCATTATTGTGTAAGAATAAAAATCTATTTTTCTTCTCTTAATTTATCTTGAAAATTTGAAGATTGAAATTGCACTTTTGGTAGTAACGCATTGGTCCTTACCATATAGGTGTCGGACCAAAGTATTTGGAGACAATTGTCTCAAGGAAAGGAATCCACTACAACAATTCATAAGAATTTAGTCATCTTCAAATTTATTTTGGTTTGCAATCTTATTGATGTTAATTTCCATGCTCAAGTAGGGTTTAATTAGCCTTCTTTTGGTTAATTGGCATGATCAATTGAATTATGTATTGAGAAATATCATTATTTAAGATATCAATTAACCTTACTTAGTTAGAATTTATGGAAATTATTTGAGTCCTATTAGTGATTTTCATTATTGTTGTTGAATTTATTTGGGTATTCCACCTTTGGTTATGGGTACTTTTAATCCTTTTGCAATTTCGTATGGGTATTTTTTTAATTTGTCATTTGTATCTACTTGATCATGGCATTCAAGAAGAAATTAGTCTAGGGCTTAGCTAAGAACATGGAAGACTTAAGGAATGCACTCCAGACTCTTGTGGATATAATGGAAAATCTTGAAGAAAAGAAAGATTAGACTTCAACACCAAAGGCAACCAAGTAAGATGTCAACTTTGAATTTTCTTCACCAAGGGCCTCTTCATCAAGGAAACCATCCATGCTTGATCTTGAAGATGACATTCCTTTTTGGAATGAAGGCATTAAAAAATATGAGGACTATGATGGGAATCCTCATTTTCCAATTGTTGGGTCAAGGTTTCATAGGTCTATATTTCCAAGAAGTAGGAATAATGGATCTACTTTTAAACCTAAAAGGGATCCAAAGGAAGAAATAGAGATCACTCTTACAAAGGCTTTTAGAAATTCCTCTAGAATGCCTCATGTAGAAGTGAACATCTTTAATGAGATGGAAGGCATTGAATCTTTTCATTCTTGGCTCAAGACTTTTAACAAGTACTTTAATATAGAAGATGTGGTAAATCATCAAAAAGTGTCATATGTTGAGACCAAGCTTGATGGTAAGGCACAAATTTTATGGGAGAAAGATAGGCATGCTTACGTTGTAAGTAATGTAACTTCTATCAAACATTGGTTCCTTATGTAGTTCATGCTCAAAAAAAAATTTGAGAAGACCTAGAATAGGTAAGAAGCAATTAAAAAATTGAAGTATCTATGGCAAGGTGATAAGAGTATTAAAGAATTTTATATGGATTTTTGCAAAGATTTCCAAATTGCAAAAGTTCATTGGGATGATTATGGAAAATCATCTAATTTTCAAGGAGGATTAAAGAAAGAATATCAACAAGATCTAACATTCTATGAGCCCTAAACATTGGATGAGGCTTTTGAATTAGCTCTTAAGGTTGAGAAAAAAAATAGAAGGCTACAGTAAAGGTTCTAAATCTTATAAAGTCAAGGACTCCAAAGCATTTGAAGGTGATAAGGGAGCTAAGAAGAAGGGAAATGATAAGAACGACATTAAGGAAAACGAAGAAAAGTTCAAGGAGGACCAAGATTTCAAGAAAGACTATTTCAAGAATGAAAGGGGTTAAGAAAATGGCTATGCATCCAAACTTCAATGCTTCAATTATGATGAAAAGAAACAAAAGCAATGAGATTGCAAAAAACCAAATATCTCCAAAGGAAAGGATCTTTAGACCTTAGAAAAGGAAGAGTCCTCTAATGAAGTTAATCCTCATGCACCAATGATTGAAGATATCAATAAAATTAAATCTTACACTTCTATTGAAAACATGAATCCTAATGAGAATCATAGAAGGAAAATTATCTTTAGGATTGGAGATAGGTGTCTACATAATGATAATGGGATATACATTTTGATTGATAGATGAAAATGTGATTTCTCCAGTGGAACACAATAAGTAAATTTCTTCATCATTATCTTTATCATCATGTCAATCCTTACAATAAGTAAAGAGGAACACAAAATGAACTTTCTACAGTGGTGCAAGCTTTGACATTATAATTTGTTGATGTTTTCAAGGAAAAATTGGAAGGGCTTCCACCAATGAGGTTCATCCAACCTCAAATAGACTTCATATTGGGAGAAATAATTCCAAATGAAAGAGCCTACCACATGACTCCAAATCAAAGGGAAGAATTGAGTGACTAAATTTCTCTCTAATGGTTTTATATTAAGAAATCCATCTCTCCTTATGTCATTTGAGTTATGTTAGTTTCAAAGAAATATACTAATGAATTACGTACCTACATAGATTCTAAGATTGCTAATAGGATTAATATCAAGTATAACTGTTTTATTTCTAAGATGGAAGACATTCTTGATGTACTTGCCGGTGCTGAGAGTTTTTATAAAATTGATTTAAAGTGATTATCATCAAATAAGTATTAGACTAGAAGATGAATGGAAAAAAATCTTTAAAATACTATATGACTTGTATGAGTGGGTAGTCATGGACTCTATATGGATTTATTGAAAATTTCTCTAAGATCGCCAAACCATTAGTGGAGCTGATTAAGAAGGATGCTCCATTTTTCTAGACTAAGGAATGCAAATGTGCATTCCAACTACTCAAGAAAAAGCTTGTGGATACTTCAATTCCATGAGCACTTGACTCGTCTAGACCCTTCCACATCATGATAGACTCATCCAATTATGCCTTAGAAGTCATGCTCATGCAATTGGATGGTTAGAAATATCCTTACTACATCCATTATGCAAGTAGAACCATTGTGGGTGCATAGCTAAATTACACCACAATGGAGAAAAAACTAATAGTAGTGGCATTCGCCTTGGAGAAATTTAGGTACTATGTGCTTGGGTATAAGGTGTTTGTGCATATAGACCATAGTGCAATTTAGTTCTTGATGAATAAACCAATGGTGAGTCCTAATGTCATATGATGGTTGGATATTTTCTAGGAATTTTATCTCACCATGGTAGATTAAAAGGAAACCAAGAACATGGTTATCGACCACTTGTCTCGGTTAATATGAGACAATAAAGAGAAGGAGAGCCTACTTTTAGATCAGTTTCCTAGTGAATTCCTCTTTGCCAATGTTATAACTAAACAAATGTCCAACTGGTACAATTACATTCTCACCTATCTTCTCACTCAAGAGATGCCATAGGAGTGGGATAATAGGAGAAAACAATAGTTTCTTCACAAGGAAAAATGCTTCATGGGAATCAATGAACACTTTTATAAGATGTGCATTGATGGACTAGTTTGATGGTGTGTACTTGATGTTGATCAACTATGCATGCTTTAAGATTCTCTTGAGTGTCCTTGTGGGAGCCACTATGTTGGGAGATGCATGTCCATTAAGATCCTCCTGGTAGGATATTATTAACCAAAACATTTCAGGGATGCTCACCATTTTTTCTGCTCCTGTGAATGCTACCAACATGATGGTGGAATGACCACTCATATGGAGGGGCCTCAATAGTGGATCCAACCACTAGAGCCCTTCGATATTTAGGGCATTGACTTTATGGATTCCATCACTTCCATGTTGAATTAAAAGACATACATCATGTCATTGTTGACTATTATACAAAATGGGCAAAAGCTGTAGCCATCACCGATTGTACATCTTTTATGATTGCTCAATTTGTACAACAATATGTTGTAAATAGGTTTGGGGTGCCATGTGCATTTAGTTTTAATAACGATACTTATTTTACAAGGACAACCTTTCAGAAGCTCATGCAATGCTTGGGGGTTAAATATAAATTAACAACACCCTACAACCCCAAGGTAACAGTCAAGTAGAGGTTACAAATAGGAAAATTACAAAAATACTAATAAGAACCATTAGTAAATATAGGAGGGACTAGAGCACAAAACTTAACGATGCCCTTTGGGCCTATCACTCCACTTGGAAACTTCCTATGAGCTTATGTATGGGAAATTACCAATACTTCTAATCCAAGTAGAGCTCCGTACATTGTCAACAGCTTGTGACCTTGACCTTGACCTAAGTTTACCACAAAAAGAAAGACTAGGGAATCTCAACTTACAAATGAGAAATGAATGATAGCCCTATCATCTAATGAAGTGCATAAGGAATTCAATAAGCAATAACATAGCCTTAGAATTGGGAAAGTAAAATTTCAATGAGGAGATAGGATCCTATATTTTAATCTCATATACATGCCATAAAGAACCAAGTTTCAAACATTGTGGGAGTTATGCATGAAACCTTTTCTTCTAGGACCATGTTAATATACAAACCTGAAGATTGAAATAAGAAACTGCTACTCAACATGCAACAACTAAAACCTTTCCATGAACCTAAAAGAGCTAGTGACAAAAGCACCTCAATGGATGAACATGCATGCTCAATTTTTGGATCTACACCTTCCAACTCAATCATGGGGGAGATGGCCATCCATTATAATTAATCACAGTGGCTTCTAAATTTTTTGTTTCTTCTATTTTTCATTTCTTTTTGTTTTACATCATTTTTAGTACATTTTCTCTTTCTTAAATATTTTATACTTTCTTCTATATTTTACTTATTTAGTTTGGATTTATTTTATGTTTTTATTATGTTCTATTTTTCTTCATTGTTGACAAGACTAAAGTACAACTATAGCTATTGATTGATGGTGGTTTGTACTATAATGTTATTTGATTACTAATGTCTAGATTTTATATTTGAATTTTGGTGTCGATAACTAAGACATGGCTTCTTTTTCATGATAATAAGTAGTGAGTCCACGTGATCCACCCATCCACAAAACTCTATGGTGTTCCCTTGTTTTGGAAATATGTGGTCCCTTATTAAATGAAACATTTAAAAGAAATTATGATCTTGGTAGTTTCCAAACTTGGGAAGGATTAAATGGATAGATAGGGGTGGGACTTTAAGGAGATTTGATGCTCTTTGTATGATCCTCTTGAGTGCATGAATGTTTTTATGGATTTCTCATCATTTTGTTGTCGACCAATAATAAGATGTTAAGCCTTTGCATGGTGTGGTTCCCATCCAAAAATTCAAGAAAAAAAACCAAAATAATGGGAATTCAAAGCACACCCCTTAGTCAAAATAATGGGCTACAAGCATTGGTCATGGAACTAGAAAGACATGTTACCCATGGCTGAATGCTCCCTCTAACTAAGGTCCATATTACTTCTTGTTTCTCTTTTTTTCTCTTTTTGGGATGGTGATTGATCTGTGGGAATATTTTGTGCCTTGAGAGGGTGGACTAGTCTTTAAGTGTCAATTCAAAGTCACTAAAAGTGGTTGGTTTTAATTTAGATAAAGCATTGACATTATCAGTTCATATTAATTATAAAATACACAAGGGACTTCATGTGACCGCGATATGGGACTCCATTTCACTCTCCACCTCATCCATCTCTTCTTTCCATATCTCACCTCACTACCTCTTTTCATGTTTTGTTCAATGTCTTAGTTTGATGTGTCGAAATTCTTAGATAGTTTCTTGGGTGATTTGGTACTTAACTAATTACAACCATTAGTCATCCATAGGGCCTGAAGATTCCTTGGTTTGAGGACATGCAAGGGCATTAAGGGCATGAGCCTACTATAGGGAGGATCCACTTGCATACCCCTTAGTTTAACTAGTTAATTTCCTCATCCCTTAGGCATTTTTGCATTTAAATATTTTGTGCTCCACATTAGTTATGTCTAGGTGTTCACTCTTTCATGGAATTTCTCAATCATTCTCTCAATAAAACCTTCTTTTTGCAAAATATCTAGCCCTCTTCATGCATTTTATCATGTTCTAGGCTTCTTGGACTTCGTTTGGACTTGAATTTCATGTTAAAACTCTTCATTTTTACCTTTATTTTTAAGAGAAAAAATATATTTTTTTGTTGAATTGATAGGATCTTGTTGACCTAGTTGACTAGGTCAATGTGATTTTGTCAATATGATCTTGTCAATGTAGGACAAAATTTCTATAAATAGTGCCCAACACTTACTAAATTTTTGTCATTTTCTCTCAAATGGGAAAAGAGTCTTTGTAATTTTTAGAGCCTAGGACTTTCCAGAGCCCACATCCTTCAAACTGCTTGTCTGATTAAGTTTATTTTTTGTTCCTATAGTTACCAAAGGTGAGGTCTATGTCATGGGAACCACAAACAGTAGGTTTTTGATGATTTTTTTTGAAATTTTTTTTCTCACATTGACAATGTTCAACTAATAAAATAATATTAAAATCACTAATTTAAGAGAGTTAAACTTTTCCAATGAACTCTAGTGGACATTAAAATTAAATAATAATAAAATAATATTAGAATAATCAAACTTGCCATGATCACAACTTACCCAAGTGTAACCAATCCAGAAAGATAAGGTACTTAAAGTGTTATAAAGTTACACACTAAATGCTAGTCCTTAATCATGTTGTGATTATGGATGGAACCAAGACCTAAGTATCTATAGGTAGGAGGACCATCCCTAATAAGGGAAAAGTAGCCTAGAACTAGAAGGGGCTTACAAGAATAACCCTAGGAGTATGTAGCTAAAACCCATATAATGGAACCTCTTTGGAAGGAGCTTGAAGTGAAATTTGTTCAATAGATTCTACAAGAAAAAATACAATAATCCCACCAGGATGAGGCTCTAGGATCAAGGCCAAGATATGAGGCCACATTGATGTGTGCCTTCATAGACTTTTCTCTAGAAGATATCAAAACATAATTGCAAAGCTCTCCCATGTGGTCCATCATCACTTCCAATGAGAAGTGGTATGTGGGAGAGACATATCTCTTCTAGAATAACAGGTAGGTTTACATCATTATGAAGAGAAAGGACATTAGTGTGTTTAACTCATTAAAGGCCATCTTTTAGGCCCTTAGTTTACCTAAAACTAGGACTAATCTAGCAAATATCTCTATATAAGCAAACCCCAAGGTAAAAATTGAGTGGATTAAGTAGTGCTATGAAGTGGACTGTAAGGAGTATAGTGAACTCATAATGGTATAATTTTCCTAATTTAAGATAGTAACATGCCACCTTAATTTGATAGTGAGGCTAAGCAAGATGACAACCTTCTCTACCCATGCATGTGTCACTTTGAGTGAAAAGTTCCCCATCAACCTCCCATAGATAGAGAAGCAATTCAAGGAAAATAAGCATGGAAGGAAGAATTTCCCTTCTTGTGCCTCATTAGAAAATTATACAAAAGGGGAGGAATAGCCTCTATTCCAATGATACACTTAGACATGCTCCTAGTCCCTCTTGGGAAGAAATGATGAAGGACAAGGTCTCTACCATAATGAAAGAAGAGGAATATCCACCACCAGTAGTCACTCACGAAACAACACTAGAGGCTTGTGCTACCATGGAGTGCATGCAAAAAGTCCATGAGCAACTCTTGCAACAGTAGTAAGAAGGTTAGAGTGATGATCCATCTATCTATTGACTAGCCCTTAATCATTTGAATGAGGTAACTCGTACCATAAGCTAGTTAGAGGACATGGTGCAACTTTCTCTACCCAAAGAATGAAAATGTCCACTTGCTTGAATCCTAGTACCCTAAGGTAATGGTGTCCATTCCTAAATAGTAAAAATTTCAAGAAATCTTTGAAAATGCTACTACATTCTTCATAAGCCTAGAGGAGGGAGATGATGCAACTATTCTAGTTATGTAGGACCAAGGGTAGGAAATGATGATCAAGGTGGTGGCTAATAGAGTTTAAAAATTCCTTAATGTTCCTATGGTATATCTGTTGGATAGTGATGCACTTAGAGATGTGCAGACATCTATAGGAATGGCCAATGAGAGATTTAATGTATCCTAGCATGAGGAGTCACTAGAATGATTGGTGAGAACCTAGAAATTAATTTTGGAGGTCTTTTACCTTCCAAATGACATTAATTCTACCCAATTAGTGTCGTTGAATGCAAGGGGCAAGTGCATCATTATAGAGGCTCAACTTGAAATAGCCAAAGTTGAGAATTAGTGCTTGGCTACAAAAATTGCAAAACATAGAGCCTACCTCACTAATCCTATAATACTGAGCCAGGTTATAAGCAAGGATGAATATTTTTACTAACTTCAAGCCAACCTTCAAGAGGTTGAGTACACTAAGGAGTCAACAATCTTTGACCAATCCTTAGTAGATGCCATTGTCTACAACATCCAGAAGGACTTATTAGATGTTCATTGAGAGAATTTCATTCTAACCAACGATAATAATTTCCTGGATAATGTTGAGCTCTAGAAAGAGAAATGGTTGAATAGATGAGACAACAATAGGAGCAACTTGCCAAGGTGATCATATATTTGAGGAGGTTGATAATTAAAAACTGTAATCTCTCGATGGAGGAGGTTTGTGCTCTTCACCAGAAATCTATAATTGAGATCATCACCTAGAATAATGAGGCTCTTAAATTTGAAAGGATCAAAAACCACTACAAGGACTAGGTTGGCTTATAGAAGGAAATCAATGAAAAGGAGATCAAACTGGTGAAGGAAAAGATGAATGAGAACCTCCAGTAGCTGCAACAAGGAGGTGATGTATGATAACCTATCTTTGATGGGCTAAAAATGTACAACAATGTAGAAATCTACCTCAAGGAGTTATAGATTAAGGAGATGATAGAATGCATGGAGCTCACCAACCTTCCATATGCAAACTTGGCAATGCTAGCTATCGAAATGCCATAGTTAGATTTGGAGAGGCAGGTGACCAACTCATACTTTTTGTACAAGGTCAAGTTCTAGCATAACAAGGAGCTCATACTTGAAATGAAAAATGTTGAACCCAATGTTCTCAAGAAATACTTCACTAATCAGAGATCAATAGTTGAGAACTTGGCACGAAGGGTGAATGACTACTAGGAGCTACAAAGAGTAGTAAAGGTGTTTGATGCGGGATGTAGATAATTTGTAATCTAGTTTTTTAATGTGAAAGAATTGTTCCCTACAATGCCTTATCATTGGGATATTTCCATACCAATCCACATTGGTGATGCTACATGGATCATGTACAATCCTCAGAGTAAGGAGGAAAGGATGAAAGCATTCCTGGATTTTTTTTGTATTCCACTAGCAATTGTAGTTGCAATCAGATAGTTACAACCAAACCTTAATTACAATAGTTGTGTGCACCAAAAGTAGGAGAAGGTCCTTCAACATCTCAGGAACCTCCACTTTCTAGAATCATTTAATTTTCTTCCTCATCTTCAAGATGCCATAGGAGTTGTGCTATCAGGTTTTTCCATGATGTTCAATTTTGTTGTCATGAACACCAAATTTTGTAAAGATTGTAAAGTCGTATAGTTAGGCACTTACAATTTGTTTGCATGAGTTTGTGTATCAATTAGTTAATAATTCCATACCTTTCCAAAATTTTGTAAGAGACTTGATTCTTCCTTTATTCACTTGAGGAAAAGTTTTCATTCAGTTATGGAAGTATGATGATTTGTCATTTTCCTATGTCGATTCGATCCCATCGATGCATGGTTTGCTATGTTAATGTGTACACATTGACACATGGTTTTCCACATTAATGTGTATGTGTCGATGTAGTGTCTTATCTTGCCTATAAATACATGCTTACCAATTGCATTTATGACATTCGTTCATTAGTTACTAGTTGAACTCTTGCATTTTTATCTCTCCAAAGTTAGAATATTTTCTAAGTACTCACAGTAGAAGTGATAAGTGTATGGATCTTTATTCAAGAATTAATGTACTTGATCATCTTGGTGTCATGGGCAATAAAGATGAGCTTTCTTCATAAATCTTGCAACACTTGGACTTAGCTTAATGTTTACATAATGCATTTATTACTCATGTAGTTTACTTAAAAATGCATTCGATTAATTAATTAACTTCAAATAATCAATACACATAAGTACGACCATCTTGAGCATATGATTAATGGTTGGTAATCCTAGTAGCACTTAACACTTGGTAGCCCAATAGTATTATAACATGTTTAGGATATGTATAGTAGATGGGTACAGATGCTTATGTTAGGATTAGCTAAGTATTAGTTAGTTATTAGATTAATTAAACATTTAATTACTTAATTTTCAGCACTTAGGAAAATTAAATTAAAAAATATAAAATTGATAAAAATCATATGCCTTAGCTACACTTAATAATACCTTTGCAATCCACAATTGAAACTAAGAAGACAATGATCATGTCTATTAGATTCACTACCTAGACCTAGTGTACTTATAGAGCTAAGGTCTATAGAATTTGACCAGATCACTTAGTGAATGCTAGTGATTCGTATGGTTGGGCGTAGGAACGACTCGTTGCTCATCAAATCCCAAGAGTTAATATGAATAAACAACCTTTATCAAAGAAAAATTAAAATAATAATAAAATATTCCTATATGCATGTGATCACTCAAACAAGAACTTAACATCAAACATAGCCTAATTAAATAGTGGAAGGGTATTTAGACTAAAGAAAATTATAATCCCAATAACTAATCTAGGGTTACATTTATCATCATAGATGATACCCAAGCAAGGACTCCAAGAAAGAGGGCTATCACAACATCAAGAGAAATGACCTCTTGGAGGAAGGAGATAACAATAGAAATGAAAACAACACCAATAACCCCAAGAATAAGCTTTTGAAATAACACATGCTACTATGCCCTTATATGAAGAGCTTGAGGTGAAATATGTTTGTAAAGTTCCCATCGTTGAAATGGGATAATTAAGGAAGGATGAGGTCCCAAGACCATAACCTAATTTAGAGGTTATACTCATAGAGGCTTTCCTAGAGAATATTTGAAACAAAGATGTTTAATGCTCTATTATTTAGGAGCTGAACTTTGTACATTTCTTAGAGTTAGCATTGGAAGAGGGGATGACATAGTTGCAAGGGTCTCCACTATGGTCCATTCTCTTTACTAGTGGAGAATGGTACATGGGTGAGACTTTCCTCTTCTAGAATAATTGACAAGAAGATGCAACCATGAAAATCAAAGATATCACCATATTCTATTTGGTTAAGATAATTGTAAAGGCCTTGGAATTTCCAAATACTAGGAAACAGTTGGGAAAAATCTCAAAAAAAGTATATCCTAAGGCAAAAAAATAATGGATTCAATAGTGCTATGGAGTGGACTATAAGGAGTATGGTTCCCTTACTAAGGAGGAGCATGCCTATGTCAAGATTGTAGCCTATCACTTTAATTCCATAGTGATGCTAAGTAAGGTCACTACCTTCTCTGCCAAGGCATGCAAAACTCTAAGAAAAAAATTCCAAGTTAACCTTTCCCAACTCATCTTCCTAGAAATCAAGAAACATTTTAAGGAAAATGAGAAGGGTAGGAAGACATTCCTCTTTTCCTACCTTATTAGAGAAATTTTCAAGAGGGGAGGCATAGGCCAATATTCCAATGATGTTGTCTACAAGGCTTCTATCATATCATGGTAGGAGATGATGAAGCATAAAGTACTTGCCAAGCTTTAGGAAAAAGAATTACCATCTTCACCTCAACTTTCATTATGAGAGAAACATCTAGAAATGATGATAGCTATTGAATAATTAAGATAACTTAGGAAATAGTCATTACAACAACAAGCCTCTAGAGGTGGTGGAGATTTCTCTGTGTATCACCTAGCCATGAGCCATTTCATTGAGGTCTTCAAGACCATCAATTGACTAGCGAACAAAATGGTGCCACTATTCTTCTCACAATGAAAATAGGCTTCTATTTGCTCCAATTATAATGCTAGAAAAGCCACTTTGTCCATTAAATGTTAGGAATTCCACAAAATTTCTAGTAGCACATCAAAAGTTTCTATTATGTAAAAAGAAGAGGAAGGAGCAATAGTTTTGTTCATGCTACATAAAGGCTAGGAGATTATAGTAGTAATGGTAGCTGATATAGTTGGAAAGGCTCTAAGTACTTTGGTGGCATGGATCCTTGATGTCATTGACATGACCAATGTCTAAGTATCAATAGGATCATGGAGTAGGGGAATGAGTGCAACATAGTACAAAAACATGCTAAAGTGATTGGTTAAAGGTAGACAAGTGATTCCAGAGATCTTTGATCTTCTAAAAGACATATCAATCATCCAGTTAGAGTTAATAACGACAAGAGGCAAGTTGATCATTAGTAATGTGCAACTCAAGGAGGCTATCATTAGTAATTGATTATTGGTAGTAGAGGTTGTGAAACTTAGAGCTAGCTTGTTAGATTTATCTATTCTCAGGTTCTAGCTCACAAGATATGAAGCTTTTCAATAGCTTTAACAAAAACTTTAGAAGGCTGAGAATGCTAAGGAGATGATGATCTTTGATGTATCATTATTAGAAGAAATGATGAATTCTTCTAGTTATGACCTGCAACAGATCTGTAGATGAGTGGTGAGTACCCCTATGTCCAACCATACAAATCACAAGAATTCATGCATGATCTCATTCAATTCCATGGATGGTATTAGTTGTGGCATCTAGATTGTTAAACATTGATCATAGGATGTTGTCTTCCCACTTGGACTAGTGGTAGATTTTCCATGTATGGTTTAGTCTAAAGTGAGGCATATGATAATTGATGTTTTTTGGCCTTTAATACTCCTAATTATGAACATGATAAAATTTTAGAATAGAAATCTTAATCTAAGTAATAATAGTAATGTAAATCTTCTCTAGCCTAGAGCAATGAGCATTCAGTCCTTACTTATTGTACACATATTGAGCTTATGTAACCATTTCTATGATTACCAAGCATTATGCTACTTCATGAACCAAGCAATAACATTACTAGGATTACCAAATGATTACACTTAAATTCTTGAAACCAATCATACTCATTTCACTTTACTAATGAAAAATTAAAAGAAAATACTAGGAAATGTAAATGATTGAACTAAAAAAATAGTAAAAACTATTCTAAGTAAAATAGTAAAACTAAGTGGATGCTGCAATGATGAAAGAAATATCTGTCTTTATTTTTAGACATGAACTATGCCCAAGTGCACTTCACTCAAATAAAGACTTTGTAGAATTGCTCAACACCACACTATCAATAAAACTACAAAATGAAACTACAAGAGTCTACTCAAGGATGGAATGAAAGTTCTTTGGTTGCATTCACCCAAGTGTGGTATTTATAGGCTACACACATCTTGTGATATTGGATCTATGATGACATATCTTGTGCTACAATATCGAATATATGACATCATAGATATGGTATCATTGGTGGATAGAAATTGAATTTTTACCAAATAGATGCAATATAGCATTAGTGATATGGCATTAGTGATATTCCGTCAATGATATCCTAGCCAACTAATGATTCATCATATCCCTACAACAAACTAAAAATTCATCCTCGAGTGAACAAAAAGAGGAACAAATTCCTTACAAAATATTTGGAAGGTATGGGATTATTAACTCACTCTAATTGCTAACTAACTTTGAGTGCCATAGTGGTGTGTACAAAAATGACATAGTTATATGACAAAACAAAAACAAAAATAAAAATTTAAGAAGCTTGATGTTGTTCATATTCTAGGTAGTGGTGGCTCTTCCATCAGCTTCTTCCCTTCCCTACCAAGATTTTGAAATTGATATCTATTCAAAAGCACCTAAAGTTTCTCCTCCTCTATTCTTGTCTTCCTTTCCATATGCTCTCTCTACTAAGTATGGCATAGAGACTTCCTTAATTTTAACTATTGCATTAGCTTGTTTATTTTGCTAGTATTGGTACAATCCTCCTAAGTACCATTCTCTATTGTTGGTTAGTGTAGGCCATAAAATAGATGGTTGAAGTTGTGTATTCACTACTTCTAGAGAAAATTTCATAAAGGAATCAAAATTTAGTTCCACAATGATCATGGACATGATTGGTCTTCTTGGATGGGTTGGAGGCAATCTGGTGATAGCATGGGGCACCATCCTTATTTAGGTTCTTGTGGAATTTCTACCTTTTCTTAGGTTGAGTGCTATGTAGTAGGAGTTTCTTGATGAATACTATATGATTCAGCCTTCTTGTTTGCATGTTTTGCTTGTGGGGTTTGTTCCCCTGCTCGACCTCTCCCACAATCTCTTGCTTTTTTGTTCATGTGTTGTGAAGGTCCTCCTTCTGGTATCCTCTTTGAGGCCATCTACAATTAGCAAGGGTTTTAAATTATTAGAATGTTTCTATCAACTCTTAATAGTTCTTTACCTTGCTCATACTCTTGGTTAGATCAAGTTCTTATCTTTTACAATTGTAGAGTTCAAAAAATTTTCAAAAAGGAGCCTCTTAATTATTATATCTTGTAGTTACTTATGACCTTCTATCATTTTTCTTGCTTATTATGGCCTAAAATAGTTTATATGGTCTATTAAGAGTATTATCTGAATCTTTTTGGCCTTAGTTTGATTGATTAACTTTAAGGTTCTTATTATCTCCTTTTACTTACCATTTATAATATCTTACGAGAATTAGGAATTTTTGGCTCAAATTTTTTTGAATCTTTGTTTGCTTATATCATGCAATGCACCCCCTATGACTAAGTTAAGCACTCTAGGATCAATAGGATTAAAGAATTTTTGGAAATCAAAGTTATGAGGAAAAAGTTATGGTCTTTGGAAGCTAGTGTGCAAGAGCGCTAAGGAAAAACTACAAAACCTTCTCTTGCTACAAATGAGAGAAGAGAAAAATTTTACTAACTCTAGTGCATATATATATTATTTTTATGTGCATGACATCATAGGTGCCTATGACATTGTAACTAATTAAAAATTTTAAACTTTTCATCCATTTTTTCTTGGAAAAAAATGAGTATGATGAAATGTCTAGAAGATATAAAGCTCGTCTAAAGGTTCATGGACCATAAGCGATGCATAGTTTTCAACAATTTAGTGTTCAAGCTTCATGAATAAGGAATCGTGACAAAAAAAAATCTTTTATTATGGATAAGAAATGGATAATGAATTTTTCATGTATGGATAGATTATTAGATGATATGGGAAGTTTATTAGATGTTTCAAAAGGTTCAAGATGATGTGGCATTTCTTGAAAAGTATGAAATAAAAGAGTCATACAAGTGGATCCTCCCCAAAGTAGGCTTTAGTCCTTAGTGCTCTTGTATAACCATGCCTAAAAGTGTCCTTAGGCACTCAAGGAGTTGACTGTAAGACATACTTATTTAGCAAAACACACATGTTAGTATCACCAGATTGGGAAAATAACACTATATTATACAAAATCATAAGTTATGATTAAATATATAGTGAGGTAAAATGGATTGTAGAAAGGATTGCTGAAATCAGGATGTGAGGTATCTTACCATAGGCATAATGAATCCTTATGTGTTATTAATGGTTAAAGTAATCATTAGCCCTTCTTTCCAAGATTCAAACAAAGTCTAAACCACTTTCTAGTGACTTCACATTGTTTAATCTCTGGGACATACAACCATAACACTACCACTATTGCAAGGAGTGTTACTACCTGACATATTGTCCAAGGGAGGAGTTTAATCATTGCACATTTTATTTTTTAGATTCCTGAGAAGCTACGTACCTTCAGGCATGGGTAACATGTCTTTCTAGTTAAGGTAGCACTTATTGTACTCTTACTTCCATTTTTCATTAGATCTATAAGGATATAATATTTCCTTAGCAATAGTATAGAACTCATAGTAGTAAGCCAAGAGAATCCACAAATCCCCTTGATGTCACATCCTTTGCATTCCCACTTGGTTCTTCACTTTTTGGTCCAGGCATAATGATCAAAAGGTTATTCTTGGTTTTATGATGGAAAGAATATCATTATGGCCATGGTAAGAACCTCTTATTAATGGAATCGATGAGTGAAAGTTATGGTATCACCATACAAATAATCAATCCCTTATGATTTGATAACATAAGGAAATATTCACCTTATTGGGACTACATCTTACCTTATTCTGAATGTATCTTATTAGTAATCACAATTATTTATAAAGTGTTTGAAAACAAAGTATAAAAAAAATGGAAAAGATAGTAAAAATTGTCAAAATTTGTAAAGAATGAAAAATGTGAAAGGATTGAAAAATGTAAAAGAATATGAAAAATTGAAGAATTGAAAAGTATAAAAGAATAAAAAAAAAATATCAAAGAATGTGAAAATTGAAAAGAATTGTAAAAAAAAAAAGAAAATCGAAAAATCACTTATTAATTTTGAAATCAAAGTAAAGTATCTCCCCCGCAACTGAATTCATGGGTGAGTGTTTAGAAAATGCTCCCTAAATCTCCTAGGTCATATATTGTAGGTGGTTCATTGACCACCTTTAGTAATGTAACTTTTCAATTATCATCCCATATAATTTTAATGGTAGTTGAGTTATGATCATTTAAGTCCCTATTTTCTTTTTCCTTTAGTGTATGACTATGAGTTACTTGTTTCATTTTTGGGTTCTTAGTTGGAGTCATTTTCTTAGTTTGGGAATTAGTAAGTATTTCAGATGTTTCCATGGATGTGTTAGAAATTTTTTGGTTCTAAGTTAGTGGCCACAAGGTATCTTTTGGTTTGGAAGCCTCTAGTCTTTTGGTTGCATATGCTAGTTGTTTATTGTGGTTGTTGTGGACTGGAATGGTAACTATATTGATGTTCTAAAGTGTTGGTCCATAATTGCACTCTTTGCTTTCAGCAGTAATGCATGAAATTTGCTATCCCTTCACAATAATAAGTTCATCTATTATGTTTTGCATTGGAGTGGTAATGGGTGTTGCCTCTTGTGTAGGATTTGGAGACATTATTTTGGTGATGAAGGGTTGTGCACTTGGCTGGACTTGTGTTGGTTTTAATGTGCTAGTAGGTCTACTAATTTTGTGCTTAGGTGTAGGAACTATGATAAAGAAAGGAAATTTTTGAGACTATGGTTTAAATATACTAGAATGATCATTTATGTGTATGTTCATAGCACAAGTGAAATTATTCCATTAATGTTGTGATGCCAATCCTTTTTGTGTTGTTGGTGGTGACATATGGTGGAAGGAAGTATGAGAATATTGAGGATGTCATAGAGGATAAGAGGTTTGAGATGGTGATCCTAGCAAAGGTGCTATGGATTGATGATATTTAGGAGAGTGATAGTAGTGGTTCAAGGTAAAAGAAGTAGAACCATTTGGGAAAATAGGTTGTTGAACATAGTAGCCATATGGGTCTAGATGGTAATAAGGGTATTGCTAGTTTGTTGATGGCATCCGCCATGATTATGGGTTTTTCCCTTGTGGTTGATAGTAATTCTGATATTGATAAGAAGTTGCATTAGAATAGTATGATTGGTTGTAGAATTGTCTATAATTACCTTGTAAATAAGGTAATTTCCTAAGCATTTTCTTTTGTACAAACTTGGGATTCAAAGCAAAAGCCCCAAACTCTTATAATGTAACATAACTAGGAAATAGCCCTTTGGATGATCATATTAATAGATGTCACATCTATCATCCTATTCTATGGTTGAGTCTATAGCCTCTTCTACTATAACTATTTTCCCTTTTTGCTTGTAAGTGTTCCTACCTACTTCTTTATTATTTTTCCTCCTTATTTTGATAACTTGATCTTTTTTACATTACCCTCTCCTCTATGGTTTTTACACAAGTTGTAACTTTGTCATTTATCAACTCTCACATCTTATATATCCTTTCTTTAAGTTCAACAATAGATTTTTGTGTGGGCAAGGTTTGTTGTAAAATCACCTCTTCAAGAGTTGCCTCTTTTTCCTCATCATAAATATGGACCTCTTTATTTTGAAGAGTTGGACCTCATTTATATTCCTATACATTTGCTAGTTTACATAGCTCTCCTTCCTCTTTTGTCACCTATTTGATTAGCCTTTGTATCTCATGGGCTTTTAATTTGGATAACTGACCTTGGGAATAAATCCCAAGGGTCTCTCTCTTTTGGTTATCTAGTTCATTTATGATGTGGAGAAGCTACTCTTTTTGAAAAAAAACTATGGCCTAGACATCTATGTAGTAGAAAATAGTATTTATTCAAGGCCACATCCAAGGATTCATGTTGTTCTTATTTTCATCCTTGGATTTTTTTTCTTAGGTTTGACACTCTTGCATAGGTTTGATAATTTTCATTGAAAAACTCTAGCTTTGTGAACCACTGGTGGATTAAATCTGGTTCCAATGATCTATACCAACCATTAGCTTCATCTATTAGTATTCTAGGAAAGAGCTTAAGCTTTTTCCACTGACTCTTAATGTTTTGTAAGGTGCAAAAATCATGGAAGGCTTGTCAGTGATGTTGTGGATTAGAGTTATAGCCTCCGACAAATTTAGGGATGTTATTCATATCAAGCCTTTTAATGTGACATTCCCTTTAGTGCCTATGGGGTATTCTAACTACCTCTCTTATCTGTGTCATGATCTTAGTAGCCAATAAGGGTTCACCATCATCAAACATGTCATGGTAATAATTTCTATTTCTATTTGTCTAATTATGATGATCTTATCTATGCTCACTTTGATGATCCCATCTATTTCTATTTCTACCTTTTTCTTGACTCCTTAGTGTATGTCTATTTCTATACCTACATTCATCTTCATCAGAACTAGATGTGAAAGAGGAAGAGGAAGATGAGAAACTAGGAAAATTATCATGGCTTTGATATCTCCCCCTATGGTCCCTTGATCTATCATTTCTAGGTTTAGAGGGGTCCTAGGCCTAGAGGGCCTTCTTATTCTAGGACTTAGTCCATCTCCTCTAGGATTATTTGCACCAGTTGAATGTATTCCTTGCATGTAGTAAGCATCTAAATATGCATATGAAATCCCTACTTGAGTTTGTTCACTCTAATTTTCTTCAGTATATATCCTATCCCTACATGTGTTTTCATCATTTGATGCATTCTTAAACCTATGTGAAGAAGACATGGTTTTACTTGATACATGTGTGACTTAAAATATTAATATTTTCTAAAAGGTAAATCATCAATACTTTCATAGTGATCATTTATAATCTAACTAATCTAGATAACTAGCATGATTCCCAACAATGGTGCCAATGATAAGCAGTGGATATCCCTATGTCCAACCATACAAATCATGAGCGTTCATGCACAATTTGATCAAATTGCATGGATGGGATTATTTGTGACATCTAGATTATTAAGCATTGATCACAGGATGCTATCTTCCTACTTAGACTAGTGGTAGCTTTGTCATGTATGATTTAGTCCAAAGTGAGGCATATGATAATTGATGTTGTTTGGCCTTTAATACTCCTAGTTATGAACATGATGAAAGTTGAGAATAGAAATCTAAATCTAAGTAATAATAGTAATGTAAATCTACTCTAGACTAGAGCAATGAGCATCTGGTCCTGGCTTACCATACACATCTTAGGCTCATGTAACTGTTACTAGGATCACTAAGCATTATGCTACTAGGTGAATCAAGTAATAATACTATTAGGATTACCAAACGATTACACTTAAATGCTTGAAACTAGTTGTACTCATTCTGATTTACCAATGAATAAGTAAAGTAAAATACTTTTAAATGTAAATGATTAAACTAAAAAAATAGTAACAACTATGCTAAGTAAAACAATAAAATTAAGTGGATGTTTCAATGATGAAAAGCAATCTTGATCTTTATTTCTAGACATGAACTATGCCCAAGTACACTTCACTTGAATAAAGATTCCATACAAGTGTCCATCATGACACTGTAAGCATTCACTCTATTGCTAAAACTATTAAATGAAACTACAAGAGTCTACCTAAGGATGGAATGAAATTTCTTTGGACCTACGATGACATAGCTTGTGCTATGATATCAAATATATGACATCATAGAAATAATATCATAGTTACAATATCGTTGGTGGAAAAAAATTGACTTTTTATCAAATAGATGCAGTATAGCATCAACGATATCCCAACCAACTAATGATTCATCATCCATAGAAAAACTTTTTTTTTAACCCAAAAGAATCACCTCTTGCATAATGCTAAATAATAAAAGATCCTAATGAATAAATATATTCATTAATAGTAGGAATAACTTGTCAAGGTGAACCAAGACATGAGGAGATTAGCTGTAGAAAATAGAAATTTCTTAATGGAGGAGGTACATGCTCTTTGTTAGAAAAGTACCATTGAGATTACTACCTAGAAGAATAAATCCTTGAAATATGAGAGAGTGAAGAACCTCTATAAGGACTAGGTTGAAATTCTTAAGGAGGTAAATGAGAAAGTGATGAAGCATCCAGTCCACTATGTTGACTAGGTTGCATTGAGAAAGCCTCGTTAATGCGGCCGCGTCAACATGACCTTGTCAATGCATCTTTCCAAGCGTTGACATGGCCTCTTCAATGCAAAGTCCATTTTCTGCTATAAATATGCATGCACCCACTGCATTTATGGTACCTTTTGTTCAAGTTGTAGTGAAGCTCTTGTAGTTTGTTCCTGTAGGAGTTAGACTATTTTTCAATTGCCCACAGAAGGAGTTCAAAGAATGTATGGCTCTTTATTCGAGCATTAATGTACTTAAGACCATTGGCATGAACAACAATAAAGATGAGCATTTTGAACATTCCTTGCAACATTTGAACTAGATTACTTAAGCACTAATATTTTCATACTTTAACAATTCTAATGCTTTTGTTATTACAATTTAATAATTTTAATACTTTTGTTATCACTTTATAGTTATGGTATGTTTTAGTAGTCTATGAGAGCACATAAGCATGACCACCTTGAACATATGTTTGACACTTGGCAACCTAGTGATGCTTAATGTCTAGCAATCCAGTAGTGATTAGGACATGCTTGGGATGTGCACAGAGGGTGGGACTAGTTGCTTATGCTAGGGATAGTCAAGTAATAGCGTAGTGAAATCTTAGATTATCTAGACTTTTACTCCCTATATTAGAAGAATTAAATATTATAAATAAAAGAAAACATATAAAAATCATATGCCTTAGTCTCACTTAACCATCATTCCAGAATGTCACAAGTGAGGTTGAGAGGACAATGATCATTCTAACTAGGATTTTAATGGCTAGAATACTATGCGTAAGTGCTTGCAGTCATCAAAATTCATCTAGACCATGTGTGAACGCTTATGATTCGTATGGTTGGATGTAGGGGTACCTCACCACTCATCATTGGTGCTGTTGTCGGGGACGTCATGACCAAGGGCATGGACAGTCATAGGAGGCTCACCATCACGAAAGGAAAGGTAGAAGAGACCATCATACCCACCATGGCCATCATCAAGACCATGACTTTGATGAACCAATTCTTTCCACTCAAAGCATGCTCAACATAGTATAGGTAGTTCAAATACCTACCAGGCACTTGAGAGATAGTTAGATCAAGAGCCTTGATATGAACAACATCCCCAAATTTAAAGGGGGGTATAATTGTGATCCACAGAATCACTTGCAAGAATTTCATGATGCCTGTAGCTTGTAGAATATTGAAAATGAATGGTAGAAACACAAGCTATTCCCTTGAATAGTTACCAAGGAAGCAGAAAGCTGGTACCCATCTTTGGAGCCAAAATCAATCAGGCAATGGAGTACGATGTTGAAGCTCTTCAATGAAAAGTACCAAACTTACTCGAGAGTGTATAATCTAAGATGAAAAATTTAGGGGTGGAAACAAGGTAGCCAAAAACCCTTGGATGTAGCCATAAGAAGATATTCCTCATTGTTGCATCGATGCCCTGGTCATGGCTACTCTTAGTGGGAACAACTTTGCCATGTTGCAGATGGGCTCCGTTTCAAAATAAGAAGGACCCTTAGCATTTATGCTCAAGGATGGCTATCCGAGTTAAGGGCTCATCAGGTTTAGTGATTAATTTAAGCAAGTAGCCAAGGAAGAGTGAGACCTATGAAAGCGGGAAAGTGCAGAGGAATATAATCAAGATCCTTCCATCTGAAAGAGGCAAGTTTGATTTTGTGAGGATGAGGAGGAATCACCACTGGATGCAATGGTGATTAGGAAGATCTTTCCCATATAAAAATTTGCTTATGAGATTTTGGCCAAGGTGGACAACATGTGGGATTCTTTAGATGAAAAATTCCAAAGTGTTCTAAAAATCATAGAAGAATCCAAAGAATAGAGTAATGATCGAGATTGACAAAGGAGAAAAGAAGCTAAACATGCCTACTACAAAGGTAAGGGAAAAGTTGCCGCAATAGAACAAGTTGCAGACTCTGACACTGAGGAACATGACGGATGTGACATATGCCAATATGAACTTCCTAAAGGATGTTTCCCTATGGTGTCACATTTTTAGGAGTCTAGGGTGTACACTCTAAATCCTCGCTTAGAAAAAAGGCAAACACCTCGAAGATTAGCTTATCCCTAAGGAAATTCTAGGCAGTTCCACTAGTAATAGGGATATTATCCAACTGGAGCTCCACCGCAACCATATGAGCACTACCAATAATGGAAACACCCATAGTCATGGGGGATGCCACCCCCAAGGCAGTAGTACCCTTACTAGTAGCCAGATTCTTATGGGTACTACGTTTAGCAACCAATCTCCCCGTCCAACGCTTCTAGTCACATGACCTTTTAAAATCATTACTATCCCCCAAAATACTTTTGGGCTTAATCTCCATCACCTAAGGGGAAAATCCCACATCCAAAATATCCTCTGCCACCTCCTTCTGCTATACCTCTCCATTAGCCCTCAACTCAACTACCTCCTACTTCGTCCATGTAGGGAGAAATGCCTCCATAACCAAAATAGAGTAATGCCATGAGGGCCATCAATTTACAACTAGCTTCTTAGCTAAGTAGGTTAGAATCAAAACCATGGAAACATTTATTTTTTTGGCTTAATAACCTAAACACACCCTCACACTCACCTATGGCTAGTGCCCCTGCATCTCTAGCTACCTTTGACATTCAATCCTTTGAGCAACCTTTGATCCAAATGCCTTCCAACGTGAAAACTATCATGTTAACACATGTTGTGATGGACTGGATCAAGGTAGGTCATCTCCTTGACTAATTGGTTAATCCAAGAAGCCTCCTCATATATCTTCAGGTAGCAGGGAATAAGCCATGCAAAGCTCTTTTAGATTCAGGGTCAAGTATCAACCTGATTTCACATGATATGTATAAGACTTGGAACCTGCCTCCATTAAAGGAAAGCAACATTTGGCTTGAGTTGGTAGACCAATTCATTACCATTCCCTTGGGATTGGTAGAGGATATTATGACCACCATTTGTGGGTGGTCCTACCCTACTGATTTCTTGGTGATCTGTGTCGATAATGCAAGGGGGACTTTTCAATTATAATGGGACGAGCATGGCCCAACATGGTGGATGCATGTTTGGGACTTCAAGATCACTCCCTTGAGATTTCCAAGGAAAATCCTTTTGGGAAGATTTAGAATAAGTGTGTTCCATGCATCACGTACAGTGACTCCAGGTGCAACTATGTGCAACAACTCTAGTCCATTAAGTGGACATCCATTCAAGTATGTAGTCGGTGTGTTGCCAAATCACAAATTCAACAGTGCATGTATGCAACAACCACTAATCAAGAAGGCATCCAGTGGCTAACCACTGATTCTTATAGTAGCACCCTATGCATAGAATCATTTGAGAGCCTTGTATGTACCTATATGCGGGAGCATAGATGAACTGGAATAGGTCCATCAACAACTTTCCACTACCAATGATGCTACTGATTGGGGAAAGCTGCAGATCCCTGAAAGCTTTAAAAAGGAGCCCCTAGAACTAAAACCCTTACTAGTCAATCTGGAATATGCATTTTTGCAAAATGGTAAGCTAATAATAATCAATGCCACTCTTGCTCCTAAGCAAAAAAAAGAGGTTGCTAAAGATGGTGAACAAGTGGTTGACTACCTTCACATGGTCATATCCTCAGCTAATAGGGATTGATCCTAGGGTATGCCAACATCAAATATATATCAACCCTTCCATGAAGCCATGAAAATAGTCACGAAGACAATTAAATCCCAAACTTAAATAGATTGTCAAGGATGAAATTGAGAAACTATTGAAGGTGGGATTCATCTACCCCATTGTGGATAGCGAATGGATCATCCCATTCATTATTGTGCCAAAAAAACATGGCAAATGGAGAGTTTGTATCGACTTTTGATTACTAAATATGGCAACCTTTAAGGATCATTTTCCACTTCCATTCGTGGACTAGGTGTTGGATACCATTTCGGGGCATTATTACTATAGCTTCTTGGATGGTTACAGTGGCTATAACCAAATCCAAATTGGACTAGAGGACTAGGCCAAGACAACATTTATGAGTCCTTGGGGGACTTTCGCATACATGAAGATGCCTTTTGGCCTGTGTAATGTGGTCGCAGCCTTCCAACGCCTTGTCCTTAGCATCTTCCAACGCCTTGGATTGCCTTAAGCAAGTTTTGAAGTGATGTGTAAAAACTAACTTACAGCTCAATTGGCAAAAGAGCCATCTAATGGTCCAAGAAGGCATTATTTTGGGGCATTTAATCTCACAAGAAGGGATCAGAGTGGATCCTAAGAAGATCAAGGTCATCTAAGGAATTACCAATCAGCTGAGAACTATAAGGGACGTCTGATCATTCCTTGGACACACTGGCTACTACTGGCACTTCATCAAGAATTTTTCAAAGATTGCCAAGCTGTTGGTGGAGCTGACTAAAAAAGATGCCCCATTTTTGTAGACTGGGAAATTTGAATTTGCATTTCAAACACTGAAGCAAAAACTCATAGAGACTCCAATTCTATGAGCCCCTAATTGGTCCAAACCATTTCACATCATGATGTATGTATCTAACTATGCATTAGGAGTCGTGCTCACATAACTGGATGACCAAAAGTGTCCATATTACATCCATTGTGCAAGCTGAAGTATTTTGGGTGCTCAACTAAATTAAAACACCATCAAAAAGCAATTAATGGTACTGGTATTTACCTTGGAAAAGTTCCTACACTATGTGCTCAGATACAAGGTGTTTGTGCATATGGACCATAGTGCCATTTGGTTCCTTATGAACAAACCAACGGTGAGCCCCCGTGTCATACGGTGGCTTGTGATCCTTCAAGAATTTGATCTTACTATGGTTGAAAAAAAGGGAATTGAGAATGTGGTTGCTAATCACTTGTCTTGGTTATGATGGGACAACATGGAGGAGGAGAGCCCACTCTCTAACTAGTTTCTAGATGAACTCCTCTTTACTGGAGCAATTGCGAAGAAGGCATCCACAAGATCAAGTTGGTTTGACAACATCCTTACCTATCTTCATACACAAGAGCTACCAAAGGAATTGGATCATCGAAAGAAACAACAGTTTCTTCATAGAGCCAAGCACTTCATGGAAATCAATGGGCACCTATACAAGGTGTGTACAAATGACTTAGTTTTATGGTGTATCCCTGATGCAGATCAATTGTGCATCCTCCAAGATGCTCATGAGGGCCCTTATGGGGGCCATTATGTAGGAAGGTGCATGGCCATTAAGATCCTACTTGTACATTACTATTAGCCTACACTCTTCAGATATGCTCAATGGTTCATCTGCTCCTGTGATTGATGTCAAAGAGATAGTGGGATGACGATGAGAGTGGAGGGGCCTCAATAGTGGATTTAGCCACTAAAGCCCTTTGACATTTGGGGCATCAAATTTATGGGCCCTATCACACCCATGTCAAATCGAAAGGTGTACATTATTTTCATAGTGGACTACTGTACAAAATGGGCAAAGGTAGTAGTCTTCACTGACTATTCCTCAACCACGGCTACGTGATTTGTTCAACAACAAATCATGAATAGGTTTGGGGTGCTGCGTGCACTCATTTCAAATAATGGCACTTACTTCATGGGTGATAATTTTCATAAACTCATGCAACATTTGGAAATAGAACATAAAATAACAACACCCTATCACCCCCAAGCCAATGGGCAAATCGAATTCACAAACTAGAAAATTACAAAGATCCTAATGAGGATGATCAGCAAATATAGGAGGGATTGGAGCACACAACTTAATGATGCCATTTAGGCCTATCACTAAACTTCCTATAGGCTACTCTCCTTATGAGTTGGTGTAGAGAAAAGTACCAACACTCCCAATTTAGGTAGAACTCCAAACACTATCCACTGCAAGTGACTTAGGTCTTGACTTATCCTTAGCACAGCGAGAATGGCTCATCAACTTAAATGTGCTAGATGAGAATCAATTAGTAGCCCTATCATCAAATGAGGTGCATAAGGCATATAACAAATACTATCATGACCTTAGGATTCAAAGGATAACATTTCAATGTGGAGATAAGGTTCTCTATTGGAACCCCACACATGTGCTGCAATAGACCAAGTTTCAAACACTGTGGGAGGGACCTTATATTGTTTTTGAGACCTTTCCATTCAGGGCTCTACTCATACACAAACCTAACAAGCCAACAAAAACATAGTTGTTCAACATGCAATAATTAAAACCCTTCCATGAACTACACCAAACCAGTGTCGCTTCCACTTTGCCAAGAGGTCGGCCACATTCCATCTTTCGTATCTCCTCCTCCAAGCTTAGTCATGGGGAAGATCGCTACCCATGCTAAAATAGTTATCCTAGCTTCTCAAGTCTTTTCTATATTTTTTTTACACATTTTTGTTTTACATCATCGTTCGTACATATAACATTTATTACCTACTCTTTCTCTTTTTTATATATAAATATATTTCACCTTTAGTTTTTTTGTTTTGTTTTATTTTAGTTTATTTTGGTAATAAATCCATCTTATTGCCACAAGATGTGATGGTGTGATAGTTGCTCCCAATGGGGGCATGCTTATTATGGTTTTCCTACTATATCTAGTTCTTACCTTAGCATTTTGATTTTAGGAATCCAATTTACACTTTCTTTCATGCAACAAGCAGTGAGTCCATGACATCCAACCATTCACACTTTTCTATGGTGTCCCGAGATCAAGAGAAATAAATTTCCTTTTTCAATAATCAACTCCAATAAATCTTTGACTTTGGTGGATTCCAAACTTGGGAAAGATCCAAGTGATAAGGTACAGGGTGTGACTTCAAGGGGATGTGGTGGATTGCGTATCCTCCTACAATCTCTCATGCATTGCTACCCTTAGGGATTCCTTTTCGTTCCATGGCCATGAATAATAGGAAGCTAACATGTCCTTGCATGGTGTGGTTCCTATTTCAAAAAAGAAAAAGAAAAAGAAAAAGAAAACCATGGGAATTCAAAGCACACCCCTTGGACCAACCATGATATCCTTGCATGGTGAGGTTCCCATTCAAAAAGAAAAAAAATAAACAACAAAAAAACCAATATATATATATATATATAATGGGAATTCAAAGCAAACCCCTTAGATCCAATAATGGGCTACAAGCATTAGTTATGGGACTTGGAAGCCATGTTACCCAGACTTGATGGTCCCTTCTAACTAAGGCCCTTCCTTACTTCCTACTTCCTACTTTCCTTCTCTTCTATATTAGGAACGAGATTTGGTCTCTAAAGGCATGTGTATGCCTTGAGTGGATGGGTTGGTATTAGTCCATTGCTATGACATCACTGCCCATGGTCGGTCCTGATCTAGACCTGGAACAAATTCTTATCAGGTCACTTAACCACATACTTCACAAAGGGACTATAGCGATCTAGACCTCAGCACTCCATTCCACATGCTCTCCCCCTCATCTATTGCTCTCCATTTCTCACCTCATTGTTAGTTTCATGTTTCAATCATGTATCTTGGTTTACTGGTACTTTTAAATCCTTTAGTTAGTTCTCAGAGATACAAGTATTAACCCTCAATGATAATTAACAAAGGGGCCCATGGACTCCTCAATTGAAGATGTGCAAGGGCAAATAACGCCTAAGCCTACTATGGGGAGGACCCACTTGCATATCCTTTGGATTTTCTTGTTGATCTTATACTCCTTTGATATAATACGATGCCCATTTTCATGCTATCCATCATGGGACCCTCCATCACCCATGCTCCATATTCTGACATTCTCCTGACTTTGACTCTTCTTTTGACACTAACATCCCTTCCTTTTTGTTTCATGATGTTCTTGAGTCTCTAAGCTCCTGAATGACTCCAATTTTATGCTAAAATTCATAGATTTGGGCCTTTAATTCATGAGTCAATAGTGGTCAACATAGTTGAATAGTTGCATCGACACGACCTCGTATGCGCATCCACCTATGCTTACGCAGCCCCATTTACATGGCCCCATCAACGCAACCACAAAAATACTATATATATGGGCATTGTGCCTTTGAATTTTTTCCATTTGCTCATAATGCTAGGGGAGTTTTTCGAGTTTTCTATGCCCAATCTCCTTCCTAAGCACCTAACCTTCCTATCATTGTCTACATCCAACTGTTCCTTCACCCTTTTGCTACCAAAGGTATGCTCTACATCATGGGGGCCCATGATTTGGTACATCGTGACAATATGGCTAACCAAAGACTTAATGCCTCCTAGGGTTGATCAAAATTCCAAGACTCAATGCATTGAAGACTTAATGCCTCCTAGGGCTAATCAAAATGCCTCTTAGGGTTAACGCCTTTTAGGATTAATCGAAGAATTCACTTTAATTCATTATTTATTTTTAACCCTTCAACTACACTCTAGGACATCACATGTAATGATTTATGTACACCACCTTAGATCAAACAAAATGCACATGTCACTGTCATAGACGAGCCATCATACAAAGGTATATTATTATCATTTTAGGCAACATGCACACATTTTAATTTGTAGTTGTGCTATGATTGTAGATGGCACCAAAACCAAGGCATTCAAGGGAGGAAGAACCATCACAACCTTGGGAGAAGTAACCTAGAACCAAATGGGAATGAGACACGTGACCTCAAGAGAACTTGGAGGGCTCGTATGCAACTGGCCCTCTCTGCGAGGAACTTGACATGGAATCTATTTGTTAGATTCTTGAAGAAGAGGTCGCCACAACACAATCATGTGAGGATGAGACTCCAGCAAGAGTGCCATGGCTTGAGGTCACCTTGACCAGGGCCTACCTTGATGCTATCAAGAAGAAAGAGGTGCAATGAATGATCCTTCAAGAATTAAAATTTAGACCATTCCTAGAAAGTGCACCAAACAAAGTCAGAACTCAACTACAAAGTTCTCCCATGTGGCTAATCATCATGTTTAGTGGTGAGTGGTATCTAGGGGAAACCTATCTCTTCTGGACAAATTGGCAACCAGGGTCATGAGTAAGAATCAAAGACATCCATGTGTCTTACTTTGCAAAGGCAATTGTGCAAGCTCTTGGGTTGCTTGAGTTCAGGGTTGATGTGGAAGAAATTTTAAAATAAGCAAACCCTGAGGTGAAAGCGAAGTGGACCAAGCGATGCTATGGGGTAGATCGTAAGGAGTTTGGCACATTGACCACTGCAGAAATACTTTACTCCAAAATTGTGTCTTACCACTTAAATCCAATGGTAAGACCTAGCAAAATCACCACCTTCTTTGCTCATGCATGTGCCACTTTAAGTGCAAAATTTTCTATCAACATTCCATAGTTACTCTTCTTGGAAATTGAGAAACGATTTGCAAAAAATAAATGTGGAATGCAAGCTTTGCCCTTTCCATGCCTGATTAGAAAGTTGTGCAAATGGGCAGGGATAACATGATATGCTAATGACATACTTCGTCATGCCTCAATTGCCTTGTGACATGAAATGATGAAAGATAAAACACTTTCCACAACCAGAATGGTGGAAGAGCAACCACCACCTCCACCATTCACACAAGCAAAAGGGTCAAACTCATGCACAGTTACAGAGCACATACATGAGATTCGACAGTTGCTCTTTCATCAATAGGAGCAATAGGTGGAAACCAGTAGTGGTGGAGACCCATCTGTGTATCGCCATACCTTGAGCCATCTAGAACATGTGGCTCGATCTGTGAGCTTATTGGAGAGGGTAGGGCTGATGCTTTCGATTGCGCAAACATAAGTTCCTCCGAGAATAGAACCTAGCACTCAAGAACTAACAGTGTCAGTGATCCAACAACTATTTCCATAAATTTTAGGAAATGCTGTTACTTTCTCGATGCACTTGGAGGAGGATGAGGGGGCAACTGTCTTAGTAATGCAACACCAAGGATAGGAAGTCACGGTATAAGTGGTTGCCGATACGATTGCCATAGCTCTCAATGCACCTGTGGTACCTATACCAGATGTACATGGGCTTAGAGATGTGTAGACATCTATAGGTACTCAGACTGGTAGACTTAATGCATCACAATAGGAAGAATTGTTGGATTGACTGGTGGGAACTGAGCAACCACTTTCAGATGTCTTTGACCTTCCAGAAAACGTCACTGCAACCTAGTCGAAGCTGCTCTTGGAAAAGGGTAAGTGCCTCATCCTAGAGGGGCAACTGAAAGTAGCTTAAGCAAACAATCAACACTTAGCTACGAAAGTTGCCCAATTGAGGGCCCAACTTGCTAATCTGGCTATACACAATCATGAAGTCACCAAAGATGAAGCTTTCCAATTGCTTCAAACCAAGCTTCAAAATGTTGAGTATGAGCGGGATTCGGTGATCTTCAACAAGTGCTCAGTGGAAGCCCATTCTTATTATCTAAATAAGGACTTAGCAGAGGTTCACTAGGAGAATGTTGGGTTGACTATAGAAGTTCATTACTTATGCAATGTTGGTCTTGAAAACCAAAAAATGAAGGATTTTATCCACCAATAGCAGGAGGTGCTAGCTAGGGTAAACACTGATGTGAGAAGATTGGCTACTAAAAATTGTAATCTATCAATGGAGGAAGTTTGATCCTTGTGATAGAAGATAACCATTGAAATCACCACTTAGAAGAATGAGGCCCTCAAGTTTGAACAAGTGAGAAATTACTATAGGGACCAAGTGGGATTGAAAAAAGAAATTAACGAAAAAGAAATCCAAGTCACAAAGGCTAAGATGAATCAAGCCCTCCAACAGCTCAAGGAAGGAGGCAAGGTATGGCAACCCATCTTTGATGGATTAAATGGCTACAACCAAGTTGAGATTCATCTCAAGGAGCTACATATTGAAGAAATGATAGAATATATGGAACTAGCCAACCTTCATTATGCAAACTTAGCTATGCTTACAGCTAGGAGCCTGTCGTTAGACCATGAGAAAAAAGTGGCCCCCTTGTATTCTTTATACAAGGGCAAGTTCAAGGTGCATAAAGAGACAAACAAAAAGCTAGAAATAGAAAATGCAGAACTCAAAGTTCTTTACACCTGCTTTGAAGGGTGATGAGATGCGATATTGCATAGGCCGTGATATCGTGTACACAATATTGCGGCCTTCGCGATATTGCGTCGTTCCTTGCGATATCACGTACGTGATATCGTGGTCCCCCACCAAATCTATAAATAAGAGGTGGCACTCCCCTCATTTCTCATCCTAGGCTAGAAGTAGGAAAACTCTGGTAGTTTGATCACTCCAGAGATAGAATATTTTCCATGTGCCCGCAATAGGAGTCCCCAAGTGAATGGATCTTTATTTGAGCAGCTTTGTACCTGAACGCAAGTTGTGTATAGTAATAAAGATGAGCTTTGTGGATAAACCTTGTAGTGCATGAAATAGGATTTATTACCTGTTATTTATTACATGTCATTTATTACTTGTTGTTAGTGTGGTATGAGTATGAATTGATTACGAGCATCTACGGATGTGTACGGCTAGTCAAGGAATCGGCTGCTCGTCGCAACGTGGTATGAGTACGACTTGATTATGAGCATCTACGGATGTGTATGGCTAGTCAAGGAATTGGCTGCTCATCATGATTAGGTTCTCTCACGCTCAACTCCTAGAATGTGGGATAAGTATGACTTGCCTACGAGCATCCATGGATGTGTACGGTTAGCCAAGGAATGGATGCTTATCACACTTAGGCTAGTTAAGTGCCTTAGTACGACCACTTCGAGCACGTGCGTTACGTGTGGTGATCCCAGTAATGATTAGAGTTTGGTAGCCACAGTTGCATAGTTTAGGGTGTGTATGGTAAGTGGGAATGGATGCTGACACTAGTTAATTTAGACTTAGGTCCTTAGTTAGAGTTAGTTAGCTTCCTCAACACTTCACCTCATAGCATAGGAGAAAACACCATAAAAGACCATAAAAATCATATACCTCAGACTTACTTAACCATACACCGTGACAACAACAAGTAAGTCTGGGAAGACAACAAATGATTAACCCCAAGTGTTCCATGCGGCGTTTAGGCATTTAGTCTGCGAAGTTCGATCGGATCACGCGTGCTACGCTCGTTTCGTATGGTTGAGTGTAGGGGTACCTTGCCACTCATCATTGGCGTCGTTGTTGGGGACTAAGTGTTTGTGCACTGAATAGAACATAAGGGATATCTCTCACATCATTGTGAGCCTTAACGAACCTTCAGGTTAATCAAGATAAAAATTTATATAACAGTAAAATTAGCACACCAATAAAAATGCCTTCTTCTCATAAGAGCAACTCACCACCTAAGGACCATACAAAAGACAATCAGAAAGATAAAAAACATAACCAAAATCAGCCAAGTCCTAAACAATATAAGATGACATATACTCATCCTGATGAGTATATTCCTAATTTTACTTTTGTTCTCCATCAAGACGAACAATTGCGGTGGAGAGATTTGCAAGGTAACATCGTGTTACCCCTAGATCGATCAATCTCTCGCATGCTGTTTCGTTCCTTGGCATAGATTGGCATGCAAGAACTATATGATGAATATGTTGCGGATGATTTTGACATGAGGGATTATTATACCATAGATGCCCAATGTATGAGAGACTTAAGGTAGGAGAGTCAGCATACTTTTCTGAAGGGCAAAGCCCTGCACGTCCTTAGCGAAATAGGAGATGAGGAACCCCTTATCACAGGTTCTTTAACAAATGATGTTCTCCCTCCTAATGATGGTGAGGATGAAGGGTATCAAAACATATGATTAACGATACATATCCCTGGTTCTAATGCCTATGAACACCAGCTGTTCATAGAGGGAACAACCACTCATGCTAAGGACGGGCACTTAGATCGTCACCACGATTGGGGCCATAGCAGTCGAAGAGAAGGCAAGAAACATCATCATGGTGATGGTTCTCCTTCTTCTTCCCCTTCTTCACATCACTCACCCTCTCCTTCCACATCTGGGTGTAGCCACCATGAACATAAAGGTGAGGATAAAAGTAAAAAGGAGGAAAGACCTCGATGGGAAAGTCGAGAGAGAGGACAAGGACAAGGACGTAGGGAGAGTAGGGAATCACGTAGACATCACAAGCATCATGAAAGAGATGATCATGACGAGCCCCTACTCGCAACCTGAAGTATGCTTGACAAAATGGAGGCAGTTAGGATTCCACAAGGCATTTGAAGGATAGTCGGATCAAGCGATTAGACATGAACAATATCCCACGATTTAAAGGGGGATACAATGCTGATCCGCAAAATCATTTACAGGCATTCCATGATGCCTATGCCTTGCAGAATATAGAAAGTGAGTGGTAGGAACTTAAGTTGTTCCCAAGGACACTCACCAAAGATGCAGAGAGCTGGTACCAGTCCTTAGAACCGAAAACCATTAGGAGGTGGAGTACAATGCTAGAACTGTTTAACGAAAAGGATCAAACGTACTCCAGAGTGTCCAATTTGTGTAAGCAGATCCAAGGCTAGAAGAAAGGTCATCATGAACCATTGTATGCTACCATGGCCCGCTATTACACATTGTTACATCGTTGCCTGGGCCATGGATACGCATAGCAAAATCAACTGCACCACATCGTGGATGGGCTAAGGCATGAAACGAGGAGAACCCTTGGGACCTACGCCCAAGGGAGACTCTCACAACTTAGAGCCCATGAAGTACAAAGCTTGTTGGAGCAAGTAGCAAATGAAGAAGGTGAGCTATGCAAAAGGGAAAGTGCAGAGGAGTACAACCACGATCCCTCCCTTCGAAAGAAGGGAGTGAAATTTTGTGATGAAGAGGATGAGTCACCACTCTAAGAGTTGGTGAACTGGAAAACCTTGCCGATCCAAAAATTAACAGAAATAGCGGCTAAGGTAGATGATGTATGGAGTTCCTTATACTGTAAAATAGAAATTGTCTTAAAAATTGTAGAAGAGTCTAAAATAGAACAAAGTAGTGACAAAGGTAAGAACAAGTGGAGAGATTTAAGCCCTGCACATAACAAGGGCAAGGGGAAAATCACTAACTCCGATGTGGCTATAGATTTTGACACAGATGATGACGGTGGATGTGAGATCTACCACTATGACCATCCTAAGGGATGTTGTCCTATCAACTCACATCTACAGGAGTCTAGGGTGTATGCACTAAATTCAAGACTCAACCAATGGCAAACACCCCGAAGGTTACCTTATACACAAGGTAACCCAAGGCAGTTCCACCACCCACTAACATATTATCCAAGTGGAACTCCACCACAGTCCATCAAACAACATCAGCAATGGCAATACCCACAGTCATGGGGGATGCCATCGCCGAAACAACAGTACCCTTACTAGCAGCCTGACCCTTATGGATATTATGTGTAGTAACCGATTTCTCCAAGTGACTCTATGGGTCACGCAACTTCCAATCATCACTACCAAGTTCGGGAGTACTTCAAAAGGACTCCTTCTCCTCCGGGAGACACTCCATACCCACACCATCCTCCTAATCCACCCGAACCTCTTCCACCACAAGTAGTTCCCATAACACCTCCTGCTCCAACAATGCAAGGGGAACTTCCTCGTCAACCGCAGCAACGTCACGCTACGAGAGCTGTAAATATCCAACCTGCTACTGGTTCTGACAACTGTAAAAAGAGAAAATCTTACTTCAGAACCAAAAGCCTAGATAAACTCTCACAACAACAAAAAGTTGAGGCCATGTACACTCCTCCACCATCTAACACTTCGGAACACCCTTCAGTCCAACAGGGCGTAACACATACGGTTATGTTAATGCATACCGTAACTGACTAGATCAAGGTAGGTCACCTTCCTAGGAAACTAATTGACCCTAGGAGTCCCTTAATCTATTTACAGATCACCAAAAATGAACCACATAGGGCTCTTCTTGACTCAGGTTTTGGAGTCAACTTGATTTCACGAAAGATGTATCATGCCTGGAACCTGCCCCAACTTAAGAAGAGCAACATTCAACTAGAGCTGGCAGACTAGTCCATCACCATTCCCTTGGGATTGGTGAAGGACATCATTACAACCGTGTGTGGTTGGTCTTACCCAGCTGACTTTCTGGTGATTGAAGTGAACAATAATGAAGGAGACTTTCCAATTATAATGGGAAGGGCATGGCTAAGTACAGTAGATGCATGCCTTAGGATCCATGATCTTTCCTTGGAAATCTCTAAGATAAACTTATGTGGAAAGATCAAGAAGAGGAAAGTTCCATGCATCACATACAGTGATTCATCGGATGATGACATGGAGGGATGCTCATCTCCTCCATGTAACAAGTGTGCCTTTGAAACTTTGCAACAAAGATGCCTGTATGTAGCAACCACACAACCAGTAGTAGACACCTCATGGTTGACAGCTACTTGAAGGAGCAACCAAATATGCATGGAACAAATTGAGGAAACCTATGCCAACAATGAAGGCATAGACACATTGAAACATGAGCATCGCCAACTTCCACCTCTCAACCTAAGAACATCAGTTGGGAGAAGTTGGGCACTTCTACGAAATTCAAACAAATGCTCATTATTTTAGATCTCTCCCTTACAACTCAGTCATGGGGGAGATGGCCGCCTATGCTAACCATATGGGGCCCTCAGTTCTTTTATGTTTTTTTTACACATTTTTTTTACAACGTTTTTGTTTTACACATTTTTGTTTTACAAATTTCTTTAACTTTTCTAATTTTTGTTTAACAAATTTCTTTAACTTTTCTAGTTTTTGTTTTACAACATCGTTATACTTTTTCCATTTTTGTGTGTGTGTGTGTGTGCGATCCACCCTATAATTTTGTCCCATAATAAGTGTTCGGACTGATGGTATGAACTATTTTCATATTGATTGCTAATGTTTGGTTTTTACATTTAAGTCACAATGTTGATACTAAGGTATGTTTCTTTTGATATGGTAGGTAATGAGATCACTTCATCCATCCATCCACCAATTTCTATGGTTCCTTTTGGCTTGGAAATGTATAGTCCCCTTCTAATAAGAACTTTAACAAATCGGTGACTGGGTATTTCTCAAACTAAGGAAGGACTCAAGGATTGCCAAGGATGTGAATTCAAGGGAACTTGATGTTTTTGTGTTGACCGTTCTCTTGGGTGCTTGGATGTTTTCTTCTTAAGTTTTCTTACTGTTCCGATGTTACCCAATTATTGGAAGCTGAGATAATAAAAATAGGAAGTCTTTGCATGGTGTGGTTCTCATGCATAAAAATACAAAACACAAAATTCAAAAAACAAACAAACAAACTAAGTGAGAATTCAAAGCACACCCCTTAGACGAAATAAAATTTGGGCTATAAGCACTGGTTATGGAACCAAAAGTGTTCCCTCTAACTAAGGCCCTTCTCACTTCCCATTCTCTCCCTTTTTTTGTCAGAATGGTGGTGGCTCTTTGGAGATGCATCCTCGTATCCAAGTGGATGGTTTAACCGAATGCATTGATGCGAAGTCACTGGAAGTGGTTGGTTTGAGGCCAGCGTTGGAATGAGACTTGCCAAGTTACATTAATCACAAAACACACAAGGGGCTGTACACCACCTTGTTCTTGGGATTCCATTCCATTCTCTCCTCTCCATCCTTCTCTCTATGGTTCCCCTCATTTCCGGTTGTATCATTAGTGTATATATTTTGGTTGATACATTGTTTTATTTTTGGTAAACTCTTGTGTTTAAGACTTTAACTCTTGTTCCAAAGGACGTTCCCAGAGCCTACGGACTTTTTGAATGTGGGTTTGTCAGGGCATTAAGGGCATGAGCCTACTTTCGGGGGGACCCACTGACACTTCTATTTGGAGCATTTGTTAAATTCTTTCCCTTAACATTTTGCAATTAATTATTATTTTGTTCATTACCATCTTGACATCCATTTCACTGATGTCTTCAGTTTTCCCTTTTTATCTATCTTTCTTACTCCTTTCCTTTCTCCATTCTAATGCTACTAGAGGTTTACGATTAGTCATGGGGATACGGGGCCCAATTTTTTCGATTTTCTCCAAGCCCCAAAATTTTTAATTTTTTTCCTAACCCCTACACCTTCGGTAGTCATCATTACTACATCTCCCGATCCATATCAGCCATACCACAACCTAGCCAATGGACCTACACCAAAGCAAGGTATTAATTACATGATGATTCAATTACCCTTACTAATATATGATTTTGTTGTGTGTGTAGATGGCGATCATACAACAATGGATTGGATCTGGAGCAAACACTTGGAATGGGGCAGCACTGAAGTAGCTATGCAAGGAGCAAGATCGATGGTGCGCTTATGGATGGACAATGAAGGTGCAATCTTGGTGTTGGAAGTAGCAACACTTCTATTTACCTCTCTATTTCTCTCAAGCTACCAACAAAGGCTTGATGTCATTGTAATAAGGTGTTCACCCTTGTTGTCATGAACACCAGTTTTGTCAAGTCTTGTAATAATGATCCGTTCACATGTCATCCCATTAGTTCCATTTCCCTCAATAATTCTATACCTTCCCGATATTATTGTAAGGAACTCGAGGATGAGTTTTCATTCAGTCATGGGGGTATGATGAGACACAATATCGTGTACGCGATATCGCGTTGTCCCCTACGATATCGCGTACGTGATATCGTGGTCCACCGTCAAATCTATAAATAAGAGGCAGCACTTCCCTCATTTCTCATCCTAGGCTATAAGTAGGAAAACTCTGGTAGTTTAATCACTCCAAAGATAGAATATTTTCCATGTGCCCACAGTATGAGTCCCCAAGTGAACGGATCTTTATTCGAGTAGCTTTGTACCTAAACACAAGTTGTGTACAGAAATAAAGATGAGCTTTGTGGATAAACCTTGCAGTGAATGGAATAGGATTTATTACCTGTTATTTATTACATGTCATTTATTACCTGTTGTTAGTGTGGTACGAGAACGACTTGATTACGAGCATCTATGGATGTGTATGGCTAGTCAAGGAATTGGCTGTTCATCATAACGCGGTATGAGTACGACTTGATTACAAGCATCTACGGATGTGTACAGCTAGTCAAGGAATCGGTTGCTCATCGCGATTAGGTTCTCTCACCCTCAACTCCTAGAATGTGGGATAAGTACGACTTGGCTACGAGCATCCATGGATGTGTACAGTTAGCCAAGGAACAGATTCTTATCACACTTAGGCTAGTTAAGTGCCTCAGTACGACCACTTCAAGCATGTGCGTTACGTGTGGTGATCCCAGTAATGATTAGCATTTGGTAGCCATAGTTGCATAGTTCAGGGTGTGTACGGTAAGTGGGAATAGATGCTGACACTAGTTAATTTAGACTTAGGTCCTTAGTTAGAGTTAGTTAGCTTCCTCAACCCTTCACCTCATAGCATAGGAGAAAAAACCATAAAAGACCATAAAAATCATATACCTCAAACTTACTTAACCATACACCGTGACAACAACAAGTAAGTCTAGGAAGAAAACGAATGATTAACCCCAAGTGTTCCATGGGGTGTTTAGGCATTTAGTCTACGGAGTTCGACTGGATTGCACGTGCTACGCTCATTTCGTATGGTTGAGTGTAGGGGTACCTCACCACTCATTAAAGGGTAACACTCTACTGCGGAGAACCTAGACTAATGAATGGATGACTACTAGTGGTTACAAGAATTACTCCGAGTGTTCAATATCAAATGAAAATAGTTTGCAGCCTAGTTTGTCAATTTAAAGGAGCTCTTCCCTGCACTTCCATGTCCTTGGGATGTTCCTATTTTGGCACACATTGATGAAGCTACTTGGATTGTGAATGAACCTAGAAGTAAAAAAGATAAAATGAGGGCTTTGTTGGAGACTTTTCAATTGCCTCCAGAAGTTGCAATAGCTACAGGATAGCCACAACCACCATCGTAACCATCACATACACTTAAAGTTGGTGAGGGCCCATCAGAACCACTACCACTAGGAACTATATGACCCTCTTCAGCAACTTCAGCATCTTAGCGAGGTTGTGAGTCCATTGTCATCAAGGTGTTTAATTTTTTTATCCACAAACACCATAGTTTTCTAATTTTTTCTGTACACTCGAGCACTTGGTGTGTTGCTAGCGCTAGTATGTGTATTGATATGTTTTGCTATGTGTGTGTGACTAGTAACCTCATACCTTCCAAATTGTAACAAACTTGAGGATGAGTTTTCACTTAGTCATGGGGGTATGATGAAGCATCTAGTCCACTACGTCGACTGGGCCACATCGACAAAGCCTTGTTAATGCAACCACATCGATGTGACCTCGTCAACGTATCTTTCCAAGCGTTGATGTGGCCTTGTCAATGTAGAGTCCATTTTCTACTATAAATATGTGTGCATCCATCACATTTATGGCACCTTTTGTTCAAGTTGTAGTGAAGCTCTTGCAGTTTTTTCTCGTAGGAGTTAGAGACTATTTTTCAAGTGCCCGAAAAACGAGTTCAAAGAGTGTACGACTCTTTATTTGAGCACCAATGTACCTGAGCCAATTGGCATGAATGACAATAAAGATGAGCTTTTTAAACATTCCTTGTAGCATTTGAACTAGATTACTTTAGCATTAATATTTTCATAATTTAACAATTCTAATGCTTTTGTTATTGCACTTTAATAATTTTAATGACTTTGTTATCACTTTATAGTTATGGTACATTTTAGTAGTCTATGAGAGCACATAAGCACGACCACCTCAAACATATGTTTAACACTTGGCAACCTAGTGATGCTTAATGTCTGGCAATCCAATAGTGATTAGGACATGCTTGGGTATGCATGGAGGGTGGGACTAGCTGCTTATGCTAGGGATAGTCGAGTGATAGCATAGTGAAATTTTAGATTATCTAGCCTTTTACTCCCTATATTAGAAAAATTAAATATTATAGATAAAATAAAACATATAAAAATCATATGCCTTAGTCTCACTTAACCATCATTCTAGAATGTTACAAGTGGGTTTAAGAGGAAAACAACCATTCTAACTAGGATTTTGGGGGCTAGAATATTGTGTATAAGTGCTCTCAGTCATCGGAATTTGACCAGATCACATGTGAATGCTCATGATTTTTATGGTTGGGCATAGGGGTATCTCACCACTCATAAGAAAAAAATTAGATTGACTAAGGTAAAGATGAATGAAGCCCTCCAAAAACTCCAATAAAGAGATAATGTATGATATAGCCTATCTTCGATGACCTTAATGTCTACAATCAAGTTGAAATCCACCTAAAGGAGTTTTATATTAAAGAGGTGATGGAGTACATGAAGTTAGCCAACCTATATTATGCAAACTTTGCAATGTTGAAAATGGAAAGATTAAGATTAGAGTTGGAAAAATAGGTGGCCAGCTCCTACATTCTCTATGAGGTGAACTCAAGCTACATAAAGAAACAAAATAAAAGTTGGAAGTAGTCAACATGAAGCTTCAAGTTCTAAAGAGCAAGTTCACATATTAGAGATTAGTTGCTGAGAACTTAATCAAGAGAATTAATGACTACTAGGAGTTGTGGAACCTTGTTCATACATTTGACATCAAATGCAAATAGTTTGTAGCCTAGTCTATCAACATGAAAAAAGATGTTTCTAACATTTCTCTACTAGTGGGATATATCAACACCACCTCATCTAGGTGAAGCCACCTAGATTATCCATGACTCATAAGATAAGGAGAAAAAATGAAAGTACTTTTGGATGGCTTCTAATTTTTGACAATAGCAGTAGGGTAGCCTAGACCTCCAACAAAGCATGGACATGATGAAGGATCCTCCATGCCATAGGAGCCTCCACCTCTAGGCACAGTGTAAAGATCTCATTTCATTTTACTCCATCTAACCAATGCTTACAAATTTTATCAAATTATTCAAACTCTTTATACCTTGTATAATATGTTTATAACCACATAAATAATATTTAAAAATGGCTTTCATAGCTATCTATTTAATGTAGTCAATCAATTCCATACTCCCTAAAGTTTGTAAACAACTCGGTTCCATTTTTGTTGTTCACTTGAGGATGAGTTTCCAATCAATCTAGCAAAATACCATAGATTGATGCCCCCAAGAACTAGTCTAAAATAGTATATGCATCCACAAATAGCTTGTCATTCTAATCAACACCTAAATCCTCTACCACCAATTCCACCTCTTTTTATGTAGGGGAAATTACTATCACAACCATAGCAGAAGAATGCTAACTTGGTGGTTAATATGCATGAGGAGATGATCACCTATGAGTCTTAACCTAGGAAATGACTGTTCTTTAGAATGAGTCTAGAAAATACTTAATGGATGGGAAACACATCTACTTCCACACCATCTACATTAATTCCTTCTTAATGTAGCAAGCTTCCAACTTCATCACATTCAAATGTCACAACTATCATGCTTACTTAGATAATAAATCATTGGATTAAGGCAAGGGCTCTTCCATAGAAGAGAAAAGATCTAGGAATTCTCTTAGTTTATCTCCATATAGCAAGACAAAAATCATGCAAAGCTTTATTAGATTCTAGGTTAGGAGTGAACCTGATATCTCAAGATATGCATCAGGCCTAGAATCTACCATTACTCAAGAAAAGTAACATTCAGTTAGAGCTAGTGGACCAGTCAATCACAGTTCTACTTAGATAAGTGGATGATTTTATTGCCACCATTAGTGTCTAGTCCTAACCTATTAATTCTCTAGTCATTCATATGGGGGTAAGACAAGGGGAAATTTCCAATTATCATGGGAAGATCTTGGCTTAGCATTGTGAATCCTAAGCTTAAAATTTATGATTTGTCCTTGGAAATTTCCAAGGAAGATGAAGCTAGAATCATACAAAGATGAAGAGTTCCATGTATTACATACAACAATCATGGGTGAAATTATATGCAAAGAATCTAGGCTATCGAATGATAGGAGACCAAGACATGCAATAGATGTGTAGAAACAAGATGTGTGAAAAATTGTTTGTATGTAGTAGCCACCTAACAAGAGGACACTGAATGGCTAATTACAAGTGAAGAAACTCAATCTAACAAATACATGGAACCAAAAGAACAAGTAGAAACTGATAAGTTAGAATAGCTAAGGAAAGGACACTCCTACCCTCAAATCAATTAGAAAGAGGAAATAGTCTGGGAACACCTGAAGATCCCAACACAATGTAACTAGAATCATTGAAATTGAAAGTCCTATTGGAAACATTAGAATATACATTTTTGAACAACAAGAAGCTGGTAATTATCAATGCCAACCTAGAGAAAGCATAGAAAAGGAAACTACTAGAAATGCTAAATAGATGGCCTACAACATTTGCATGGGCTTATGATGAGATCACGAGAATTGATCCATGAATTTGTCAATACTAGATGTATACTGATCCTATAGTCAAACCAAGATGTCAACCTCAATGAAGGCTCAATCCTAAACTAAAGGAGATAGTCAAGCAAGAATTGGAAATATTGCTAAAGGCAGGATCCATCTATCCTATTGTGGATAGTGAATGGGTTAGTCCTTTAGTGATTATTCCAAAGAAAGGGGATAAAAGGCATGTTTGCATTGACTTCTATATGTTGAATTCTACCACATTCAAGGATTACTTTCCTTTGAAATTTGTTGATCAAGTCTTGAACACTATTGTAGCACATGAGTATTATAGTCTTTTGTATGGGTATAGTGGATACAATCAAATCCACATTGCACTTGAAGACCAAGACAAAACAACATTTAATAGTCCATGAGGAATGTTTTCCTACAAACAGATGTCCTTTGTTCTTTGTAATGCACCAACCATCTTCCAAAGACTAGTATTAAGTATCTTCTAGAAGCATATAGGTAATGGTGTTGAAGTCTTTATGAATGGTTTTTCCATGTACAAGCTAGATTTTAGACAAGCACTGAACTAGTTAGAGTAGGTACTTAAAATATGTGTTGAAACCAATTTAAAGATCAACTAGTAGAAGAGCCATCTCGTGGTCCAGGAAGGCATAGTGCTGGGACATAAAATATTCCAAAATGGTATTGAGGTAGATCTTGAAAAAATTAGAGTCATCCAAAATATCACTCAATGGCCATAGATAGTGAAAGATGTAAGATCCTTTTTAGGCCATACAAGATACTATAGGAGATTCATCTCAAACTTTTCAAAGATAGCCAAACCACTTGTAGAACTCATGAAGAAGGATGCACCCTTTGAGTGGACTAAGTCATGTGAAAAGGAATTCCAATCTTTGAAAAAGAAATTAGTAGAAACACCAATCCCTGAAGCTCTAGATTGGTCAGGACCTTTTCATATAATGACTAATGCTTCTAACTATGTGCTTAGTGTAGTACTGACATAACTTGATGATTAGAAAAGATGATACTGCATACACTATGCTAGCAGAAGCATCACTGAAGAACAATTAAATTACACCATAATTGAAAAGGAGCTAATTGTCATGGTGTATGTGCTTGAAAAGTTTAGAAATTATGTCATTGATTACCAAATCTATGTCCACACTTATCATAGTGCCATTTGATTTCTTATGAATAAGCCAGCAGTTAGTTCTAGAGTGATAAGGTGACTTGTGATTCTTCAAGATTTTGACATCACAATGATTGATAATAAAGGAATAGAAAATGTAGTAGCTAATCATTTTTCAAGGTTAAAATGGGATTCAGAAAATCAATTTGAACCTTTATTAAACCAATTTCCCAATGAGGATCTTTTTACCAAAATAGTAAGGTTGTAGATTCAACAAGGAAACCATGGACTACAAAGTATCTAACTTGTTTAACAACACAAGATATTTTTGTTGAATGAAGTAGAAAACAACGTGAGAAATTCCTTCATAGAGAAAAATTATACATGGAAATTAATGGAAATCTGTACAAGATCTATGTAGATGGGCTCGTTAGATGGTACATGCCAGAATGTGATCAGTAGAGAGATTTGCAAGATGCCCCTAAAGGTCCATGTGTTGGCCACTATGTAGGGCATAAAATGACACTCAAATTACTAATGGTAGGATACTTTTAATCTAGTTTATTCATAGACATACACATTTTTTCATAATCTTGCAAGTGCTACCAAAGAGATGAAGGAATTATAGCCAGATATGAAGGGCCACAACACTAGATACAACCATTAGAGCCTTTTGATATCTAGGGAATTGATTTTATGGGGTTGATTCAGATGATGTCAAATGAAAAAGCATATATTATTGTTACTATGGATTACTGCACAAAGGGAGTAGAGGTAACAAGAGTACAAGATTGTATAGTAAAGATAGCTACCAAATTTTTCCAACAACACATGGTGAACAGATTTAGAGTACCAAGAATGTTAATACTAGATAATGAAACTCACTTCAGCAATGCTACATTTAAGAATCTCATGCAATAAATTGGGGTGAACCATAAGCTAAAAACACCATATCACCCTTAAGCAAATGGTCAAGCTGAAGTCACTAACAATGAAATTACTAAAATACTCACTAGGATAGTTAGTAGGTTTAGAAGGAATTGGAGTACTAAATTAAATGATGCTCTATGGGCCTATAGGACATCTTGAAACCTACCTATAGTGTACACACCATATGAGTTAGTCTATGACAAGCTTTCGATGCTTCCAATCTAGGTAGAGCTTCACACTCTAGCTATTGCTAGTGAACTTGACCTTAATTTGAGCTTAGCCCAAAAGGAATGTCTAATGAAGCTAAATCTTCTAGATGAAAATTGGCTAGTAGCACTTATGAGTAGTGAAGTCCATAAGAATTAATCCAAACTCAAGCACAATACACAAATAATACATGTAACCATTCAATTGGGTGACAAGGTCCTTTATTATAATCCTAGTCATTTACCCCAAAAAGTTGAATTTTAGACACTTTGGGAGGGACCATACATTGTGTAAGCCACTTATTCATCTAGTTCCTTACATATCCACCACCCATCCTATCCAAAAAACCTTATCCTTGTCAATATCTAATAAGTCAAACCATATTACAAATATTCCAAGTAATCTACTTATTCTATCTTCCGTTTACTTGATCTTAATAATAGTCATGGGGATGTTAATCTAGAATCATGGGTACCTTATTGAATTTTCCATTTTATTTTTATTTATCATATTCTTTAATGTTTTCTTATTCTTTGATACTTTTCATTTCTTAAATTTTTGACATGCTTTGCCATGTCTTTCAATTCTTTGATATTTTTCATTTTTTAACATTTTTCATTATTTACACATTTTTACAATTCTTATTATCTTTTTCATTACTTTCATAATTTTTTTTTCAAATTTTTTGTAAATAATTTTGATTACTAATAAGACACATTATGAATAAAGGCAAGATGCAGTCCAATAAGGTGAAGATTTCTCTATATTATCAAGTCATAAGGAACTGATTATTTGAATAGTGAGCCCACATCATTCATCTACCTATTCCATTAATAAGAGGTTCTTACCATGGCCATAATGATAATTTTTTCCCATCATACAACTAAGAATAAACTTGTGATCATTATGCTTGAACCAAAAAGTGAAGAACCAAGTGGAATTGAAGAGGGTATGACATCAAGGGTATTTGTGGATTCTTTTGGATTACTATTGTGAGTTCTATCATGTTGCTAAGGTTGTATTATATCCTTGTAAATATAATGAAAAATGGGAGTAAGAGTAAAATAAGTGCTACCTTGAAAGGTTGACACAAATAAAAATAAAAAAAGAGAAGAAAATAAATTTTTGGACATCCCACTAGAAAGACATGTTACCCATTCCTCAAGGAAAGTGACTTCTTAGAAATCTAAAATTAAAACAAAGTGCCATGAATAAAATCCTCCCTTGGACAATATGCCAAGTGACAATACTCCTTACAACATTGATAGTCTTATAGCTATAATTCCAAGAAATGAATCAATGCGATGTCATTGGAATGTGGTCTAGATTAGGTTTGAATCATGGATTGAAAGACTAGTGATACTTTAACCACTAATTAAACACAAGAATTCATTGTGCCTATGGTAAGATACCTCATATCCCAATTTCTGTAATCTCTTCTAAGTCCATCTCATCTCACTATCATAATAGTCATAACTTGTGGTTTTGTATAACATAGTGTTATTTTTCCAATTTGATGGTACTCACATGTGTGTTTTACTAAACAAGTATGCATTACATTCAACTCTTTAAGTGCCTAAGGATACTTTTAGGCATGGTTATACAAGGGCATTAAGGGCTGAAGCCTATTTTGGGGACGACCTACTTGTATAACTATTGTATCTTATACCTACCAAGTAATTTCACATCATCTTGAATCCTCTGATATTAACAAATGTTAATAAATACTTCCCATATCATTTCAACTATTTGTTCTTACAACATGAATTCATTACTCTTCTTATCCATCTTACAAAATTTCATAGCCTAAGATTGCTTCTTTATGAACTCTTAATGCTAAATTTTCAAAAAATATGCATATATTTATCATCCAAACCCTCTGAGTAAGCCTTAAACCTTCTAGACATTCCAAAGAATCATCTTTTCCCCTTAGAACATCATGAAAAATAAAAATATTTGGGCTCTAATATTGGGTCTACCCTAATATCAGATCCTCAATGTTGGATCCTTGATATCAGATCATATAAAACCTATATGTAGGTAGACAGAGCAAAATTTTCATCATTTTCATTTCCCAAGCCCTAACTTACATGTTCTCACTCCAATTTTCATGATTTTCAAGTCTATTTGATCATGGAGTGCTCGTCTTAGTTGTTGGGGGTGCTAGTAAGGAAAATTTGAGCTAATTTTTTCAAAATTTTCTAGCACTTGAAAGGTATTTTAAGGGTGAGTATTAAGTAAAACTTGAAAATTTTCAATAAAAATTAGTCATATTAATGCTAGAACACTTAAATAATGCTCTTAAGAAACCATAACTAGCATTATGAGACATACATAAGAACAAATAGACAATTTTGAATGGTTATAAGGAAATTAACACTTAATGGGTAATGGTTTGCAAAAGTTTCTAACTCTGCAATCCTAACGACTAAGAACTTGATTTAACTAAATGTATGAGATAGGAAGGAAGTTATAAAATTAGAAAATAACTTCTAATGATCCATAATTCCTTAATGATTGTAGATGGACCCAAAGAGAGGAGCACAAGGAGGACCCTCACAAGTTACTTGTAAAAGACTAAGAGGCCAAGGTAGAGGTCAAGCAAGAAGACAAGAACTAGAATATGAGGAGCAGGAAGCCCAATCATTCAACATCCATTGAGAAACTCCTACTATGAAACAACTAGTCCAAGGAGAGGTAAAAAAACCACAAGTTCCAAGACAACATCTCACATTGTTAAAAGACTACCTTCAATCCATTGAAGAAAGGTCCATCCTAACCATAGTCATTGTGGAAATGGAATTTAGCCTATTTTTGGAGTTTACATTGAAAGTAATAAAGACATAACTCAAGGCATCACCACTATGTTCCATCCTTTCCAATAGTGACGAATGGTACCTTGGGAAAACTTATCGATTATAGCACAAAAAAGAAGAGGGCACCATAGTTAACATTGGAGGAGTCTCAGTTTCATTCTAAATATAGGTGATCACAAAAGTTCTAAACATACCCAATGAAGGGAAAAAGGTAGCACATCTATCTACCAAATCAGATGTTGAAACTAGAAAATTATGGTTGAAATAGACATATGGAAAAGAGGATAAGGGCTACAATGAATTAACTTTAAAGGAACAAATATACTTCAAAATTGGCACTTATCACTTATTCTTGAAAAAAGGACTGAATAGACTATCTACTTATGTAGCTAGAGGAAGTATGATCCTAATGGACAAGTACAATGCCAACCTCGCACAACTCTACTTCACAAAAATCCAAAGGCAGTTTGAAGAAAGGAAGGTAGAAAAGTTAACAATGTTCCTATGAGAGCCCAAATTGCTTTATATGTTGAATTGCTCAAACTAGCACCACCAAGAAAAGATCATGGTGAGAAATAAAATAGCATTAGGAAGACTTAATAAACTAAATAACAACAGTAATTGGGACCCAGTGGCAAGTAGCAAGAGAAGCAACAATAATAAGAACAATAGTAGCAACAAGAAGAATAGCAACAACTACAAGTTCCATCACTACTGCTATAGGATTACAAGCTATCAATGAGTCATCTATAATAGATTGTAGAAACCATTAGTTGGGAAACAAGGGAGGAGGGAAACCTTTACAGAGTTATTTATAGTGCCATCTAGCTCATAGTTTCAGCAAATCCAATAAGTGGACAAATTTTACTATAGTTAGAAGGAGAGGTTCAATGGTCAAAATAAATCTCTAGGAATGTTTCATCATTCCAAATGGTGCTTGAGACTATAGAGGGAGCCATAGTTGTGGTAATGTAGCATCAAGATTCAATAGGATTAGTAGAGGTGATCATCAATCACATCAAAGAATCTTTCAATGTACCTATTGTGCCATTAATAGATCTGACTAGAGCTAGAGATGCTTAAATGTTTACCAGAACCTTGATAACTCCTACCAACCATGAAGATGTGCTTAATAGACTATTGTATACTGTGCAAGTCATGACAACACTCTTTGAAATCCCAAGTGATGTGACTGTAGTATAATTTGAAGTAATCACTACCAAACATAAACTAGTCATGGCAGACACCAAGGTAGAGCATGCAAAAGTAGAAATCCATAAACTCCAAGAAGAGCTCACAACCTTGAGAGCTGAATGTAGAGATTTCACACAATTCATTGCAGCTAACTAGATAGAGCAGTTTAGAACAAAGTAGATGCACAACCTAATTAAGAAAAATAAACATATGGCATTGGAGAAGAAGAAAGTAGTGTGGAATGCCTCAGTAGTTGAAGCCCAAACATACATACATACATGCTAAGGCACTCACAACTATCGAAGAAGGGAATAAATAATTTGTTGTTGACAATAGGAGGTTGACCATTGTGGAAAAGTAGAAAAAAATCTTACAAGATGGCATCCACTAGTTAAGGGAACAATTGGTGAGGGTTAATTAAGATGTGAGCCACCTTGCATGAGAAAATAGACACCTCACAATGGAGGAGGTACGTGCCATCTATCAAAAGTTAGGTATTGAAATAAGTGCATGGTAGAATGAGGAAAAGAAACAAGAAAGGTTTAAGGAACACTTCTATGATAAGGTGGACATGTACAAGCAAATCAATGAAAAATAGATCTAGATGGAAAAGGCCAAAATAAGTTCCATTTCAACATAGAATCCGAACTAGCAACCTATCCTAGATTGTTATACCCTTGTCCACCAAGTGGAAATTAAAAACAAAGATTTGTAGATCAAGGACCTAAAAGAGTACATGAGGTTAGCCAACCTTCGTTATGCTAACTTAGCCATGTTAATAGTAGGTAGGCTAAGAAACAAGCTAGAATAGTAAGTACTAGCCACATATGCACTATATAAGAAAGAGTGTGTGGATCATAAATATGCTTTCCAAAAACTTCAAGTAGCAAACTTTGAATTGAAAGTAGTAAAGGTTGGCTACCAAGGGTAGAAAGATGTAGTAGCAAACCTAGTTAGAAGACAATTTGACTATCATGAATTACGAGAAAAAGCTAGAGCATTTGAAGAGGAGAGGAGGTAGTTTATAGCCTAGTATGTCCAGGTGAATCAGATGTTTCCACAACTTTCGTGCCCATGGGATGTACCTACTTCATCACACATTGCACAATAAGCATGGATGGTACATGAACTAAGAGTAAATGAAGAAAATCTTTAACCATTGCTAAATTGATACACATTCCAAAATCCTAACAATAAGAGGAAGCAATTTATGGAGGAGCCATTGCCACCAAAAACTTCCTAAACTACATCAAGCTTCATCAAATTTTATTCTTTATAAAAATTATCATGTCATATTTTTGTAAAAACCACTGCAACATTCAAGAGTTATGTATATAGTTAGTTAGTGTCATGTAAATCTACCTCCCAATTTTGTAAGGAACTCTATCCTCATTTTGTTTTAACTCAAGGACAAGTTTTCAGTCAGTCATGGGGGTATGATAAATCACATTTTTCATAGCTATTATATTAAGAATTTGATATTGGAGCTACAATATTGCATATTTGATATCGGAGCCTATTATGCAACATCAAATATTTGATATCATACCACACATGCCTACCTATAAATACAATACTTAAGGCACATGGTCCAAATAACAATTTAGTCAATCCTTAGTGAAACTCTTTCAGTTTGTTTTTGTGATTTTACTTCTTAATGAGTAGAAGTTTGAATGCTTGTAGTGTAGTGTAAACTAGTGAATGGAATATTTATTCAACCATTTTGTACTTAGGCACAAGTATGACCAAAAATAAAGATCAAGTTATTTTCCACTATTGCAAGATTCTCCTAGATTTACTATTTACACTTAGAATAATTTTCCTGCTTTGACTTAGTATAATGTTTAATATTTCTTAATTAATGATTTACTTTCTCATTCACTTTACATTTACCATTATTAAGCAAAATAAGTACGATTGATCTTGAACACTTAAGTGTGATTACTTAGTAACACAATAGTACTATCACTTGGTTTTCCTAGTCGCAAAGTACTTGGTAATCCCAGTAGTAGTTACACAAAGCCCAAGGTGTGAATGGAAGGTTAGGATCATATACTCATCACCTTAGAATAGACTAGATTCATTTCTTATTTTCTTAGACTTAGAAAGTCTTCCAACCTTCTTATGTTTACTAGGAGTAAGATAGCCAACATAACATCAGTTATCACACACATCACCATGAGTTAAACCATACTTGTAGATTTTATGAGCTCATGTGGGAAGACAACAATCATGAACTTAAATCATTTACTAGCATAATCACATTGCCTCGTCCACAGAATTCCACTAGGCTATGCATGAACACTCATATATCATATAGTTGGGTGTTGGATTACTCCACCACTCATCACTCATTATCTCTCAATTCTTATTTCCATCAAGTATCAAAATGCTATCAACAAGCTTTGTTGAAGTTGTCATCATCATAGAAAAGAAAGTGGAAGATGGATTTAGCTCCTCCAAGAATAGCATATTTGTAGGTTGTGCATATGAAGAGCCCTTGAAGATGAGTTACATGTGTTTCTTTCTTGTGCTATGACTACCCATTTGAGAAATCATTATAATATTATAGAAAAAATCTTGTATGATTTTTTATGCCCCCATTGGTGCTTGATCAATTAATAGTGTCTATTTTTATTTTTTAATTAAAATATAATATCTATCCAATAAATCCTATGGGTCTTCAAATATTATAAAGCTTCATTTCATAATTAAATACAGAAATAATTTTGAATTGGATTCAGTGTTACCGTATCATTAATTTCACACATTAACAATGAGGTGTTAGCCTAGTACTCAAGACTCTTTATTTAAAAGCTCCTAAGCCATAGGTTCAATTCTAATGAGAAATGTTGAGTTATATATCTTGGAGTATACCTATATTACAATTATTTTGAGGTTCTAACACCCTTAAATTTCACAAATTATGATAAAAGTAAAATTGTTTAAATATAACATCCAATTGCTTGCAAGAAAATTTGCTAGGGAAATTAAAATATTCCTGTAAACCTATTTGACAAAGAAATTTGTTTTAAGGATAATTAGATTATTCAAAAATTCAAATATGAAAAGCATGAAATATATTACAAATTTATGTTTCGACCCCACATTCTTCCTAATTAGTTAAAGACAAAATGACAACAAAAACTTACCCAACCATGATAAGATAAGAAGCTGGTCCCTTGTGCATGTTCTATTCCAAAATGGATACTTGAAAGAATTTAGATCTATGATGTTGATGAGAAAACTGTTGCTTATCTAATTCTAATTTGGTAACTATCTAAGAAGACTATCTTTAATTTGATCATTATCCAAGTTATATCCATGAGATAAATTTTAGATATGATACTTGTACCTATCTTTTGGAGTAATTCAAAGCATGGTTTTTAGGAATTAGTTGTTCAACTCAACATCTATAATAGATCGCAATGCAAGATTGAAACTAATTCAAAATTGGATTTGACATTTAATCTAATAAATAGTGATATAAAATTTATTTATTTTTAAAATTTATTTTATTGTTTATTACAAATTTTGATGCCAAAGGATAACTAAAATTTCTATATTTGAATTTCCACTTTAACCAAGCTCTTAAATAAAAAAAAATCTATTTTTCTAATATTGATGATTTTAATTTGATTCTTACACCAATGTATTTAGATTTTTGGGATCCAATATAAAAACTATTGTCAATTTTCCAATCCCATTTTTCAATCTATGCTATTTTCTCATATTAGTTTAGATATTGTTGTCAAGTTGTTAAAATTAGAGTTGTAAACTTTCTCATTACAAAGTATCTTTTTAAGTAGCTGTGTTTAGTCTTTTTTTATTTGTATGAGAGAAGTAATTTCAATTCAATAAAAAAATCTAATTTATTCTCTATTCGACATCATTATTATTCTACAGTATCTAATAGTTGAACCAGTGTTCGTTACATTGAGTTCTATGGTTTGTGAAATCTGCCAACTTGTTCAAAATGGAATAAGATATTTAATTATATGTATTATAATATAGTTTTATTAATTTTGTAAGTATAATATATTATTTATGGCTTATTTTGATATTTTTGATTTTTCTAATCTAATACCTATTGCGGATTTGCTACAAATTTTCGATCTATTTTAAGTGAGGTGAGGTAGGTACACCTCTATTGGATTAGAGAGATGACAAAAGCTCTAAGGAAAAATTAGTTTTAGCGTCTATCTAATAAGTAGCATCAACAACAATAATAGATGCAACAGGGGTGGTGCAATGATGTTGATACTTGTTGGTTCTCTCTTTTCTTCATGGCATTCATTTTTGTCTAGATTTGCATGGCATGGTGGCTGGTGGCTTGATGCAACATCGGGGAATGTAATAAAAAAAAAGGTAGATGAGCTATTGGAGGTGCCACAGGTGATGGTTGTGTCTATGGCAACATCGCCATTTGTAGTACTGCCATTGAAGCTCAGTCTCAACATATCCTTACACAAGCCCAACAAACATCATGACCTCCTACAAGTCACAACCTTCTAGGCTTAGCTTCTTTACAAAGATGCCAAAATCATCGAAATAGCCCTAACGAAATTTGTCATGGTACCCACGGAGCCTAAGTATTTGGGCATTCATCTCTCCACTGCTGCTAACCATGAGAATAAGGTGCAAAAGAAGAAGAAGAAGAAGAAGAAGAAGGATAGTGATAATGATAATGATAATTGTTGTGTAAAGGTGTGTGATGAAGTACATGAATGGATTTAATGTGCCTAGAGAATCAACTTAATATGACCTTAATGACCCCTTTGGGGTACCTTTTGTTATACCATGATGTTCTTTGGCCTTAAGAATGTAGGAGCAACATACCAGAGAGCCATGACCTATATCTTCAGTGATTATATGCTAGGTTTGCTTAATGATTACATAGATGACATAGTTGGTAAGTCCAAAGTGGGAAAAAATCATGCTAATGACCTAGAACTTGTGCTTAAATGATACCTCAAATACAAGCTTAGGATCAATCTTAAGAAGTATGTCTTCCATATTGAGATCGGTAAGATGCTTGGCTTTGTAGTATGTAAAGTAGGGATCTGTGTCAATCCTAATAAGGTTAAGGTCATATCCAAATTAGTAGTCCTACCAACCTTAAAGAGCTTTGGGGATTACAAGGAAAATTATGGTTTATTCGTAGGTTTATCTCTAGGCTTACAAATAAGTTATAACTCATGAAATATTTTCTTAAGAAAGGAATTTATTATGAGTGGATAGCTTAATGCCAAGAGGTCTTTAAAAACCTTAAGCAAGAATTGACACAACTGCTAATAGTTTATTCTTCACAAGAGGGTAAACCATTTGACATCTACCTTTTCATCTCTAATGCATTCATTACCTCTCTGCTTTGCCAAAAATGTGTTGATTGAGTAGAAATGCATGTATACTATCTTAGCCATGCATTAGTTGCCCATGAGACATAATACGTTTAAGTGAAGTATTATCTAGCACTAGTCTTCTCTTTGAAGAAGTGGAGACACTACCTCTTCAGAATCCAACATCATTTGCAAGAACAACATTCTTAGAGCCCTAATGACCAACATTTACAAAAGTAGTCATATAGCTTGATGGAAAGCCATAATAATGGAGTTTGACCTTCATTACTAATGAAACACATTGTTCATCTACTCTAACATTGGAGTTGTGAAATTGGGTATCTAATGTTGGGGTCTTGATGCAATGTTGGGTATCCAACATTTGGGGGTATATGCTAGCCTATAAAGACAGCACTTGGGCTCTCGATTTAGAATCAATTTTTGATTATTTTTCTATCAAAGTATCAAAGAGCTTTTAGTTTATTTTCTCTAGATGATGAACCATGATATCATGTCCACGATATCACGTCTATGAGATCGGATTGACCAAGTGATGTCAGATACCTGATATCATGGCCTGCCTCCTTGCTTATAAATAAGAGGTAGTGCCCTTGGTTCCCAATAGTTAGAAGTAGTCCCTTAGCCAAAATATTTCCAATTTTTCCCTCCAAAATTAGAATTATTTCTGCATGCCCGTAGTAGGAGTCATAGAGGGAACAAATCTTTATTCGAGCATTGTGTACAGTAATAAAGAAGAACTTTATGATAAACCTTGCAACATACATAATAGATTAACTAGTGTTAATTATTATTTAATTCTTTCTTAGTTAATTAATGATTTCTCTCACCTTACAACTCTCTTAGTTAAATACACTCAGTACGATCGCTTTGAGCATGCATGTAGTGCTTGGTAACCTAGTAATGACTAGTGTTTGGTAATCCCAGTAGCATTGCATTGGTTCAGGATGTGTACAACAAGTGGGAATGGATACTGGTGTTAGGAGTACTTAGAACTTAGTTAATGAGTAGTTAATTTAGATTAGTCACTTAGTTATCTCTTTTCCCCTCCTTATTAGTGTAGGATATAAAACACATAAAAGCCATAAGAATCATATGCCTCAAGCTTACTTAACCATACAATCATGACATACAAGTAAGTTTGGGAAGACAACAATTAATCAACCTGTTATTGTTCCACAAAGGCACATAGGCACTTAGTCCTTGGAATTTGACCAGATCATGCATGAAACACTTGTATTCGTATGGTTGAGCGTCGGGGTACCTTGCCACTCATCATTGGCATTGTTGCTAGGGACTTAGTTGTTTGTGTGCTAAGTAGAACTTAGGAAATTATTCACATCGTTGGAAAAAATCTTTAGGGTTGATTAAGAAAAAGATAATAGTACCTTTCACACTGAACAAGACAAGATGTCTTCTTCTTCGCACAAAAGCACTTCACCACCTAGGACTAACACAAGAAGCAATCCAGGGTAGGATACACATGACATTGATCCACCAATTCCTTAATAGTTTCATGTGGTATATGTTCATCCTGATGAATATGTACCTGAATTCACCTTTATTCTACACCAAGATGAACAGCTGCGTTTGCATGACTTGGAAGGTAACATAGTGTTACCTCCTAACCGTTTAGTCCCAAGTATGCTTCTTCGTGCTCTCACATAAATAGGCATGCAACACTTACATATTGAGTACATTGCACAAGACTATGATTTGAGAGACTATCATCCTACCAAAGTGCAACATCAAAGGAATTATCAATAGGAGAGACACCATAAGTCCTTGAAGGGAAAATGGTCTAAGGATGCCCCCCATGTTTTAAGCTAGATCAAGGGCAATGAACTTGCCTCAGGTAGTCACCCACATAAAGATGTTACTCCCCTTAACTTTGGCCAAGGGGTTGTGTATCATAACCTTCATTCTACTATTCACAACCTAGGTGCTAATACCAATGGACACAAAGTGTCCAAAAAAGGAACAAAAACACATGAAAAAGGTGGGTATTCTAATCACAATCATGATCGAGGCAGAGACCACTGAAGAGAAGGTAGTAGACACTGTCATGATGGTAGTTCTCCTTCTTCTTCACCTTCATCCTCTCCTTCTGTATCCAGACGTAGCCATAGAGAAATAGATCATGAGGATAAGGATAAACAAAGTGGAAGTCACAGATGAGACAACCAAGATAGAGGACGAGGAAACTCTAGGGAATCACTCCATAGAAGAAGGGAGAGTAGGAAACCTCCTAGGCACCATAGACACTATGAATGAGATGATCATGATGAACCCCTACTCGCTATGTGAAGTATGCTAGATATAATTGAGGCTGTGAGAGTTCCAACAAGGCACCAAAAAGATAGTAAAATCAAAAGGTTAGACATGAATAACATCCTACGATTTGAAGGGGGTTATAATGCTGATCCTCAAAATCACTTACAAGAATTTCATGATGTGTGTGCCTTGCAAAACATAAAAAATGAATGGAAAAAACTAAATTTGTTCCCATAGACACTAATAAAAGAATCTAAAAGTTGGTACTAGTCCTTAGAACTAGAATCTATTCGTAGGTGGAGTACTATGCTAGAATTGTTCAACGATAGTACCAAATGTACTCCTGAGTGTCTAACTTGCAAAAGAAAATCGAAGGATGGAAACAAGGAATTCATGAACCCTTGGATGCTTCCATGGACTATTATTATGCACTTCTACATCATTTTCTTGGCCATGGTTATTTGCAGTGCGATCAACTACGCCATCTCATAGATGGGCTTAGGTATGAAACGAGAAGAACCCTTGGGACTTATGCCCAAGGGAGGTTATCTGAGCTTAGGTTCCATCAAATTCATAGGCTACTGAAGCAAGTAGCTAAGGAAGAAGGTGAGCTATGGAAAAGAGATAGTGCAGACGAATATAATCGAGATCCCTCCCTCCAAAAGAAGGAAGTAAGATTTTGTGAGGATGAGGAGGAGTCACCACTCGAAGAGATGGTGAATAGGAAAACCTTTCCTATACAAATTTTAGCATTAGAAGTATTGGAAAAGGTAGACCAAACATGGGAATCCCTGGATAGTAGATTTCAAACTGTGCTCAAAGTAGTAGAGGAGTCTAGAGAGCGAGGTAGTGATCATGAAAAAAGGAAAAAGAGAGATGCAGAAAATGCACGTAACAAGGGTAAGGGTAAAGTTGCTATTATTGAAGAGATTGTGGACTCAGATACAGATGATGATAGTGGATGTGAGATATGTTAATATAACCAGCCTAAGGGATGCTACCCTATGATCTCCCATTTGCAGGAGTCTGGGGTGTATGCACTTAATCCACATTTAAACAAACGGAAAACATCCCGACAGTTACCTTATCCCCAAGGTAACCCAAGGTAGTTCCACCAACCTTTAACATATTATCCAAGTGAAACTCCATCACAACCAAGTGAGCAACATCAGCAATGGAAACACCCACAATCATGGGAAATTCCACCACCAAGGCAACAATATCCTTACCAGCAACCTAACCCATATGGATACTACGTGCAGCATCCAATCTCTCCACGTGACTTTGTTGGTCACATTACTCCCCAACATCACTACCAAGCCTGCGAGTACTATAGGACTTCCTCTCCTAGGGGTGACATTCCACAAGTATACCATTCTTCCAATCTAGCCACATCTCTACCACCAATAGCTCCATTACTACCTGCTCCAACAATGCAAGGTGAACTCCCTACTCATCCATAGCAATGCAATGCCACAAGGGTTGTTAATCCTCAACCTACTGTTGGTTCTAACAACCATACGAAGAAAAGATCTTTCTTTAGAACCAATAGTCCAACCAAGCCTTTGCAACCCCAAGTGGTTGAGTATTTGAACACTTCCATATCAAATAAGGCTTGAAAGCCCCCTTCAAACTTAACATAGCATTCAATTCATATAGTCATGTTAACACATACCATTACTGATTGGATCAAAGCTAGCCACCTTCCCAGGAAATTCTCTGATCCTGGGAATCTCCTAATATATCTCCAAATCACTGGGAATGAGCCATGCAAAGTTCTTTTGGATTCAGGTTTCGATGTCAACCTAATATCCCAAGAAATATATAAGGCTTGGAACCTACCCCCATTAAAAAGAGCAATGTCCATTTAGAGTTAGCCGACCAGTCCATCACTATTCCCTTGGGATTAGTGGAGGACATTATTACCACTGTTTGTGGGTGGTTGTATCTAGCTAACTTCCTAATGATTCAAGTGAATAACAGTAAGGGGGACTTCCCAATCATAATGGAAAGGGCATGGCTAAGCACTATCGATGCATGCCTAGGCATCCATGATCTTTCCCTAGAAATATCTAAGGAAAATAATTTTGGAAAGATTGAGAAGAAGAAGGTTCCATTCATTGTGTATAGTGACTAAGGGTGCAATTGCGTGCAGAGATTATGGGTTGTGCAAAGTTTAACATTGCTTGCATGCAATCAGTGTGCACAAATGATCAACATACAAAGGTTCTTGTATGTAGTAGCCACAAGATAAGAAGACACCCAGTGGTTGATAGTTGATAAAGAAAGTAGCTCACTTCTATGCATGGAACTAACTGAGGGTTTGGCTTGTGCTTATATAGATAGCATTGATGCATTAGAGCAAGTCCACCACCAACTTCCCAGTCCTAACTTAGAAAACATCAATTGGGGGAAGTTGGAAATTTCCAAGAAATTTAAACAAGAGCCCCTGGAGCTAAAACCATTGCCCACTGGTATGGAATACACATTCCTTAAGAATGGAAAACTGGTAATCATCAACACAAGAACTACTTTGCAACAAAAAGAAATTCTACTCAAGGTAATAAAAAAGTGGTCAAAATCCTTCACCTAGTCATATCCAGAATTAACTAGAATAGATCCTAGGATATGCCAACATAGGATTTACACTGACTCCTCCATGAAGCCTTGAAAACAACCACAGAGGTGATTGAACCCAAAGTTGAAGCAATTAGTAAAAGAAGAAATCAAACAACTTCTAAAGGCTGGGTTCATATACCCCATTGCTGATAGAAGATGGATTAGCCCCTTAGTAATTATGCCTAAAAAGGGAGGAAAATGGAGGGTTTGTATAGATTTTAGGCTGCTAAATATGGCAACATTCAAGGATTGCTTTCAATGCTATTTGTTGACCAAGTCTTGGACACAATTGTAGGGCATCGCTATTATAGTTTTCTGGATGGCTATAGCGGATACAACCAAATACAAATAGCCCCAGAAGACCAATCCCAAACTACGTTCACTAATCCTCGGGGAATGTTTACATACAAACAAATGTCGTTTGGCTTGTGCAATGCCCCTACCACATTTCAACGCTTAGTTCTAAGCATATTCTAGTAGCAGATAGGAAATGGTGTGGAAGTCTTTATGGATGACTTCTTCACTTATGGAGCAAGTTTTGATTAAGCCTTGGACAAGTTAGAGTAAGTGCTGAAAAGATGTGTAGAAACTAATCTAAGGCTCAATTGGCAGAGAAGCCATTTAATGGTCCAAGAAGGTGTAGTACTTGGTCATAAAATTTCACATGCAGTGATAGAGGCAGATCTTGAGAAAATCAAAGTTATCCAAGTAATTACCCATCAATTAGAAATTGTCAAAGACATTTGATCATTCCTTGGACACATTGGCTACTATAGGAGATTCATAGAGAACTTTTGAAAGATTTCCAAACCATTGGTAGAGCTAATGAAAAAGGACGTACCTTTCAAGTGGACTAGGGAATGCAAACTAGCTTTCCAAGCTTTGAAGTAGAAGCTGGTAGAAACACCCATTCTATAAGCTCTTGACTAGTCTAGACCATTCCATGTCATGATTGATGCATTCAACTATGCCTTAGGATCCATACTTACACAGTTAAATGATCAAAAGCATCCTTATTACATCCACTATGCAAGTAGAAGTATAGTTGGTACACAACTTAACTACACTACTACAGAAAAAGAATTAATGGCTATAGTGTTTACACTAGAAAAATTTAGGCACTATGTATTGCGATATAAACTATTCATACACACAGATCATAGTGCAATCTAGTTCCTCATAAATAAGCCAATGGTAAGCCCCCATATTATATGATGGCTGGTAATCCTACAAGAGTTTGATCTAATGATGATCGATCGTAAAGGCACTGAGAATGTAGTTGCCAATCATTTATCTTGGTGGTGCTGGGATAACAAAGAGGACAAGTATCCTCTTTTTGATCACTTCCATGATGAGTTCCTCTTTGTCGGTGTAGTAAATAATCAATCACCCACAGAGACAAATTGGTACAGTAGCATTCTTACCTATCTCCTTACCCAAAAAACACCACAAGAGTTAGACCTTAAGAAGAAACAACAGTTTCTTCACAGAGCCAAGTACTTTATGAAGATCAATGGATAACTTTACAAAGTATATCCCGATGGCTTGGTTCGATGGTGTGTTCTCGATTGAGATCAACTGAGAGTTCTCCAAGATGCTCATGAGGGCCCTTGTGGGGGTCATTATGCAGGGAGACAAATGACCATCAAGATCTTTCTTGCACGGTATTATTGGCCTACCTTGTTCTGAGACACCTATCAATTCGTCCAATCTTGTGAACACTGTTAACGTGATGGAGGAATGACTGCTAGAATGGAGGGTCCAAAAAAATGGTTTCAACCATCAAAGCCCTTTGACATTTGGGGAATTGATTTCATGGGGTCCATTACACCAACGTCCAATGGAAACGCTTACATCATAGTTGCCATAGACTACTTAACAATATGGGTTGAAGCAGCTACTATTAAAGATTGCACCTCATCTATAACTGCATGATTTGTCCAACAACAAGTTGTCAACAGGTTTGGTGTGCCACGTGCACTTATCTCAGATAATGGTACACACTTTACAGGTGTAACTTTTTAGAAGTTAATGCAACACTTAAGGGGTTGAGCACAAATTGACTACACCATACCATCCCCAAGCAAATGGTCAAGTCAAGGTCATCAATAGGGAGATTACTAAGATATTGACCAGAACCATTAGTAAGTATAGGCGAGATTGGAGCACTAAACTGAATGATGCTCTCTGGGAATATTGCTCCACATGGAAACTCCGTATAGGCTACTCTCCCTATGAATTAGTATATGGAAAAATTCCAATGCTCCCTATCCAAATCAAGCTTCGTACACTAACCACGACATGTGACCTAAACCTTGACCTTGATCTAGCACAAAAGAAAATGTTGATGACTCTTAACTTGCTAGATGAGAACCAATTAGCTACCCTATCATCTAATGAGTTGCACAAGGCATTTAATAAACAACATCATAACCTAAAAATTAGGAAAGTTAAGTATCAACCCAGAGATAAGGTTCTCTACTGGAACCCCACACATGTGTCACAACGAACCAAATTTCAAGCACTTTGGGAAGAACCTTACATTATTTATGCAACTTTTCCTTCAGGAGCTTGACCATATACAAACCTGAGAGCCTAGATAAGAGATTGTTAGTCAATGTGCAACAAAATAAACCTTTCCATGAGTTTAGGATAGCCAGAACATATGCTACCTCTGTAGGTGGGCAACCTTGCTCATTATTTTGGATCTCCTCCTTCCAATTTAGTCATGGGAGAGATGGCCACCATTGCTAATCATTGAAGACCCTTAGTTCTTTCTAAGTTTTTGTTTTACACATTTTTTTTGCACATTTCTTTAATTTTTCTTATTTTTTTTTGTTTTACACCATCGTTCATATTTTTACCATTTCTTCATGTGATTTTATTTTGTTTCATTCGTCACCCAATAAGTGTTCATGATGGTGGCATGAATAATATCATATTGATTGCTAATGTTTGGATTTTACGTTTGAAGTATGATGTTGATAATTAAGGTATGGTTCTTTTAATTAATAGGCAATGAGTCCATGTCGTTCATGCATCCATAAAATCCTATGGTTTTCCTTTGGCTTGGAATTGTATAGTCTCTTCCTCTAATAAAACTATTAACGAATTGGTGGTTGAGTATTTCTTAGACTAAGGAAATACTCAAAGGATGAAAAGGGTATGACTTCAAGGGGATTCTATGCATTTGTACTAGCTATTCTCTTGAGTGCTTGGATGCCTTTTGCTTGGGTTTTCTGTCATTTTGACCATTCATCAAATCACTGAAAGCTGAGTACATAAAAATAAGTCTTTACATGGTGTGGTTCTCACGCAAAAAACACAAAAAAAATAGAAACAGTGAGAATTCAAAGCACACCCCTTAGACACAATAATGAACTTGGGCTACATGCACTAGTTATGGCATTGGAAAGACATGTTACCCATGCATGAAGGTTCCCTCTAACTAAGGCCCCTTATTTCTTTCTAGTTCTCCATCTCACTCTCCTCGGAATGGTGGTGACTTTTTGTAGAGGCATTCTTGTTGCTTCAAGGGGATGGGTAGTGAAATGTGTTGATGCGAGGTCATTGAATGTGGATTCTTGAGCCTGGATTTGGAATGAGTTCTACTCAGTCACATTAACCATGAAACACACAAGGGACTTTACACAACCTTGTTCTTGGGTTTCCATTCCATTCTCTCCTCTCCACCTTTCTTTTCCATTTCTCACCTCATTGCCAATTTTATCATTAGTTTGTATCTTGGTTGATGCATTGTTCTTCCTTGGTAATTTCTTATGGGTAAGTTTTTAACTCTTTCTTCCAATTGAAATTCTTAGAGCCTACAGAATCTTTGGTTTGTGGGTCTATCAAGGAACTAAAGGCATGAGCTTGCTTTAGGGAGGACCCACTAACATTCCTTTTTGGTGCATTTGTTAACTTCTTTCCCTTAAACATTTCTTGTAATTAACAAATTTTTGTTTCATCCCCATCCATGACACCCATTTTATTGGCGTTGTCGTTGTTACTTTTTCTCCACATTGCTTATTCCTTATCTTTTTTCACCCTTTCACTATCAAAGGTTTGCTCTTAGTCATGGGGGCCTAGGCACAAATTTTTTTAAATTTTTCTATCCCCTACACCTTAGGTAGTCTCTAGTGTTAAAACTCCAAAATCAGTATCTACAATAACCACAACTCAGCCAATGCACTTTGCATCGAGGCAAGGTATCAATTGCATTGTAAGTTATCTAACTTGCTCATTTGTGATTGTGTTGTGTGTGCAGATGGCGATCATACAATAATGGATTGGGCTTGGATAAAACACTTAGGATGGATAGAAATTAGAACATTTATGAAAGGAGCAAGATTGGTGGCGTGGCTATGGATAGACAATGGAAGGCACAATATTGGCATCGACAGCAACACATCTTATTCTTTTCTCTCTCTCTCTCCTTATTCTCTTCTAGCTACCAAATAAGGTTGGATGTCATTTATGTACATTGTTCACTTTTGTGGTCATGAACACTAATGATGTCATGTATTGTATTGTTGATCTGTTCACTGGGCACATTGAGTCAGTCAACCCATTCCACCTTCAATGGTCATTCAGTTAATAATCCCATACCTTCCCAATATATTGTAAGGAAATCAAGGACAAGTTTTCATTCAGTCATGGGGGTATGATGAACCACGATATCGTGTCCATGTTGTCATGTCCGTGATATCGGATCAACCATATGATGTTGGATACCCGATATTGTGGCCTACCTCCTTGCTTATAAAAAATAGGCAACACCCTTGGTTCCTAATAGTTAGAAGTAGTCCCTTAGCCAAACTCTTGCCAATTTTTCCCTCTAGAGGTAGAATTATTTCTACGTGCCCATAGTAGGAGTCATAGAGTGAATGGATCTTTATTTGAGCATTGTGTACCTAAGCACACTTTGTGTATGACAATAAAGACGAACTTTATGATAAACCTTGTAGCATACAGAATAGATTAACTAGTGTTAATTTTTATTTAATGCTTTTTTAGTTAATTAATGATTTCTCACCTTAAAAATCTCTTAGTTAAATACACTCAGTACAACTACTTCGAGCATGCATATAGCGCTTGGTAACCTAGTAACAACTAGTGTTTGGTAATCCCAGCAGCGTTGCACTGGTTCAAGATGTGTACAATAAGTGAAAATGGATACTGGTGTTAGGAGTACTTAGAACTTAGTTAATGAGTATATAATTTAGATTAGTGACTTAGTTATCTCTTTTCCCCTCCTTATTAGTGTAGGATATAAAACACATAAAATCCATAAAAATCATATGCCTCAAGCTTACTTAACCATACAACCGTGACATACAAGTGTTGGCGACCATTTGGGACGCGACCGCCAATGAGTGTCCTCGAACAGGATTTAGGTGCCTGCTGGTCTCTGGAAACACCAAGGCCCAGATACCTCCAAATAAACTTAGTAGTTAATGTGAGTATGTGTAAGTGCTGTTGCGGCGTGTGGTTGTGAGAAATGTAACGATTGTGTTGTATGTAAACTACAAATGACTTACTTTAAAGAGATTCAGCCAACTTTGCCAAGTACTGTGAGTTCTTGAAAATTTCCTATTTTGTTCAAATGCCTAGTCTACATGGTCCTTATAATATATACTTGTAACAAATAAAATTTTGCAAAAAAATTTGAGCACAACTCCGCAATCTACTCCTAATTTTCCCCAGAGAAAGAGATAGTTCTACAAGAAAACTAGAAATAGAGCAAGATTCGATGGAAATAAGCAGAAAAGAAAAGAAAGCAGATTTGTGTAGACCTCAAATATTTAAACAAGGTAAAATGACACGAGTAAACACTTTGCAATAAAGCTATCCCAAATTCAATATCTACGAATTGTTCTAACTTCCAAGGCTCAAACAAGCAATATCTTCAAGACAATCCTATTATGCTACCAAAAATTGCTGCGTAAACTACCACGTACGAGACTCCATTTTGACTAGATAATAGATGTCAACGATTGCATTCAAACAGAACCTTTAAAAGACTTGACAATTTCTGATTGAAATACCACGAGAATTCACTTTAAAGATAAAAAGAAGCTATTCTGGTCCCATCAAAATACCAAAGATTTTCTGAACCCTCTCGACTACTGAATTGTTCAACGGCGTGACTACAAACAGAGGCTCTCTTACAACAATCCCAATAGCAGTTCCCACACGTTGCACAATAATGAAATTTACTACTAAAATGCTCTTAAGGCTTTTAAACACAAGCGCTTCTATGGCAAAATTTTAATAGAAATTTCTATCGGGCAACAAGAACAGTAAGAGCAATCTAAAAATCCCAAAATTACTTGCCAAGGATGATACTATCTAAACCACTAGCTAAACAATTTAAACAAAACAAAAAATGAAATGCATAACTCACAGGACCATGACAAAGAGGCTGAAATCTTTATTCTAGCAAGCCATCTTGCAAGCAATCGTTCACACTTTCTTCTTTACAAAATGCTCTTCTCCCAAGACTCAAAGTGTCTCCAAGTAAGAGCCCAAGTGCTAACTAGTAGCCTTCAAAATGTGATGTATGAGACCCCAAGTGTGATGTGAGAAGTGATGATTTTCCCCCCTTGACCCCTGAAGCCTTTTTATAGGGTTCAAAGGTAGGTAGGGAAGTTACATATTCAAAAATATCTCACCTAACTTCTCTCCCAAGTAACTTGGCCAACCAATTAGGAGATTACTTGCCCAACAAGTTAGGAGGTTACTTGCCCAACAAGTTAGGTAAGTTACAACAATTTTGGGTGGTTTCAACCACCAAAGAGATAAAAAAGCTACAATTGACAAGTGTCCCATGTAGTTGCCAAGTGTCTTCATGTAGTTGCCAAGTGTCTTCATGCAGTTGCCAAGTGTCTTCATTTAGTTTCCAAGTGTCTTCATTCAGTTGCCAAGTGTCTTAATTCATTTGCCAAGTGTTTTCATTTAGTTGCCAAGTGTTCACCATGGAGAGAAACAAGTTGCAGTTGACACATGTCCCATTTAGTTGACAAGTGGCCATTGTGGAGATAAAGAGGTTGTAGTTGACAAGTGGCCTTTGTGGTGGTTATAACCACCATTTCAATTGACAGGTATTCAATTCTCATAGGACTTTGAACAATTGTTGCATAAATTCCCTTTTTAAATCAATATTATATTTTATTGTTATTTATATCATAGTAGTAAAGATAATAACCATGGATTTGATGCATGGGTTGATATATAAATATATGTATGCGTATACAACCGAATGCATAAGTGGAGTTGTACTCTCACATTTTAATTTGTGGCACCTCGAATGTAATCCCAGTTATATCAAGGCCGATTCCATATTCATCTTCTCTGCACTTTATTACAGAAAAAGTAACTAGAGCTACTCTATCATAAGCTAGAGAGATATCTACAATTGATACACCATTTTCTTTTGACTCTAGATAAACCCTCATGCCAACATTCCCAATTGCAATGTCATTATCCCTTGATTTTCAAAACATTCAATTCAGCAACATTTTCATTTCTATTCCAACTTCATGGTTAATTAACTGTTGCAGAATTCTTTACAAGAAAGAACATAATCCTCCTTGAACAGTTTCAGTTCATTAGGATTCTGTACCTCACCATTTGCAAATAAGTCCACCTGTTCCATGAAATGGTAAAAATTTTCCAACAACAAGTAAGTTTGGAAAGACAATGATTAATCAACCTATTATTTTTCCATAAAGGCACATAGCAGTTAGTCCTTGGAATTCGACCAGATCGTGGGTGAAATGCTTGTATTCGTATAGTTGAGCGTAGGGGTACCTCGCTGCTCATCACCAAAGTTAAAATATTTTTTAAGTGCCCATAGAAGGAGTCTATGTATGTATGGTTCTTTGTTTTAGCACTAATGTACCTAAGTGCAATAGTGTGATGGGAATAAAATGTACTCTTTTGACAATCCTTATAGCACTAAGAATAGATTAATATTTTCTTTAATGCACTTTAATTTCATGCTCTTTACTTAAATACATTTGGATTAAGAAATTTATTTTTAGTTGTTTAATGAACGCAAGCATGACCACTCCGAGCATACATATAGTACTTGGTAATCTAGCAACACTTAATGTTTGGTAGCCTAACAGTGCTATATGTGTTTAGAATGTGTCCAAGAAAGTGGGGTAGTTACTTGTGTTAGGCTAGCTAGGCAATAGAAGAATTAGATCCTAATTTATTTTACTTTTCATTCTCGTTGTAGGTGATCAAATTTATTAAAAATAAAATAATAAAAATCATGTACCTTAATTACACTTAAACCATATCCTTGAACTTCACAAGTGTAGTTGAGAAGATAATGAATGATCTCAATGCCCATTTCACTTTCTAGAAGAGCTAGTACACTAGAGAACTATAGGTCCATGGAATTCGATTGAATCATGTGTGCCTTAGTGATTCATATGGTTGGGTATAGGGGTACCTTGCCACTCATCATTGGTGTCATTGCCATGGACCTTTTGGTCATTTCGTGTGCTATCTAGTATTTAGTGGAAATTATTTAAATCATTGGAACAAACCTTAGGGTTATATCACATCTTAAGATTACTACAATAATATTTAGTAGCACACTATGATTTTTATTTTTTTAAACTAAAAATGTCTTCTTCTCATAGGAGCAATTCTTCAACCAAGTCTAATAAAGCTTATCAACCAGTGCCTCAACAATATCAAATCATATATGCTCATCCTAATGAGTATGTACCAAATTTCACCTTCATCCTACACCAAGATGAACAGTTGTGGTGGTGTGACGTAGAGGGAAACATTGTGTTGTTGCCCGATCAATCTGTTCCTATAATGATCTACTAAATGCTTCTACAATATGGTCTTTACAAATGTCATGATAAGTATGTTGTGCAAGATATTGATGCCAGGGATTATCATCCCATTGAAGCACAACATCTACAAGATTGACAGTAAAAACAACACTATGAATTTTCAAAGGAAAAATGATTTTATGGTTCTCCATTCCTATTATACCAACAAGTTGATGGAGAACCCTTCTCTGGGGTCTTTCCATTTCATGATATTCCTCTCTTTAACTTCAGTAAAGAAGGTCAAAACTAGAACTTGTAATCCACAATTCACAATCCTGGTTTTGAAAAGAATGGATCCAAAGAAAAAGAAGGATCTATAGTGGCAAGTTAAGGTAGGGATGCCAAAAAGAATGAAGGGGTAGTTAAGGATATTGTAGGTACCATGATCAAGGCCTCAATGAACCTTTGCTTACTTTCCAAAGTATGCTTAATATCGTAGAGGTAGTAAGAATCCCAACAAGGCATGTAAGGGATAGTTGAATCAAAAGGTTAAATGTGAACACTATTCCTTGATTTGAAGGAGGATACAACTTTGATATGTAGAATCATCTCTAAGAATTTCAAGATGCATGTGCCTTATAGAACATAGAGAATTAGTGGTAGAAACTTAAGTTGTTCCCTAGGACACTCATCAAGGAAGAAGAGAATTGGTACCAATCCTTAGAGCTAGAATCTATCAGATGATGGAGTATCATGCTTGAGTTGTTCAATGGTAAATATCAAACATAATCTAAAGTGTCTAACTTGAGAAGGCAAATACAAGGATGAAAACAAGGAACACAAGAATTCTTGTATGTTTCCATTGGTTGATACTACTCCTTAATGCACAAATGTCCTAGCCATGATTATTCTCAACTAGATCAACATCACCACATTATAGACGAGCTTCGATTATAAATGAGGAGAACCCTCAGTGTCTATGCCCAAGGATGATTATCAGAATTAAGTGCTTATTAGATACAAAGATTAATTGAGCATGTAGCTAAAGAGGAGGAGGAACTAAGAAAAAAAGAAAGTATAGAAGAGTACAATCATGATCCTTCCATTCCAAAGAGGGAGGTTCGATTTTGCAATAGTGAGGAAAACTCCATACTTAATGAGGGGGTGAATAAGAAAATATTGTGACTCAAAAATTTCAATCTAAACTTATGGGCAAGTTTGATTAGTTATGAAACTCCATGGACAATAGATTTCATGTTGTCCTTAAAATTGCTAAAAAGTCCAAAGAACAAGGTAGTGATCATGAGTGCAGGACGCGCAAGGAAGTTGAATGTGCCTATCATAAACATAAGGGAATGATTTCTATAATAGAAGAGGTTGTGAAAAGTAAATTAGATGATGATGGTAGGTGTGATGTCTACCAGTATGTACATCCTAAGGGATTTTGCCCCATAGTGTCACATCTGTAGGAGTCTGGGATGTATGCTTTAAATCCACAATTGACACAAAGGAAAACATCTAGAAGATTACCTTATTCTCAAGGTAATTTTAGGTATTTCCACTAGAAACAATAGTATTATCCAAGTGGAGCTCCACCACAACTATATGAGTAGTATTATTAGTGGTAGCAACCACAATCCTGGGCACTAGTGCCACCAAGGCAACAATACCCTTCTTGATAGCCTAATCCATATGGTTACTACGTTCAGAAACTACTATCTCTACATGACTCCTCTAGTCACATTTCTACTTTCCAACCTTACTACCACCCCTCTAATTATTATTGAACTCATTCTCCACATGAAAGAAGGGATACCACCTCTTACCCTAACCCTCTTTCTATCCTTGCAAATGTTCCTCCTTTACATGCATAGCTACCACCTACTCCACCTATGTAAGGTGAACTACCAACTCAACTACAACAACACAACGCTATGAGGATCATTAATCTACAAATAGTTCATCAATCAGATTGGTCAAATACTAAATAAAAGAAAAGACCTTTCTTTTGATCCCACAATCCACCTAAGCCCTCGATTACACCTGTAGTTGACAACCCTACTCTTGCATCTTCCTCTGTATCCAATACCTTTGAGTCCCCTTCAAACCAAAATTTGCCCAAGATATATACCATCATGCTTACTCACACTAAATCTAATTGGAGTTTTGTTGAAAAAATTTATAGGAAAATAGCTAATCTTGAATGTTCTTTGATTTATTTGTAGATTGTTGGAAATGAACTGTGGAAGGCTCTTCTCAATTTAGGTTCTAGTGTCAATTTAATTTCTCATGAGATATACACTACATGAAACCTATCTCCTCTTAAGAAGAGTAACATAATAGTAGAATTAGTAAACCAATATATCACTATTCCATTGGAACTGGTAAAAGACATTATAACCAATGTCTATGGGTGGTTTTGTCCTACTAATGTCTTAGTAATCAAAGTGGAGAACTACAAAGGGGACTTTCCAATCATCATGGGAAGGGCATGGTTGAGAACCATTGATGCAAGAATGATCATTAGAGATCTTTCCCTAGAAATATCTAAAGAAAATACATTAGAAAAGATCAAGAAGAAGAGAGTTCCACACATTATGTATAATGATACTGGGTGCAATTGTGTGTAAAAAATCTAGGTTGTAAAGCAAGCATCTACTCTACATGCAAGTAGTGTTTGCTAGAAGCAGAAATTCAAAGGTGTTTGTACACAGTAGCCACAAAATAGGAGAGCACCTAGTGGCTAATCACTAATACCAAAAGTAACATACTTTCATGGAACTAACTAAGAGACTAACATGTGCATATGTCACAAGCATGGGCGAACTTGAGCAAGTTCATTACCAACTCTCTAATGATACAAATGATGATACTCACTGGGGAGAGTTTTAGTTTCCTAAAACCTTCAAGTAAGAGCCCCTTGAACTGAAAATGCTACCAACCAAAATGAAATATGTGTTTTCAAAAAAAGGGAAGCCAGTTATAATCAATGCAAATATTACTCTAGAGTAGAAAAATATGCTATTAAAGGTCATTGAAAAATGGTCAGTAGCTTCTACTTGGTTATGTCTTAAACTCATAGGAATTGATTCTAGGATATGCCAGCATCGCATCTACACTAATTTGGCTATGAAGCCAAAACGATAGCCACAAAGGTGATTGAACCCCAAACTGAAGCATAATGTCAAAGAGAAAATCAAATAACTCCTTAAGGTGGGGTTCATTTATCTCATTGCAGATAGTGAGTGGGTTAGTCCACTCATAATAATGCCAAAGAAAGGTGGAAAGTGGTAGGTCTAAATCAATTTTTAGCTATTGAATATGGCAACATTCAAAGATCATTTTCTATTGCCATTTGTTGATTAGGTGCTTGACATAATATCTAGGCATTGCTACTATAGTTTTCTATATGGTTATAGTGGCTATAACCATATTCAAATTACACTAGAGAACCAAGCAAAGACAACATTCATGAGTCCCTAGGGGACTTTTGCATATTGTAAGATGCCTTTTAGGATATGCAATGCTCCTACTACATTTCTCAATAGCAAGTGCTGAAATGATGTGTTGAAGCATTTTTCAATAGCAGGGTAGTATTGGTGTAGAAGTATTTATGGATGACTTCTCCACTTATGGAGCTACATTTGAGAAAGCCTTGGATCACCTTGAGCAAGTGCTAAAATGATGTGTTGAAACCAACTTGCAGCTCAATTGGTAGAAAAGTCACTTCATGGTCCAAGAAGGCATTGTATTAGGACACAGAATATCTTAGGCAAGAATTGAGCTAGACCCTAAGAAAATAAGCGTTATCCAAGGAATAACTCAACAAATAGAAATTTTTAAAGATGTTTAGTCATTCCTTGGACATACTAGGTACTACCAGCTATTCATAGAGAATTTTTATAAGATCACAAAATCATTGGTGAAGCTAACAAAGAAATATGTTCACTTTGTCTGGAATGTGGAATGTGAAAAAGCATTCCAACAGCTAAGAGAAAAACTTGTAGAAACTCCAATTCTATAAGAACTTGAATAGTCTAGACCATTTTGTATCATGAAAGATGCATCAAATTATGCCTTAAGAGCTATGCTAACATAGTTAGATGATAAGAAATGTCCATACTACATCCATTGCATTACCCAAAGCATTGTGGATGCATAACTAAACTACACCACTATAGAAAAAGAGTTCATGGTAGTGGTGTTTGCTTTAGAGAAGTTTAGGCATTGTGTGCTTGGATACAAGATTTTTCTGCACATGGACCATAGCGCCATCTTCTTTCTGATGAATAATACAATGATGAGCCCCCATGTCATATGGTGGCTAGTGATCTTTTAGGAATTTGATCTTACAATGGTAGATCAAATGGGCACTGAGAATATGCTCGCTAATCACTTATCTCAGTTGTGATGGGATGACATAGAGAAAAAAATCTACTATTTGATATGTTTCCTAGTGAACTCCTCTTTGCTAGGGTTATAACTAAACAATTTCCCAATGAGCCTAAATGGTATGATGGCATTCTCACCTATTTTCTCACTCAAGAGATTCCATAGGGATTGGACTGAAACACCACCAATTTTGGGCTTCCACAATTCAATGGAAAATTTTTCTAAGTGTCAAAACTTGGACAATTTCTTTTAAGTCTAGTGCTACACTTTGTAGCATAGACAGCGTAGCACAATTGAGTTATGCGTTTGCAAAATTTTGCTAAGTGTCCTGCTAAGCTCCCAATTTGCCTACTATGCTCCCCAGTGTACCTAGTGTAGCACACAATTCCATGGCTAGCTTGCACAAGTGTCAAGCCAGAAGTGATCAAGGGTTAATTGGGATGGACTAAAAACTTTATCAAATTTTCTATCTCATGGGTTGTCAAGCTTGCTATGCTCCTTAGTGTACCTAGCATGACACACATGTTCTAGTTGCTAGTTCACCCAAGTACTAGTCTAGAGTTTGTCAAAAGTGCTCAGGATGGACAAAATAGTTTGGAAAATTGTCTATCTTTCGAGCTACTATGCTCTACTACATTGCATAGCATAGCAAGCATGACATAGGTTTTAGGGCCTAATTTTGCCTAAGTGTTGGACAAGGATCTATCAATCTAGCTCGACATGGAAGATGCATTTGCCACATTTTTTGACTTTCAAGGACCCCTATCCTACTACACCCTAGAGTGTGGTTAGTGTGCCATAAAGAAACATTGCAAATTTCATTAAAATTTGTCAAAGTATCCCTGCTATGCTATGCAGCATAGCCAGAGTGACCAATAGGAAAAATTAAAATCTGTTAAGTTTCACTAAGTGTAATTGCTATGCTTTGCTACATTGTGTAGCATAGCCAACTTGACTCCAATAAAATGCCTCTAATAGCCCCCAAAAGCCTCTAGAACTCAACATCGACCTTCATCTCAACTCCAACATCCCTCTAGTAGCCAAGAACAGCAGTTTGCATTTCTTTTTCAACCCCCCCCCTTGATCCCTAAAATTGTCCCTACACTTGGCCCTACTCGGAAGAGGGGGAAGACATAGTCCTATAGCACAGTCTCCAAGTTGCATTATTTGACACTATTTGTAGGTACATGGTGGTCTCTCAAACTCTGGCACACATAGTTCAGGTAGTGTGGTCATAGTTCAGCAATCTCTGGGTACCCGTTGCTATCTTACAAAGCATAACACTTTGCAACAAAGAGCATAACATGTTAGTGTAAGCATTTCTATGCTCATGCCATGTGGTACCCATGCCACATGGTGCCTGATCTGCATTTCATGCTAAAACTAGCTCTATAAATACCCCAATGTTTAGCACCTTAGGGGTTGGAAAATCAGAAGAGCATTGAGAATTTAAGCATTCTGAGTGTCTCTATCACTCCTACACTTGAGCACCTAAGCTTCACACCTTAGCGAGTATCATCACTCAGTCCTCCATTGCACTTGCAGAGCATGATGATAGCCAACCCAATAGGTTTAGCATCCATTGTAGCTTCTAGCTCTATGTCCCAAATGTCCTAGATATTGTGACCATACTACCATGTTGCCACTATGCAGGTCCAATGCCACATACCATTTTCCCCTCTTGTTCAAGCAAAAGTTGCACTCCCCATTTTTGGGGCAATGCATTTCTCTACTCTCAAACTTTTGTTCCATTTCATTTCTAAGCTTTTGTTTCTAATATTAAGCATAACTCTTGCATTTTCTCACTATCAATATATATTTGCATGCTCACATCACTTTTTTCGGGCGAGGACCTTCCCCTACGCCCTTGCATGTTGTCCCAATGCTTACGTGTAATGCTCTATAAACTTCTATTACAAATGGTTATTTTAATACCACTTAAGTCCCTGTCTAATCAACTAGACCATTTAGGGCACCTTATTTTCATTTCCTTAGCATGGGCCTCGCATAGATGTGGAGTTAAGCTCTATGTCGACAGACCTCTTAGTGCTCTAGCTACTGATGTTTTTAGATGTCACAACTTTTGGCACTAGAAAGAGGGCCTCCCATTCCTTCTATGTTCAAAGGTAGTCCCACATGCTTTCTACACCCTTGTTATTAGTAGCAAGCTAGCATAGATGTAACATCCCTATGGACTTGCCATGGTAGTAGCTAGATCATAGGCTAGTGTAGGAGTTGTCTACAGTCTGGTTGGTGTAGATTGGTCCTAGTTGTCAGTTCCCCTAGAACCCTATAGAATGGAAAGCCCAAACTATGTCCATTGCATCAAGCTTTGAGTGTTCTATTGAGTGTAACAACCCTAAGAGCATAACAGTCCCTTAGAGCATAATGAGTGTAACACCAAAGATAGCCATTTTTCTAGTATTTCTAGAGGTAGCCATTTTTTGGTCTATTTTCATAATTTGCATACTTAGCTACTTTCTTTTAATATTTTTTGCACTTCAACATCTGTTTACCCCACATTCTCCTCTCATATTTTTTCTACATAGCAAAAAGAACCCCATTAACACCTTGGCCACTACCTTGAGCTTGGAGGTAGCTCATCCCATTCAATAGGTGGGAGATGTTGAGAAACCACCTAACCTTGTATGACCATAATGACAATCTCTTAGACTATGACACCAATCACCTAAACATAGGGCACTCGATGATGAATGGTATAACTTCCTATGTGAAAAGCTTTAGGTGGGCCTATCATTAGATTGCCATGAAATGGAAGCAAAGTGTAGTTTTGAAATCATTCATTGAAATGGGAGGGGGTTCTTTCCCCCCCTAACATGGTCATACTCACTGACAACTTCAAATGGATCTTAGACCAACTCATTAGGGTGACCAAGCTTAAAGAGTAGGACACAACATCAAACTATGATGGACCACAATAGGATGGGTAGGAGGAGTTTGAATCCCACTCTGATAAAAATGTTCTATTCTATATCTCAGTCCAATAGCTTACCTCCATTTTAATGTTGCACCAATCATAGTCCTCTACCTTATTTGAGGAAAATTTGATGCTTCCATAACCCAAGTCTCCACTAGTGGTGGCTAGCCACGAAGTCTAGCCTACAAAATAGAGCATAGGACCTTCTACCTCCTTCCCCTTTGTGATCTCCTTGTATTCTATTCAACTTTCCTAGTTGGCATCTGTGATGCCAACATTGCCATATGTGCATACCATGCCCATGTCACAACCACAAACAAGTCGCATGCCCCTTATCCCAATTGGCTCAGTCCCACCACCAACAATAGCCTCAACCTCAATAGTGTGGTGGGCTATGACCTCTTTACCCACTATACAACTATCACATGTGTCATAGTACATACAACAATAGACTCACCAAGTGTCACATATGGTGGCATAGCCCACAACAGGGCCATGGGCTGCTCTAAAGACACCACCTACAACATAGCAAATGTAGCCCTCTACAGTATCTCTGAGTCTGGACTAAGCATTTCAACTGAATTAAACCCTTACTAAGGAAGTTAGGTGGCTCAAAGTAGCTAACTTAGAAATGGTCCACGTAATGGACTTCTATCAAGACGATCCCATCAGTCTTGTAGTTCCTCCACTAACACTACCCCCTAGGGTCTAACTACCCTAATTCATGAAATACAATGGTGAAGGGGACCCTAATGCCCACTTGGTTACTTTTCATTCTGAGTGCTTACTATTGCAAGCATGGCCACATGCGATCATTTTTATTTTTGCTATGTCCATGATTGGCAAAGCTCTCGATTGGTACCATGTGCTCCCTAGAGCTTCCATTTCAACTTTAGAGAAGCTACTAAGCCAATTCGTAACCTACTTCAAGTACAACTTGAAGCCTGAGGCCATGCTAGACTAGCTAATGAATATTAAACAAGGGGTGTTAGAGCTGGTACAAAAGTTTATATAACATTAGAGTGCCTCCCTTAACGAAATTCATGAGCTAATAGCCAAAACCCACCTACTAGCTATCTTCAAGGGTGTAGTAAATGATTTTATCAAATTGAAACTATACTACTTAACCCCCCATTCTCTTAGCCAAGCTTTTGGTTAGATAAAAGCATACAAGACACGATGGAAGCTAGTAGAGACCCATCCTATGTGGCCTACAAAAATTTCATATGAAGAAAGATAAAGAAAAGGGAAAGGCCACAACAACCATTGTAGCTGTGGCTAATGAAGCCAAACCTAACAACAACAAGCTAGTGGCTAAGGTGCCTAAGGCCCTAGCCAACAACAACAAAGCATCAAGTTCTAGCACCATGGGAACCAACCAACTTATATCATCAGTGGCCATGGGGCAAGCTTCCCAAAGGCCAAACATTGAGTGCAAGAATTGCTTGAAGTACATCCCCTTGCCTATCAAGTTGCCAGAACTCTTAGACCAACTACTTAGTTTTGGGCACATTTAGCACAAACAAATATCTGAGGATGCACAAAAATGCCACAAGAGGTATTGTGAGATCCTTAGAAATCCTTCCATGGCTATGCCAAATGAGCCTTTGGTACCAAAGAACTTCAAACTAGATCAATTTTGTAACTATCATCAGTTGCATGGCCATGACATGAATTACTACTTGGTGTTGAAGGATGACATTCAACACATGATTGATCAATGAAAAATGGTCCTTGATGAAAGCAATCTTGTAGGGCTAGATAAACAATCAATGAAGGTATATAAGGATCCACTAAACACTAGCAATGTAGGTTACATTATCAATGCCATTAACATTGATGACAACATAGAGCTAGCACATGAATCACTTGTGGTTCATGCACCCTCTGGTAACACTAGGGCCTCAACATCAAGTAGGCCATAGGCCCCCTTTGCCATTAAGGCACCACCTCAGGTGCCCATAACACCATTTGTGGTTAGGGCCTGATAGCACATCGCGGCAACAACAACCCAAGCACCTTTTTTCATTAGGATGTCAAAACATGTGGATCCCCCATCTACCTAGGGTTCGATGATGGGAACTACACCTTAACCTACACACCCAAAGGGACATGATGAGCATCTAGTTGATAAGATGACCAAGGAATGCATGGAGCTAGGTCCTCCTAAGCCCACTCCCTTGTCAAGCATCCCTATGACCTCATCATCTCAGGCCACTAATGCAAACATGAATAGTCAATGGACAAACACTGAGGCTCAAAGGCCCATGGCATAACCAAAAGCCAAATCTCCTCCTCGAGAGATTTTCCTCCTAGGATGTATGTAGGAGGTAAAAACCACCAAAAAAATAGATGATGGAAAAGACTTTTTAGATGTGCTAACACAAGTTAAGAAGGCTTTAAAATAGAAAAATACAACCTTGAGCTTGTATGATTTGATTATGACTTCTCTTACCCATCGTGAAGCCTTGGTTCACATGCTGGCATCCATTCTTGTTAAGGAGGATATGCTAGTAGATGAAAAAGCCATCCATGCCATAATTCTTCCATCTACAATCAAAGAGTTAAGGTCAACACCTTTGACATTTCATGATGAGGTAATCAATGCTAACCTTGAAAAGGGTTAGGTACCCACTGCACCCATGTTCATAATGACTTGTGTAGGTTAATACAAGATTCACAAGGTGCACGTTGATGATGGGGTGGCAACCAACATTATCCCATTCTCTGTCATTGATAATCTTGGCTTGGTGGATCAAATTATGCCAACAAAAATGACTAGTTTGAAGTCCTTTAACAATGTGCATGTAATTGTCAAAGGGATTGTCATGATAGATTTCATGGTAGAGGAGCAATTCCCCACTAATGTTGAGTTTATCGTGGTTGAAGAAATGTCTGGAATCAACCTAATCCTAGGGAGGTCCTAGAGGATGGGGAGGTGGTGATCTTTGGTGATAACATAGCCCCTCCAACCATCAACAATATAGATACCAAATAAGTGTCAAAGGTGGAGTTCTTCAATGATACACCACCCATTTGCAATGGAGGTCAATGTTGTTCGACTGATGTTAAACAACCAAGCAAGGCAAGCGACCTACATGAGGAAGCTCGATGGGTAGAATTACCCTTCTCTACAATAGATGAAGGTTTAGGGGATAACCATATAGTGCCTTCTAGGCCTTATGCACCACTTAACCCACATTGGATTAGGAAGCATCTACATGACTAGGGCATGCCCTTAGTCCGCTCGCATGTTTGACTTGTCTTTTGTTCCTTCGTCTATACAATTATGATTTGTGTTATTGTCTAAATTCTACATTATTTATGTGGTTCCTTAGTGCATGTGATTTCATTTATTTCTCTAACAAAAAATGGGGCTCAAAAAGGCCTTAAACTACCACATGGCCTAGAAAGGCCTTAAACTATTGCATGGCTTGCCAAGGCCTAAAACTAGCAACCAACATCCTAAATTAGTAATGGCCCAAAATTGCCTTAAACTAGTGATGGCCTAAAATAGCCTTAAACTAGTGATGGCCTAAAATAGCCTTAAACTAGCAATGGCCTTGCTAAGAAAACATTAATCTGGCATGGGGCCCACAAGGGGCCTACTTGCATCAACCAAATTAAAATTATCACAATATTACATGAAGAGATAACAAGATGAGAAGAAAATAACTATCATATTTTCATTAAATCATAAACAAAATACATAGTCCAAAATTACATCTACAACTTGAAATAACCAAAAGACACAAAATTGCCTAATAGCAGGGCTACATCTTAAGCATTCTAGTTTTTCGTGTGCGATAAGGGGCTAAAGCTCTTCCCCTTCATCTTCATCCACTACTCCAATGGGTCCTGCACCCTAACCTACAACCTATGTCAAATAAAAATAAAATAATAAATCAATTAATAAATGAGGTAACATGAAAAATTATGATAAAATAAACAACAATAAAGTAAGTTAAACCAACCTAAGAAGGCCCTGCATCCATGTTTGGGGAAATCTTGTTGAGGCCAGCCTCTAGGAATCAAAGGATTTCATCCTCTAACATATGTGTTTAGTTCTCCTCACCTAGGTTGATGCCTACAATGGTTTTTCATTTTTTCATGGCCATCCATGTTGGCAGCCCTGACGAAAATGTTGCAAAAGTTACCTCTCCGAAAGGTATAGTGATCTCTCTCTTTGGGGACTCACTAACAACTACACTACTTGTGAACAATTTGTAAGCTTGTTTTGCAACGATTGAATCAAGAAATATCTCTTGGCATCAGCGCTCCACAGACTCATCTCTATATTTCTTATGGTAGGCTTCATGCTCTAGCTTGTAGGGATGTTTGTGATTCTTTTGTGTTTGTTCCCATTGATACACCTTTGCACTGTAGTCCTTCCAATCTTGGTTTTTTCTAGCCAAGAGGTCCATCTAAAATTGTTGTTTAATAACCTCATGGGTGGCCTCATTTTTTCCCTAAATAGCTAACCAATACCTAGCGTAATTGATCTCAGCTATGTGCTAGTTTTTGTTTGACTTATCACGTGTTGCCAGGAAGTCGTAGCATGACTATAGGTCTTCCAATCTTACTGCCTAGTTCACCTCCTTTTCTTGAAGCTCTTGCACTTTTTTCCATAGCTACTTTTCTACACGTCTGCACTCTCATAATGTTTGTGCAAAGTATAGTGCACACTTGCTTGTCTCATCATATACATGATCAATCACCTACTCAACCTCGAGGGGGAACTCAGGTATAGCATTGACCTGGACTACTTTGTTTAGGTCCCATTTGAGTTGCAAACTTGTCATTCCATAATAGATGACAAAACATTAGTAATAAGATAAAAAAGAAAATGAAAAAAAAAACAAACAAAAAAAGAGATAATGATAGTGAAATAAATGTACCAATCTTGGGGTCTATTTGTTTGGGCGGTCTATCATGTCATCCACCATGCCTTGCATGAAGGAAAACTTATCTAGAGTTTTCACCCATGATCATGTGCAGAAGGTGGATGTGGATGTCAAATGTTTAGTGGAAGCATTAGTCGCTACACCATGAAGCACTTTATGATCATTAAAAAAACAAAAAAACCAATATATATATATATATAATAAAGTAAAAGAAAAAAGAAAAAATAACACAACAAAGATGCTGGTGCAAAGCTCCTACCCACCAAGCCCTTTGGTGTGAGAGTGGGGGCATCACCCATCTACATGCCGTCAAAGAAATATTCAAAATCACCATCTTCAAAATGCAATCCCTCTTCTTCAAGTTGCCTCAATACTTCTGTGGCTTCTTGCTCATCTTCACCTGCCATGTGTCCCTTAGGTTAAGGGAAATCATCCTCCACAGGCTCCTCTACTATTGTAGGTGAGATAATAATGAACACATTACAACAACATTAAATAATGCATACTTACTCACTATTTCTAAACACATCTCGCAGAGCTTGAATTGTCGCTTCTTGCCCCTCTCCTCCACTTTGTACATGGGCTCCTTCATAGGGTAAGAATTCTTAATTTTCATTTTCGATGACCTTATTTTCTTGGTGATGAGTCATTTTCCTCTCACCACGTTCCTAGTGTTTGTGGGTGGATCCTCCCTGGCACTATCATGTGCATGGTAGGATTTTCCCACATGGCCTTTAGTCATCATTGCGAATGACTCACCAATTACCTTCGAAGGGTCCTATGACCACATGGTGTAGAATAGGTGGTAGATCCATAGCTCGGAGATCTAGGTGTGATCTTGAACCATCCATTGCTTGTTCTCATAGACCACCAAGAGTTATGCAAACATTCATAGGCATGCTACGAAGAAAGAAAAATGCATGTGTGATCATGCTTGGATGTTGCTGTGTAGCTTGATGATTTCAGCTTGTAGGCTATTGACGATGTAGTTTATCCAATTATACTATGTCCCATTCTCTATCATGTCTCTCATGATCCAAGCTTTCTCCATCCTAAGGATCTTTGCTTAGGAAAGCAACTTTGGAAACAGACTAGCTTGAAAAATTAGAGAGAGGTGATGGACCATGGGTACATCTGCCATCTTCATGGGTATACCCTTACATCCCTTTTGAGTGCCCAACAACTCCTCAACATCCCCTCTATGGTCTAGGTCCTTATTGGTCTTTTCTACCACCAGTAAACCTTTAGAGGGGATGTTGAAGAGGTTTGTGAAGAGTTTATCCATAATTTCAAAGATCACTTGCATATTATGAACTTGCATGTGGAAGTGGTCGGTACTTTCAATGATGGAATTAATTAGGAAAATCATCTTAACCATCGGGATGTTTGGGTTTAGAGCTAAGAAGATGTTCATGAACCTAACCTACTAAAGATTCTTTGCTACCTCTGCTGAGGTCTCATAGCACAACCAGTGCTATGAGCTCTTAACCTCACCATATTTGAAGAGGAGAGTGGCCTTAATGCACCTTGAAGCAACCACCATGACCTCTCTTAACTTAGCTATGGTTGCAATAAGCAAAGGAAAAATTAGCAACATGATGAAAAACAAAACTAAAAGTGCATGAAAGTAAATAAGTTATATGACTTATGTGGCATAAAAAATATGCAGGATGATGGTAGTGGGACCAAAACCTCCTCTACACTCAATATCCGGGTTGCCCACTCAACGTCTAACTAGTTGAAAGTCCGACACTTCTTGTAAGATTTGGAATACCTATAAGGGTATTTTGCCAAATTTGCCTCGATTTGCCCAAGCATTCTAGCATGCATTTTCTTAGCAAATGAGAATTCCTGTAGGGTAGTTTTGGTCAATTTTAGTGCCCCCTCTTCATCATGGAGGCCATCTGCATCAACAAAAAACCTAGTAATAGACAAAAGCAGTTAGCATCTTAAGTCATTAAGTAATAGGAAATATAAGAAATCATGATATGGCTCATCCTCCAACACAATAGACCATCCTAGGTGGGTTTTGGAAAATGGTGTGTATGCATTGAGCGAGGAACATGGTGTTATACTTGTTGTAGCATTGGAACTTGGGCATTCCCAAAATCCTAGACAAAAGTCTAAAGCCTTTTTGTCATCAAAAAGCTCATCATACATGAACCTCAGAATGCCTTGGTTCACCCCAGGCAATAATGTCTCTATTATGATGCCTGCTACTTCAGCTAATAAGTGTCATCACATTATCATATTGAAGTGATGGAGCAAGAATTTTAGGAATTCTTATGCACCTAACTAGAAGTAAATTTCTTGATGTCCCACACATGTTTGGTGTAGGAATGTTCAATATAGGATTTCTCATATAGCATAAAGTCCCCACCAGTTTGACCATGATGAGGATAGGTTTTAATAAGACCCTGCAATGCCACAATAGTAGTAAGGGAAAAATGTTAGCATTAAAAATAAAAAAAATGCATGAAAAAATTACATTCAACATAATTAACTATCCACTAGGCCCCATGGGAAAGGGATGTCAACATTCCCATCTAACGTGCCTAGTTTCCAATGGGGCACAACACTAACACTTACATTTTTCTCAAGCATTATAATTTTAAAATATCAAAAAAATTTCTAATTTTTAGTTATGCTCCACGTAGAGTGTAACCCCCTTTATCCCCAGAATTTTTCCAAGGGTTGGTTACACTCCCCATAGAGTGTAACAATTGGCCAAAACTTTTCAAACTTTTCTAAGTGTTGGTTACGCTACTTGCAAAGCGTGATAACTATGAAGCTTCAAATTTTTTTTAAGTGTTAAGCGTAAAAGTTCCAAATTTTTTTTAACTTTTTTTCATGCTCTTAGGGACATCTTGACATGATGGAAATAACCCTAAGTCACCTTTCCTTGACTATTATGCTCTAACATTATCACCCAAGCTACCTTGGCCAAGTCCTATTTTGTGTTGTGGCATGGGATGCTTAAACCCTCTATTCCATGTTACGGTGTAGGATGCCCAAACCCTATTCTACACTGTAGCATGAGATGATCAAAAAATTTATTCTATGCTACAATGTGGGATGCTCAAAACCCTATTTCTTGCTATGGCACGGGATGCATAGAAAAACCTTATCTTGCATCATGGCACAAGACGCCTAGAACCCTTGACACAAAACGAAGAAAAAAGGAAAAAATAAAGAAAATGAAAAAAAATGCATTGTGTGCACTTCCATCCCTGACCGTGGCTCATGACATCCATGGTGGTGATAGTCCCTACCCATGGTAGGCCACCCTCAAAGCCCAAAAACCTAAAATGTGCAAGAAACCACAGAAAGAAAAATCACAAGGGTAGAGCATAGTGTCTTACCTGGCTGATAGCATCTCCCTACGGTCCTCAATGCATGCCCTGAAAAGGAACCTCAGGGTATGCTCTCCTTCATCAATGTTGGTGAGGCTGGGGTATTTGTGTTTACTTTGGCACATCATGTTTGGCTGCTATGCTCTGGCTTCTCCTTGTCACGCTCTAGCTTCCCTCTATCGTTGCTATGCTCTGCCTTGACTGTGCTATGCTTAGATGACTGTTGGCTTTAACATTGAAAATGACAAGCTTACCATGGTAAAACCCCTATTTATACCCTTTAGTGTTAAAGGACATCTCACCCTCCCAGCATGTTCCATATCTCGCATGTAATGCAGGATGTTCCATGTCCTATGCATAACACAAGATGAGTGTAGCACCTAGAGTTAGAAAAATTCTGTAGCTTTTCTAGCTTCCTATATTTAGAATTTTTTTTGCATTTTTTCTAATTTCTCAATAAACATCTAGCTTGTTCCCACATCTTAAAACTCTCAAGCCTTGCTTAAACCTATCTCACACATAAACTATAGTCTGCTACAACCTTAAACTAGCAATTTTATGGCCAATTGAGGTCCCAAAAAATTACTTAACATACTACATAGTTAGTTAAATTTTTATGACATTTTCTTCCTTATTTTATGCATTTTTCTTTATTAAGATAAGTGTTGCTTGACATTTTTTTATTATTTTGTAGGATATCTTAAACAAAGTTGCAAAAATGAATGCATACGAGAGTCTTCGTTGATCCTTAGTCTTGACTAGAGCTTATGGTGGTGCCACAAGATGCATAAACACCAAACTCCTATACTTTGCAACATTTACGTATGACACAAATGTAGCATCCCTAAAGACATCGTTAGACTAGCCAGACCATCTAGTTAGAGCTCTAGATTTAGAAGCAGGTGACATGACCGACGATTCCCTCATAGAAGTTCCTATAGTAACATGTAAAGGTGAGGCAAAAACATTGAAGCTTAGTTCCTTGTTAGAGCCTCAAATCAAAAAAAGCATCCCTAAAGTCCTTAGCAATAACATCAAGGCATTCACATGGTCCTACAAGGACATGCTAGGCTTAGATCCTTGCATAATACAACACAACATTATTCTTGATCCTTGCATAAAGCAAGTTAAAAAAAAAGCTCATAAATTCAAGCCTAAGGTAGCATTGGCTATTCGCAATGAGATGACTAAGCTCTACAAAGTTGGTTTCATCTGGGTAATTGACTACACTGACTGGGTCTTAAACATTGTAGTTGTCCCCAAGAAAAATAGAAGTATATGCATTTGCATAGACATTCGGGACCTAAACAAGGTGATCATTAAATATGATTTCCCATTGCCTAGTATTGACCAACTCATCAATACTATAGTTGGTCATGCCTTGTTGCCCTTTATGGATGGGTTCTTTCATGACCAACTTAGCAAAACACTTGCTCCAACAGTTTGCAACTATAGATGTCCAACATATCCCCCATAATGAAAATTCCATAGCTGATGCGTTAGCCACTTTAGGTTCAAGCATAGCACCAAACATGTTTTCTACTCTTCCTGCTTCAATAGTCAGTTACACTAAACCTATAACTCAAATAACAAAATTCGCATCCATATAGTCTATGCACTATGGGCCTACCATACAACATGTAGAACAACAACGAATAAGATACCATATAGTCTTTTGTATAAATTTTAAGCAATGTTGCCTCTTGAATTGTAGGTCTTGTCACTCCACATGATCCTCTCAAGCTTCATTGATGAGCTTCAAAATAATGAGTTGAGAACCATTGACCTCAACCTTATAGAGGAGGAGTGCATGCAAACAATTGAGTGGTACCAAGAAAAGCAATGGTAAAAGCATCATCACAATCAACAACAACGCCCAATCAAGAAGGGGGATTTGGTCCTCAAGGTTGTTTGCGATCCCATGGACAAATTCTCATCCAACTAGTAAGGACCTTTCTTGGTTATAAAGGCATATGACAATGGAGCCTTCAAGCTTGTTGATCTAGATGAAAATGAGTTTTCCAATACTATAAACTACTTTTACTTGAAGCTATACTACACCTAGTACATAGTTTCATGCCAATGATAGAAGTAAGAGAAGTGCACATTCGCTATGATGTTAAACTAGCACATATGTCTGCTATGATATTAAACTAGCACAAATGTCTGCTACGACAATAAACTAGCACAGAGCATCCTTGGGCTATGACACTAAATTGGCACCCATAGCATGGTCTGCTATGATCCTAAATTGGCCATCCACTATCCAATGCATTGTTAATCTAGCACAATGATCTACTAGGACCTTAAACTAGCACATCATGTTGTCTACTAAGATCTAAAACTAGATTCACAGTTTGACATTCATAGTTCTATAGACAAGTGAGCAAGAATACTTTCAATCCTCTGTCACCTACCCACACTTCTCAGGGAAGATGGGATGGGATGTTGCAGTTCTAGAATGAAGTTCACATCATCAAGAAAAAACCCTCTAGGACATTTGCAATTTCACCATCCTTGGCATCTTACTAATCTTTTGGAGATGCCTTTTGGCATATTGCTAACCTTCCGGAGCTACCGCCACCATTACCAATCATCCTAGTTAGAGCTCTCACCATCAGTATCACTTGCTAGAGAACCAGCAGTATTGTGGCCCAGCCATAGCACTACCATCCTCTAGCCCTCATCATTGGCTAATCCTGGAAGAGCGTCTAGTATCCTGGCTCCCTACCATGTGGCCAAGTTTCTTGGCTTCTACCTTTGGTGAGAACTCCTAAGTATCTGCATCATTATCACATCTGGCCACTTGGGTGCTCACTTCTAGTGCAACTGTTGGAGCTTTTGGAGTTAACTGCCATCACACTTGCACTGGCCTTCTTGATTTGGGCATTGCATGGGCCTGTAACTAACACAACATTTATGTCCCTTGCAATATCTTTGCAAATACGATTTCACCTTCATCTCATGAGGTGGTTGTTTTTTCTTATTTTCTTTGTGTTGCATTTGCAGGATAAAGCCTTGGTGGCATTGTTCAAGGATGCATTTCATTGTGGTGGCAAGGTACTGCATTGCTCTGATGTGTCCACTTTGCCTCACCTAGCTACTTAAGAGTGCACATCCCTATCATCCCTCTAGTCAATTGACCTCTACCTCTTGATCTTGCAATCTCCTACACTCCTTGCAAGCTTTCTTAATGCATGTGGAATCTTTTTTGCAATTAATTGCTAAACCCATGATGGGCGTAATGCAACTTGTCCCATGGGAAGCCTTTGTGGGCTGATCAAAGCCCCAAGTAGATGTAACACAACTCATCCCAGGGAGGAAACACCTGTCCTACATATGCAATGCGGTTGCCTCTAAAAAAATGTTGATTGGTGCATAGTTTGTTCATGCAACACAAAGGAAACCAAAAGTGAAAAAGAAAAGATAAAGCATTGAAAAAAAGGAAAAGGAAAAAAAATAAAAATAAGAGAAAAAAGAAAAGAACTATAGAAAAATAAAATCAAAACAAAAATAATGGGACAAGCCAAGTGCCCAAGTCAAAAAAAACACAGTTGCCATTTTGCAACTAGTCCAGCCTCAGATTGACCATCTCACAAGCACTTCAACTAGAGGTCAAAATCCTAAGGGTAGGCTACCTCCACATGTTGACTCCCTCATAATCACTTTGATGAGGGATCATGCTTTGGAAACAAGCCATCATGATGTTGCATCCTATAGTTACACGTACCAGTGAACATCCTCTCTATCCATTGTCCCTTGACCCATCTCCCTAACTTATTCCCTACGATACTTCATTTCCTTGGCACTCTTAAGCATAGTGAAGTGTTTTCTAATCAGGCACTGAAAAGCAGTGTTGGTGTCATGTTCATTGTGGTGTTTCATATTCTTTATCGATGTCTCTCAAGTTAATCCTCCAGACATCAACAAATAGGGGCTAATGAAACACCACTAATTTTGGACTTCTACAGTTCAATGGTAGATTTGTCTAAGTGTCAAAACTTGGGAAATTTTTTTCTAAGTCTAGTGCTATGCTTTATAGTGTAGACAACATACCACAATTTTCTAAGGATCCTGTTATGCTTTATAGTGTTATGCTAGCGTAGCACACACTTCTATGACCAACTTGCACAAGTGTGAAGCCAAAAAAGGTCAAAGGTTGCTTGGGATGGACCAAATAGTCTAACAAATTTTTTATCTCCCAGGTTGTCAAGCTTACTATGCTCCCCAATGTACCTAACTTAACATATTTCCTAGTTGTAACTAGTGCTTAGGATGGATGAAATAGTTTGGAAAATTTTCTATCTTTTAGGCAGCTACGTTCTACTACATTGCACAACATAGCGAGCATGACACAAGTTTTAGGGTCCAATTTTGCCTAAGTGTTTGACAAGGATCTATCAAGCTAGCTCAACATGGAAGATGCATCTGGCACATTTTTTAACTTCCAAGGCTACCTATCCTACTACACCCTAGAGCATGGTCAGCATGCCATGAAGAAACATTGTAGATTTCATTAAAATTTATCAAAGTATCCCTACTATGCTCTGCTACACTGTGTAATGTAGCCAATCTGACTAGTGTGGAAAATTAAAATTTATAAAATTTCACTAAGTGTAGTTGCTATGCTCTACTACGCTATGCAGCGTAACTAGCTTAACATTAGGAAAATGCCTCCAAAAACCCTCAAACGCCTCTAGAACTTAGCATTAGCCTTCATCTTAGCTCCAACATCCCTCCAATAGCCAAGATCAGTAGTTTGCATTTCTTTTGCATTCCCCATTGATCCCCAAAGTTGTCCCTACGCTTGACCCTACTCGGAAGAGGGGGAAGATGTAATTCTGGAGCATAGTCTCCAAGTTGCATTGTTTTGACACTATTTGTAGGTACATGGTGGTCTCTTAGTCTCTAGCGCATGTAGTTTGGGTAGTGTGGTCATAGTTTGGTAGTCTCTAGGTATCATTTGCTATCCTGTAGAGTGTAACACTTTGCTACGAAGAGTGTAACATGTCAACGTAACCCTTTCTACGCTCACGTCACGTGGCAGCCATGCCATATGGCACCCGATCCACATTTCATGCTACACCTAGCCCTATAAATACCCCTACATTTAGCACTTTAGGGGTTAGTAAATTAGAAGAGCATTAAGCATTTGAGCATTCTAAGCATCTCTCTCACTCTTGCACTTGAACACCCAAGCTTCACACCTTAGTGACTACTGCAACGCAATTCTCCATTGCACCTGTAGAGCATGAAGATAGTGAACCCAGCAAGTTCAAAATCCCTTGAAGCTACTAGCTCTACATCTTGGATGTCCCAAAGACTATGACTACACTGCCACGCTTCCACTATGCTTGTCTGACACTGCATACCATTTTCTCCTCTTGTTCAAGAAAAAGTTATGCTCCCCATTTTTGGGGCAATGCATTTCTCTACTCTCAAAATTTTGTTCCATTTTATTTCTAAGCATTGGTTTCTAATATTAAGCATAACTCTTGCATTTTCCTATTTTCAATATACATTTTCATGCTCACATCACTATTTTCAGCCCGATACCTTCTTCTATGCCCTTGCTTCTTGTCCCAATGCCCACGTGTAATGCTCCACACACTTCTATTACAAACTGTTATTTTAACACCAGTTAAGTCCTTGTCTGATCGACTAGACCATTCAAGGCACCTTGTTTCCATTTTTTCAACATGGCCCTCTCATGGATTTGGGGTTAGGCTGTATATCCGTAGAATGCTTAATGTTCCAGCCAATGATGTTTTTGGATGTTACATAGACCATCAAAAGAAACAATATTTTCTTCACTAGGTAAAACACTTCATGGAGATCAACAAAAACCTCTACAAGGTATGCACTAGTGGCTTAATCTGTTGGTGTATTCCTAATGCTAATCAAATGTGCATTCTCCAAGATAATAACGAAGGTCCTTGTAAAGGACATTATGCTGGGAGATGCACAACCATTAAAATCTTGATGGTGAGGTACTATTGGCCAACAATATTTAGGGATTCTCGCTATTATGTCTGTTCTTGTGAACAATGCCAAGAAGATGATGGAATGATTACCTAAATGGAGGAACCTCAAGAATAGATTCAACCACTAGAACCATTCAACTTTTGGAACATTGATTTCATGGGTTCCATCATGCCCATGTCAAATGGAAAGGCATACATCATAGTTGCTATTGACTATTGTACAAAATGGGCAGAAGTAGCAACTATTGTCAATTGTACATCTTCTACCACTACTTGGTTTGTACAACAAAATGTTGTAAAAAATTTGGTGTGCCACATGTATTAATTTTTGATAATGGAACTCACTTTACAAGCAATGCTTGGGGGTTGAACATAAACTCACAACACCCTACCATCCCTAAGCCAATGGTTAAGCTGAGGTCACCAATAAAGAAATCACAAGGATTCTAACAAGAACTATTAGCAAATATAGGAAATATTGGAGCACAAAACTCAACAATGCCCTTTGAGCCTACTGCTTAACATGGAAACTTCCTATAGGCTACTCTCCCTACGAGCTTGTGTATAGAAAATTACCAACACTTCCTATTCAATCTGAGCTCTATACACTTTCAATAGCTTGTGACCTTGACTTTAGTCTAGCCCAAAAAGAAAGAATAATAAATCTGAATCTACTAGATGAAAATTAATTAGTAGCCCTATCATTTAACGAGTTACACAAGGCCTACAACAAAAAGCATTATGACTTGAAAATCAGAAAAATAAAATTTGAATTAGGAGATAAGGTTCTCTATTAGAACCCTACATATGTACCTCAATGATCCAAGTTTCAAACATTGTGGAAAGGACCTTACATCATTTATGAGACTTTTTCTTCTAGTGCCATGATGATCTACAAGTCTAAGAGCCCAAACGAAAAATACTTGGCCAACATCAAATAAATCAAACCTTTCCATGAACATAAGCTAGCAAATACAACAAACACCTCATTGAATGGACAACCATGCTCCATATTTTGGATCTTCTCCTTTCAACTTAGTCATGGGGGAGATGGCCAACCATGCTAACCATGTAAGCAACTCTTTAGTTTTTCAACTTTTTTGTTTTACACATTTTTTGTTTTACACATTCTTTATTTTATTTTACATCTTTTTGTTTTCATGTTATTAATCTTTTCTAATTTTTTTTGTACACAATCATTAGTACATTTTCTATTTCTTGAATATTTTGCACTTTCTTTTATATTTTCTTTTATTTTAATTGGTGTTATTTTCTAACTTTTTGCTAATAAGTGCCAAGTACATTGGTAATGCATTGCTTGATGGTGGAATTCAAAGCACACCCCTTAGACAAAATAAATAGGCTACAAGCACTAGTTATGGGACTAGTGCCCTCTAACTAAGGCCCTTCCTCACTTCCTATTTCCCTTTTCTTCTCTAATAAGGAATGGTGATTGTTCTATGGAAGCACTCTTATGTCTCAGGGGATGGACTGGACTTAGAATGATGATGCAAAGTCACCGAATGTGGTTGGTTTTGTTCTAGACTAAGGATGGATCCTATCAAGTCATTTAACCATAAAATCCACAAGGGACTTCATGTTCTCTTAATCAGGAACTCCATTCCACTCTCTCTCATCTATCTATGCTTTCCATGTCTCACTTCATTGTCGATTTCATGTTCTTATTTGATGTTCTAGTTTGATGTGTTAGAATTCTTAGTTAATGTCTTCTAGGTTTTTGTACTTAACCTGCTATAACCATTAATCACCACAAAGCCCATGAACACTTTGGTTTGAAGTTATGCAATGGCATAAGAGGCCTATGCCTACTTTGGGGAGGATCCACTTGCATATCTTTCAGTTGGATTAGTTAAGTTCTTTATCCTTATACACTTTTATAATCAAATTCTTTTTGTTTACCTCATCAATGGCATCTAGTTGTACACATCTCACAACCTTTTTCAATGAACTTTCCTTTTAATTTATTTTGAATTCTTACACCCTCTTTAGATATTTATCTTGTGATGAACTTTTCTAAATTTAATGGACCACTCACCTATTTTACCCTATTTGTCAGCCTTCCCACTAACACTACTAAAGGAATCAATCTACCATAGTCATAACCTACTTGAGTATAATCACCAACAAGACAAGGCATTTAACCGCTATGTGTTAAACATTGTATACGAATTCATGATTTTCTTGTGATTGCAGAGGGAAGCATGAACTAGAAGTAGGACTATCTTCAATAGGGATGATGCAACAATATCACACAACAAGGATCATTCATGATCATTGGATCTTCTCTTTCATTCCTCTACTACCAAGAGGTGTTGGATGTCAGTGTTATCCATGGTGTTCACTTCCCTTAGCATGAACATCCAATTTTGTAAAAATTCTAATTTCATAGTATTCGGCACTTAAAGTCTATCTATTCCATTTGAGTCAATTTGTATTTAGTCAATAACCTCATACCTACCCAATATTTTGTAAGGAACTTGTTCATCCTCTTCTACACTTGAGGATGAGTTTTTATTCAATCATGGATGTATGATGAAACACATTGTTCATTTTCTCTAACGTTGGGTATCCAACGTTAGAATCTTTATGTAACATCAACTATCTAACATCGAGGGGTATAAACTGGCTTATAAATATAGTGCCTAGGTTCCTAACTTAGCATCAATTTTTGGTCATTTTTCAGTTAGAGTAGCAAAGCTCTTGTAGTTTATTTTCTTCAGTGTTAGAACATTTTCTAAGTGCCCGGAGAAGGAGCCTAAGTGTGTACAGTTCTTTGTTCAAGCACTGATGTACCTAAGTGTAGCAGTATGATGGGAATAAAATGAACTCTTTTAGCAATTCTTGTAGCACTGAGAATAGATTAATATTTTTTTAATGTACTTTACGTAAATGCATTTGGATTAAGTAATTTATTTTCAATTGCTTAATGAATGAAAGCATGACCACTTTGAGCATACATATAGTACTTGGTAACCTATCAACACTTAATGTTTGTTAGCTCAGTAGTGCTAAATGTGTTTAGGATGTGTCCAAGAAAGTGGGGTAATTACTTGTGTAAGGCTAGCTAGGCAATAGAAGAATTATATCCTAATTTATTTTACCTTTCATTCATGTTGTAGGTGATCAACTTTATAAAACATCGAACGATAAAAATCATATACCTCAATTACACTTAAACCATACCCTTGAACTTCACTATTATAGTTGAAAAGACAACAAACATTTTCAATGCACATTTCACTTCCTAGAAGATCTAGTGCACTAGAGAACTATAGGTCCATGAATTTTGACCAAATCATGCGTAAATGCTTTAGTGATTTGTATGGTTAGGTGTAGGGGTACCTCGCCACTGATCAATTACAACTCTCAATCCTCAATAAAAGGGTAAGCTATAGCCATATAACTTACAACTTCACCTATCAATGACCAAGCAGCCATAGATCTTGAATTCCCTAATGAACACATTAATGTAGTTAGCTAGGTGCCCAAGGGTATGAGGTAGTCATCCACTTTGATGGAGCTTCAACTTCCCATGGGGCTAGTGTTGTTGCCATCATAACATTTCCATCTAGTGAAATCTAACCCTTTGCCCATTGTTTTGAGTTCTCATGTACTAATAACATAGTGGAGTAAGAAGGTTTGATCAAAGGGATGATGGTAGCTCATGACCTAGGAATTAGACGCTTAGTAATCAAAGGTGATTCACAACTCATGGGTAATCAAGTAACTGAATTCTATGCATGTAAATCCAAATGCTTACAACCATACTATGACCTAGGAAAGCAATTGTTACAATAATTCATGAATGTTGATATCTAACACATACCCTGAAATGAGAATGCCATAGCTAATGTAATTGTAACATTAGCCCTTAGTGTGATACCAAATGTGTTTAGTAAACTATCCACCTTAACTGTGGACTATGCTACTTCTATGACATAAAACATTGAGGATACCTTGTAACCATTGTTCATATTGTTTCTCCTAGAGAATGGTATGATGATATCAAATTTTACCTTATGCATGACGAATCCTCACAAGGCTTGACTACTACTCAAAAGGATGTTGTATGTAAGTGATCAAAGTAGTATGTCATCATAGGTGATAACATAGTATGTCAATGATCCTATGATGACATACTCCTAAAGTGCTTAGGTAAAATAAAAGCTAGAATAATCCTAGAGGAGGTTCATGACGGTATTTGTGGAGGACATGTAGTATTAAGAGCAATGGATGCTAAGATTAAATAGTTAGGCTACTATTGACCCCATATGGAAATGATTTCCTATAGAAGGTTAAACAGTGTGACACATGCCAACAATATAGCAACCTTATACATATGCCACCAACTAAGTTACATATCACTCAAATAGCATGACCATTTTGATGATGGGAGTTAGATATCATTGGATGAATTATGCCTAAGCCTTTCATAGGGCATAGCTTCACCATTATCACAATTGAATACTTACAAAGTGGGTTGAGGCTATTTTCCTAAGGAGGACTACATCTGAGCAGGTCTGCAAATTCATCCTAGATAACATTGTAGCTCACTTTGGCATATCCATGATCATAGTTACAGACAATGAACCATAATTTATCATCCAAGAAACAAAAGATTTCTGCTATGACCTAGGCAGTAAGCATTCTTTCTTGACACCTTATTACCCTTAAGCCAATGGATAAGTAGAAGAAAGCAACAAATCCATAATCAACTTGCTCAAAAAGGTGCTTAATAATAACAAATACAAATGGCATGAGCATCTTGTCTATGCATTATGGGCATACAAAACAACCTATTGCATAGAAACTAGTATGACCCTTTATAGCTTGATTTATGATTTTAAAGTTGTTTTACCTATTGAATTTTAGTTCTCACTGCTTCGAGTGGCCTTGACCAACTTCATCAATGATGAGAAAAATAAGAAGTTGCAGATAATGGCCCTAGACTTGGTGGAGGAGCAACATATGCAAGTTCTTACTCACATCAAACACTATCAAGAGAGGTAGAAGTAGTAGCATCACCATGACTTGACCACGCATAAGATCAAGGAAGGTAAATTAGTTCTCAAAACCATCCATGAGAATGTAGAAAACTTCCCAACCAATTGAGAAGATCCCTTTCTTGTCACTAGAGCCTATGAAAATAGTGCATTCATAATAACTGACATGGATGGGAATGAGCTGGTCAATCCAGTTAATCATTTCTATCTAAAGCCATACAACATGTAGTAGACAATCATTACTAAGAGAGCCTACTTTCAATGGTTTGCTATGACCTTAAATTGGCAACATAGCCTACTAGGACCTTAAACTAGTACCATGGCCTGCCACAGGCTTAAACTAGCAACTTTGGTAACCCAGATAACCGAATTCTCATGTCGCTTGTATGCATTACAGCATTGAAATGTGTAGTGGTGTTTTGTGTTCTTTGTCAGTGCCTATTAGGTTAATCCTCCAAACACCAACAAAGAGGGGCTATGGAAACACCACAAAAATTTGAATGTTATAGCCAATTTTCATAATTTTTCTTTCACCCCATGAACCTAAGGTAAAAATTCATTGTAAATGTAAAGATTATAAGCCACGGTGGGAAATTTCACATACTTTATACTTTTGGGGTTGAAAATTACCTCATAAGTGGTTAAAACCTCATTACCCAAATGAAAAAAGTTATTTAATATATATATTTTGGATTGGGGGTCAAAAATTTCTTTTGGAATGCCAAAAATGATAATTTGATGGGTTTTATGGGGGTATACATTTTTCTATGTTGGAAACACTTGCAAGGGGTAGATCTCACCTACCCACAGCATGGAGAGATGGGGGAATTTTCCCCTAGCTTGGAAACTTTCCCCTCAATGTGGAGACTACATGCTCAACTTGGAAACCTTCCCTCCTTAGTGTGGAAGTTTTCCCTGAGCATGAAAATTGCATCCCCCTAATGTGTCAGCCTTAATAGCTAGATTTTATCACTCCATACATTCCAATGTTGACCAACCATTTCAACAAGGATTGCAAAAGGCTCAACATGAAAGATACATCTCTAGTGTAGAAGGTATGACATTGTTACTATTTATAGTCAATAGAATGACCATGGGGAGGCACTTAATATATATGGTAACCCCCAAATTTGGGCATCCATCTCATTTGAACAAGGTAGAAATTTGCAATAATTTGGTAGCCAATTTGTAGGCAGCCATTGTGCAACCAAATCCTAGCTATTTTATAGCATCATTCATGGCCTAATACCTATAAAAACAAGCCTCAAATACCTCACTTTGGACCAAACCATACATGACATGCTACCACTAGTCCATGTGGACAAATAATGAACTTCGGTCAAGGAATAACGATTTAGTTACACAACTAATCCCATATATAGAATTTGACCAAATTTTGCATGAATGCTTGTGATTCGTATGGTTGGGATAGGGGTACCTCACTACTCCTCACAAACTATGTTACAAATTTTAGAAAATTATTTTTGTCCATCTAGTATTTAATTGACTATAGATAAAACCAAATTGATGATATGGGGTATAAGAAATAACTATTATAACTTCCATTTTGGAGGTAACAATGTGTAAATAGTAGATTCTTTTAAATATTTGGATCTTATTTATATGAACAATTACATGTGGGAGAAGTGCATCAAAATAAAAATAGCAAGAGGTTTCAAGTCTTTGTATGCTTTCAAAAAAAATGCAAGGATTTAGGCCTTTGGGCTTAGAAGATTAGAAAACAAAATTTTTAGATTATCATCTATCCTACATTATTGTATGGATATGTTGCTTGGCTACCTAGACTTAGTGCTAAAATTTAGAAAGATATTGAAAAACTAGAAAAAACTTTTCCTTCCAATTAGTTAAAGGTGAAGATGTAAACACCTTAATGTTATTATGTGAATGTAATTTATTATCTTTGGAAGTAAAAGCCTTTTCCTAATTCATTACCTACACTCATAGCTTGAATATCTCATGGTAAGTCAAATTCTCTAAAGTAATTTTCAAAAATTCATGAGACTGTGGTTGGTATTTTCATGGGATGCGATAGTTAAGAAAATGGAATATCTCTTGGAAGGATGTGTAGCAAAATCCTAAGCATATTCATTGATGAGTCAAATAGAAGGTTTTAACATATATGTGGACTAATGTGAAGGGTAAGAAGAAATTTTATTTGTGCCACATTATATTTAATAAACTATATGTAGAAACTCATTATCTCTTAGTTGTTTTTCTTATCAAGTATCAAAATGCTATCAGCAAGATTTGCTTAAGTTCTCATCATTGTAGAAATGAAAGTGGAAGATGGATCTAGATCCTCCAAGAATAGCACATTTGTAGGTTGTGTGATAAGTCCAATTTTTTTTTGTAATACAATTTCACATCCATGATATCATAGCAACAATGTTGTAGATACAATGTCATAACCCATGCTATGTCATTGTTGATGCGATGTCTCGGGATGTGTGCAACCCTATAAATACAACACTTGGATGCATAATTTAATAATTTTTGATTTCATACCTTACCCAAACTCTTGCAGGTTCATTTTGTAGTTATCATAGAAAGCGAATGCCCAAAGTGTGATGTTAAATAGTTGACTAGAGTTTTTATTTGAGTAAATTTTACTTGGATACAGTTTATTGACAACAATAAAGATCAAAGTTGTTTTTCATCATTACAACATAAACTAGTTTTCTTTATGTTTACTTAGAATAATTTTTAATTTTTTCTTAATTAACACTCTACTTTTCCAAGTATTCTATTTTACATGCCTATTAGTAAAGTGAAATGGGTATGACTAGTTTGAAGCATTAAGTGTAGTTATATAGTAACCCAATAGTGGCATTGCTTAATTCACTCAGTAGTAATTCCACTTGGTAATCCTAGTGATAACGACATTAGTCCAAGACATGATCCATAAACCATGAATGAATGCCTATTGCTCTAGGATAGTATAGACTTTCATTTCAATATTATTTAGAGTCAGGATTAAATTTCATTTTCAATCATGTTTACCGCTAGGAGTTATTCAAGTGTTACAACATTAGTTATCATATGTCTCACTGAGAGTTAAACCATACAGTTAGTTTTCACTAACTCAAAGTGGGAAAACAACAATCTTAGACTTAAACTCAATTACTAGCATAATAATATTGTCCATCTGTGGATTACAATTGAGTCATGTGTGAACACTTGTAACTTGTATAGTTGAGTGTTGAACTACTCCATTGCTCATCATTGGTGTCGTTGTTAAGGATGTGTCAATATGTGCTGAGTAATTAATTTTACAAAGTTCATTGTATTAGGAACTAGAAAGATAATTTTCATAATCCTTAAAGAATTCTGCTAACACACACACACACATAAGTAAGTGTTGCAAATATAACATTTTTTCAACTAATGAAAAATTATCACCTGCCAAAGAACTAAAAAGGAAAAATGATAGGATAAATGATGATGAAGATTGGAATATGCCCATGCAAACAAGAATCTCATATGCTCACAATGATCCATACTATCTTAATTTAACACACATCTTTCACCAAGATGGGTATTAAGGTGGAGGAACCTACAAGGCAACATTGTTTTGCCTCTAGAGCATTCAGCACCCATCAAGCTTCAAATAGCTCTAAGGGAAATGAATCTAAAGCACACACAGGAAGGGTACCATGTGACTAAACACATGATGAGACCCTACCAACCAAAAGAAGAGCAAACATAGAGAGATGCTGCTATGGAATCCAAACATGTATAGAACAAGGGAAAGTAGGTTAAATCTCCTATTGTCTTGGAAGAACTAGATGGGGATGCATTTGTAGTAGAGAAACTCCACCAAAGTCATGAAGTCCATTTTCAAATGCCAAGCATTCGACTAGAAGAACTTGTCAAAGTATAGTTACATTTATCCTTAGTAGAGACACATAAAAGAGAAGAAACAAACTCTAAGTAGGACTCAAGGTCAAGGGCTTCTACTAGATCACAAAGGAAAGAATATCATAGTCATAGAAGGAGAACTAGCCAACATCATTCTTCCACTACTTCATCTTCATCCTCATGATCATTGGTGAACACTGATCCAAAGGAACAAAGGTACAAAAATCATGACAGGGAGAGGCATCAAACTCATGATTAACAGGACTATCACTTGAGACATTCTGATATGGAAGATGAAGAAACAAGGATAAACATGCAGAGAGAGAGAGAGAGAGGTATGAATACTAGAGGAGGAACCACTAAAACAAATCATATGGACCCTATGAGCATGAATAACTCCTGTTGGCAACTCAAAACATGATAAGTATAAGAAAAGTTATTTACATTCGAACCAGGAACGTAAGAGATGGTTGCATTAAGTAGCTAGACATGAACAACATGTCTAGATTTGAGAGTGGATATAATGTAGATCCACAACACCACCTTCAAGAATTCCATGATGCTTATGTCCTACTTAATATAGAGAGTGACTAGTAGAAACTAAAGTTGTTCCCAAGGACACTCATCAAAGAGGTGGAAAGCTAGTACAGATTGTTGGAACTTGAATCAATTAAATGGTGGAGCACTATCCTTAAACTTTTCAATCATAAATACCAAACCTACTCTTGTGTGTTCAACCTTAGGAAACAAATCCAATTCTGAAAATAAGGGACCCATGAATCCCTTGATGTAGCTATGGACATATATTATTTGCTTCTACATAGGTGCCTAGGCCATGGATTTTTCCAAAGGAAGTACCTTAAGCACATTGTTGATGGGCTGAGAAACAAAATTAGATATGCCCAAGGCACATTATCATAGATAACTGTACATCAAATTCAAAGACTCATTGATCAAGTGGCAAAGGAAGAAGGTGAATTAAAGAAAAGAAAATTAGCTAAAGAGTACAACAGAGATCCATTTATCAGGAAGAGAGATGTGCAAGTATGTGATCAACAAGAGGAAGAAACCTTGAAAGAGGTAATATAGAAGAAGATACTACCTATTGAGAAATCTATTATTGATATAGCAACCAAGGTAGAAAAGATGTGGGATTCAGTGAATGAAAAATTTTCAATAACTTTGAAAATTGTAGAGGAAAGAAAGTAGTAGGCCTTCAACAAAGGCAGGAAAAAAAATGAAGAAAAGATGTTGGACCTAGAAAATTTGGTTGCTAGAATGGAAACCAAAAATCCTAAGCATTGGAATAGTTTTAACTCAAATCCCAAGGGCCTCCAGGAACGAGATTTAAGAAATCCTAGATGATCTTATCAATCATCTAAGGACTTATGAAAGTGTAAACAAAAATGACAATTAAAACGTAAACATAAATGTATACAAAATCAAAAATGAAAATGAAAACATAAATGTAAACAGAAATGAAATTGCAGATTCATAGTGGAAATAGACATAGAAGTGAGAACGTAAATTAAAAACCTACACAACAAGAACTAAAAATTTATTAAAATGGAAAATAAAGGGGAAGGTTCATGGAGTATAGATTCATGTGTTAGTTGTGCAAGAAGTCATTGGAGGAGCTTGAATTCCATTGCTTGTAATCTATGCTTGAAACTCCATGATCTAGCTACTTCCCAACTTCTGTTTCCAACAACTTCTCCTTATTTTCACCAAGATCTATAGTTTTGGTTATGGAATGGTGTTAAAACTTTGGTGTAATGACATCACATGGGAGTCTCTATGCCCAATGTAGGCACCAATTTTTTGCTGCCAAGGACGTTGTAAGGTTGTAATGGGCTTTTTTTTACTATGAAAATGCCTATGACAATGCTTTTCAATGGAAAATACTTTCAAAATTCTAGAACCAAAATATGGTGTTCATGTTGGACTTATATAGGTATGAGATTGGCTATTTTTGAGTTTGTACATCACTATCATGGTTGCTAATAGATTGGTATCTAATTTCAGGTTACAATGATTATAATTTTTAGCATAATTGTCATTTATAATAAGTTTGGAATACACCATAGCCACCAAAATCGATCCATTTACTATAAATAGTAGATGGACTTTTGTGACTACACTAGCACCATCCTCACTACACTGGCTTTGGTGGACTACATTGAGTTTGCTAAAAGTTGGTGGAAATTCACAAAAAATGTTGTCTATTCCATCATTGAAAAGTGCTATTCATGCTACAACTACTAAAGAGTTGGAGTGATTATATTGGCCATTGTTGGGAAAATGGAAACAGAAATGAAAAATGCCACCAATTCCAAAATGGAAAATCCCAACATTTTCAATGTTGTATCTTCATTAGGTTTCGGTGGTGACTATGCTCAGTCGAAAATGGAAAATTCCATCAATCCCATCTACACTAAGGAATAGATGGTTCTAGCATAGTTGTGGCTATACCTCTACAAGAACCCATGAAAATGCTAATTTTGATCATTTTTAAGGCATTTCCAACCTTCGTGAGCCTAAATATAGATATGAGGTACCTTTTCCCAATTTCGAAGTAAGGCAATAAAAACTTTTGAGGCATTTTTCAAGACAAAAAACTTGAAGTATGCAAGATTGTAGCTCATGGACTACATATCTTACATTTACAATAAAATATTACCTCAAGTTGGGAAATGAAGGTTATAATTCACAACATGAATCATTAGTGGTGTTTCATTATTCCCTCTTTGTTGATGTTTGGAGGATTGACCTAAGAGATATCAATAAAGAATATAAAACATCACTGCAAGTCCATCACCAACATTCCCTTTCTTGAACCATGTCCAAGAGTTCTTGTGATGATGAGATATGGTAATGATGAGGTAAAAGATGATAAAGGCTATATTTGGTTACAAGGTTATTGTCATGAGGGTTAAAAATGGATTCTGAATATTGACATCATGGCTATGATATGGCACTAACATATTAGTTAATTGATTGGTCTTTGCACTTTGTATTTGGAAGTGTTGGTCACTTGGTAATGCATTTAATGAACCATTACTTTTCTTTGAGGTTTTCTTTGGCCATTAGGCTTCTCCCTTTGCATGTTTGAATCCATTGGTTTGTCCTTTGGGGTTTATTGGTCATTCAACTTCTTCACAATTTTCTTCTCCATTTTTCTTTGTGGGGTAAAATCTTCATTAGGTTTCTTTACCAAGGTTAGTTTGACTTGGTTTTCCCACTGAATGAGATGTATTACATTCGATGGACTTGATGGTGAATTATGACGAAGGGATGTCATATGACCATAATTCATGAGTGACAAACATTGGTTAATACTATTATTCAAGATAAGGAAGGTTATAATCAAGCTACAGGGTTAGGCTCAAGGAAATGATGATAAGAGAGAAATGGAATAAGCACTCTTAGCATGACAAGATGAACTCATCAAATCTTGCACATTGAGATCATGTGGTAACCTATTTCCACAATGAGTTGCATCGTTGGGATGAATTTTGAGCTTCATCCTACAAGCTCAACTTCAAGAGGATAAGAAAACTAGCCAAAGAGAACATGTTATTACAATATGATGCATACAACCACACTAGACAACTAGAAAACCAGGTCACAATTGATCATCATTGTGACAGCATAAAGGGATCTATGCAATGTGCATCAAATTTACAAAGCTTTCAGTTCATTAATTGTGCCAAACAGAGAGAGAGAGAGAGAGAGAGAGAGAGAGAGAGAGAATTGTCAACATTAGTCTGTTGTTGTAATTTGTTAACAATGGTAAATAACACTATAAGAAAATATGTGAGCATTAGATGTAATTAGGACTAAGTGATGGCTTTAATGTGGTATTGCAAAGATTTGATGTTATCATGAGTAGGCTTAAATTCAAGTGAGGAACTTAGTTTTATGTGTTTTCTCCTCACCATTGTGATATAGATGGGAACTTTGATAAAGGAACCCTCTGTGATGTTTCTAGCTTCAAGGTTAGTAGTCATTAGGCTACTTTAGGATGTCCATGTTGTATAGTAAAATGGCTTGAAAGGCTTATGTTATATTGGTCTAACAACATCATCAGCAAGACCCATTTAGGCTTTAAGGCTAGTCAAGTTTACTTTCTCATTTTCCTTGCTTAATCCTGCATGAAAAAATAAGTACATCAATTGTCACCTATGTAATAAGATTGTTAAATAATGTAAATACATTAATAATAATACATATATGAATCAAAACACATTAGAAGAAAGGTTAAACAAGTTCAATCATGGTTAAAAAAGGCTATAAGATGTAGGTGAAGACAAATAAGTTGGAACAAAGTTCAAATAAAGGCCAAGTAAGGTGAAAACAAGTTGAAGGACCATGAAAGTATGAAAACAAGGTTACATGTGCTCAACTGAGGTTATGTTTTTGCCAGTTTTAGGCCTTATCGAGCCATGTTGCCAATTTAAGGCCTTTGTAAGCCATAGTTACATGGTGTCAAATGATATCAAGAATGGTCAAACCCCATCACTTAACATCAATCAAAGGCTAAATAAAGGTAAAAATAGGCCATAGTAGAGAAATAAGGTATGTATGGTGAAATTGGAGTTATGTAAAAGCTACATGAGTTTAATTTATGGTAGTGAAGGTCAAAAATGCATAACAAGGTCAAAGTAATCAAAACACCATGAAAAGAGGTCAAATTCATCAAAGTGGAATACATGTGGTAAAAAATGATAAATACTAGTCAAACAAGATTATATTTTTCTAGTTTTAGGCCTTATTAGGCCATGGTATGAGGCTACAAGATTTCCATGAAAGTTTGGGCATATGAGAGGATCATTTTGGGGCTATGTTAAGGTAAAATTGACACATTTTCTTGTGACTATGCTAGCCCAGAAAATTCATGCATTCTTCAACATAGTCAACATTGATGGGTACTTAAACAATCTTAGTATGATCACTTTTGGGCTCTTGATGGTCTAGAAAACTAGCCCAAGGGGTTGGTATTAAGGATTGGCAAGTTTTAGCTCGATTTTCACCTCCCAGAAGCTTGAAAATCATGTTTCCATTAGTGACTATGCTAGTTTAGTGTAGTCTTGCATTCCCTAGCATAGTCACATGAAATAATTGAATTCATGGGGTTTTCAAGTTAGGATTAGAGCTTTTTCAACTTTCTAGATCAGCTTAGGATCATTGAAGGCTTGCATTAACTACTTAGATGTCAAAATTAGGGAATAGAAGTAAATTTTATGGAATTTCCCATTTGACTACGCTAGGCCAACATATTCATGCATGGTGCTAGTGTAGTTATGCAAAATTTGATGTTTCCAAGGCTAAAATAGGATGGAATTGTAGTTGGATGACATGGGATAGGGTTTTGGGCTTCCTAGCTCTATTTTGAGTCATTATTAGTAGTATACTGCTAGCTATTGTTGTCACAAAATGGGTTCCTACAATGACTACACTAAGCCAACATAGTCACAAGCTTCCTTAGCATATTCTTACATGGAAAATGATTTTTTTGAGTTTTCATGCTCACTTGACCATGCTAATGAACTTTTGATGTCACTAGTGCTATTGGCCAGAGTGTTAGTGTCAAAATTGTCACTTTTGATGTTTGTTTAGGTTCCAAAATGGCCAAATACCTCTTAACTATGTTCACTTAGTGTAGGCATGTAATTCCTAGTGTAGTTAGTTAGTTTGGGATGAAAATTAATGGAGTTTGACTCATTTCCCAAGGTTTCATGGTCCTAACATGCTTCGGCAAGGTTCTAGGTCTTTCTAGGGGTTAATTTTGGCAATTTCTAGCATGTTTTGGCATTTTCCAAGTGGGCCACATTAGGTTTTGCTAATAACTACACTAGCCTAGCATAGTCATGCAAATTCCAACATTGTTGGTAGGCTTGGACTAAAAAATAGTGATTTTTAACTTGATTCTTCAAGGTTTCATGTCTTAGCATTATTTGATAAGGTTTGGGAGGTTATTTTAACTTTCTTAAGGCTAATTTTGGCATTTTCCATGTCGACTAAACTAGGCTTTGCTAGTAGCTATGCTAGCTTAGTGTAGTCATGCAAATTTCAACATAGCTGAAGTTTGAAAATGGAAAATATTAAGTTTTGCATTCAAATCAAGCTTTGGTAGGATGCTAGGGTTTGCCAAAAGTGGATTTTAGTTATTTATAAAAAAATTTTATTAATCTTAGGTGGACTATCCTAGGCACCACCAATGACTACATTGGCCTAGTGTAGTCACATAATCTTTAGCATAGTTGGGGTTCGAAAATATTAAAAATGGGAAAATTAATTTTAGCTTTGCTAGGTTTTAAGATTCTTGGGAAGTTGGTTTGATTGGGAAATGACTTGTTTCAGGCTTTCTAAATAGACTACACTAGCCCAATATATTCACCCTTGGGATATGCATTTTTATGTGGAAAATGATGAATTTTTTCTTCTTTTTTTAGTTTGGCATGGTCCTAAGGTCTTTGGAGGTGGATTTGGACTTGGGAATGATTTTTTTGAGGTTTTTAGGTGGACTACATTGGGCACCACTAGTGGCTATGCTGGCCCAGTGTAGTCATGTAGTTCCCACCATAGTCAAGCATGTGAAGTGAATTTTGATAATTTTGTGAAGTATTTTTGCTTGATTGATCAATAATTTGAGGTCACTAGAAGTCTTGGGGAGGTGTGAATGCTATGAAATGGTAGTTTGAAGGTTTTTCATGGTTCCTATGATCAATCCCATCCACAAACCCTATGACTACATTGGGCTAGTGTAGTCGCAACCTTCCTCTAATGTAGTTATGATTTTTGATTGATTTTTACTTCATTTGGTGAATGTGACAAAGTTTCAAGGTTATTAGGAGCTCTAGCCAAGGTTTACAAAGATGGCATGGAAGTTTGTAGTTAATTGGAGGTTGAGCTAGAAATGGTCTATTCTATCCTTGAGTATGTTGGGCTAGTGTAGTCATACTTCTGGGCAACATAGCTATCTCCAAAAACTAGTTTGTGGCAAGATTTGATGCTATTCTAGTATCCTAAGATTGCTAATTCCAACTCCCAGTTGTTGGTTTGGGTATAAGATTAAATGGATCAATGGTTAGTGTGAATAGATTACTAGGAAGAGGTGAAATGCCTTATATTCCATTTGGCTATGCTCGGCTAGCATAGCTAGGCCCCAAGCCAATGTAGTCACATGGGAAACCATGTTTTTCCTAAATCTTAAGGCTTTTGAAAATTCAGTTTACACCTATGTCGACACTTTCTTGTCCAATTTGATGATGAGGTTTTTAAGCATGAATGGAGGATTGGGGATTGGGTTTTGGAAGTGGATGGAATATGTCATCTATTTCAAGGCTCCATGGGTCTAAGCCCCATCATAGTCAAGCCTAGAAGTTCAAAATCCCCAAAAAGCAATGACACTTTTGAATTTTTTTCATATGAGAATGGCTATATATTTAAATTTCTTAAGGTTATATGGTTATTTCTTAGTGATTTTGGATCAATTTTATTTTTGAACCACTTGATCCTACCTTATGATTAATTTTTTATGGGTGTTTCTATTAGGATGTGTCAAGTGGGTTTTCAGCTCTTGGCTATTTTCAAAAGTAACTTTGGTATTTTTTTTCTATAGTAAATGGTCATGAATTTTTTCATTTTATGGCTATGCATGTTTAGTTCATCATTCAAGGATTCCAATAGCTATGGAATCATTGAATTTGTATGAACAACTAACTTTTGACTAGCATTTTCGTAAGCTCGCATGAAAATGGGTTTTGGCATGATGGCTAGGATCAGATATGTTTTGCAAATTTATTTATTTTTTTTGGAAAAATTGGTTAATATTTTTTATGTTTTCTTATTATGGGATTATAGGTCATGGTTTTACAATTCAAATAGCTATGTAATCATCAAATTTTGTTAAGTCATTAATTATTTACAAATTTTTCCATAAGGTCACATGAAATTAAGGTTTTAAGGCTTTCACGCACTTACCCCTATGAAGATGGAAAACATTGAGACTTTGGAAAAATTTTCCCATCAATGTCCCATGATCTTTGTGATTATTTAAAGTATTGAAAAGGGTATAGAATTGATTTGGATTAAATTAAAAAAAATTTGATAATTTTTGTCAATGACTTCCTATGGTTGTGTCATGTTTTCAACTCTAAACTATCATTTTCATGTTTTCGGCTCCAAACTATCATTTTCCAACTTTTGGTTCTAAATTATCATTTTTATGTTTTTAGTTGTAAATATTCATTTTCCTATTTTTAGTTGTAAATTGTCATTTTCATGTTTTTTGTTTGCAAACTGAATTATAAATAAGTTATAATGCTTTGTTGGTTTTTGACCATGGCAGACCATGCATTATTTGCTAGTTTTAGTCCATGGAAAGTCCTATTGCTTGTTTAAGGCCATAGCAAGTCCTATTGCCAATTTGAGGCCATAGAAAGCCATATTACTAGTTTAAGGCCATAGCAGGCCATGGTCCATACTTTCCTAGCAAGTATGAAATGCTCTTGAAAGAGCACATAAGGCTAGAGCCAATAGTGAAACATTATATAACTTTGTAAAGGTAAATAAATGATTAGCAAAGGAATGGATGATACATTTATCATGAACTTGTTGTTTGATCTTTGAGAGAATAAGAAATCATTTTGGCATGATTCTATGATCATTATTTCTCTTGTTTAACATGGCAAGTTGTAGGCATTTTGGTTGATTATCTTATGTTACAGAGTTGGTGTTATCTACATTGTTGTTGTTCTCATTGTTATTGGCCCTAGTCTAAGTGTTGAGAGTTTCCTCTTGAAACTCCTCCTATGAACTTTGGTTGATGTTGACATAGTTAACTAAGGACAATGATACATTTTCTCAACAAATGACAATTTCCCCTTTCTCATAAGGCAAGTAAATCTCTTGATGTATTGAGGATGGGATTGCACAAAGCTTAGCTAACCATGATCTTCCTAAGATTAAGTTGAAGTTAAGTATCTCCTCAATCCCTATAAAGTTATCATATGTAGGAAATTATTCACTAACCATGAAATCTAAAGACATGGAACGTTGCACTACTATCCATGAGTCATGAAATGATTTAAGTGCTAAGGTGGTGGTCACTTGGATATTTTTGGTTAAGCCTAACTTGTCAACAATGGAATATGATATCATATTCATGGCTATCCCATCATCCACATGAACATGGTGAACCATCTATCTGCCAACATGTATGATGATAAGGAGGGAAGCGGATAGTACCTTTCCATTTCAAGAGTTAATTTTCACTTCATTGTCATGGAAGTTGAGCATGGTTTAATGCCCATTTTCCCTAAGAGAAGCTTACTCAATCATAGAATGCATTGAATCTTTATTAGCAAGCATGTCTTTACTTATAGGAATAGAGGTTAATACTTGAGCTAGTGCATTCCAAAGTTTGGTGATGTGTTCTTTTTTTTAAGTGTTTGTTTGACTTGTTTCATTGTTACAATGAAGCTCTTCCCCTTGGCATGTAATGTTTCAACCTTAGTGATTCTAACCTTCTCCATCCTTCCTAGATTTTGTGGCTTAATTTTCAATCCATGTGCCTTGAATCCCTTGTTCATGGATGTAGTTGGTCCTGGTGTAGCTTGTTTTAAAGCCTTTTTTTATTGGGCACCTTCAATGGACTTCATTGTTAGTTTGGCTATAGACTTCATTGTTAGTTTGGCTATAGGTCAGTTTCATCACTGTTATAATGATGGTTTCTTGCTAACCTTTGAGTTTTGGGTCACTATAGGTAGGCTTTTGTCATGGTTTGTTATAATCTTACTTGTTCAAGGTGAAGGGACCTAGATAACAAATGGTTCTTTAGGCTTTGGGGGATTAGCAACTCATGGCCTTGGTTGTGAAGTTGATGCCATTGGAGGAACAAAAATGATGAAAGACTTCTTAGGGACTAGGGGAGGTGGTACCTACATGATGAATGGCTCTCTAGCCTTTGTATTTTGGGATCGTGGTAGTACTGTGATGAAAAATGGTTCCTTACATAGATTAGATCTTTTGATTTCTGTGAATGAGGCTATAGTATAAGAGTTCGTGTTGGTGCTCGAAGAGTTGAGCTCATTCAATACCAACTCTCCATGGTTTATCATATTTTGGAGGTCATCTTATAATGCTAGGAAAAAATTGGTATCATGACTAGCCATTTGATGATAATGATAGTACCTATCTAGTCTAAAGTACTTTGATAGCTTCAAATCATCTCTGGTAGATATCATTGGGTCTCTAGCTATGTCACAAAGATGATCATGCCCCTTATGAGCCTCTTAAAATAGTTGCTTATGTTGTAGATGGTTGTTTCTAAGTAATTGTTCTAAGAGCTTAGAGGGCTTCATAGGAAACCTTGCATACTTAGACCTCTCCTTTCTCCCAAAGTTTGGTCTTATTTGATTTGGGATGTACGAAGTTGATGGTTGTGAAGAGTCAAAAGATGTGTTGTGAGGTGATGACCTCTACCGTTTTCCTGCTTTTAACTCCTTTGTGATTACAACCATGGTTGTATGTTCTTACTTGATTATTCCTATCCCTCCTCATGTGTTGGTTTTTATATGCTACATAAGCCAAATCGTTGCTTGCCTTAGCTACCACCTCAATGTTCTTGATTTGTAAGAATGCTTGGCTTAGTGACCAGGGCCCTAGGTAGTAAAAATTTGACTTGATAAAGTTAGTTACTACTTCCTTGCAGATGTTCAAGAGGTGAGTTTCAAAAATAGGCTCTAGAATCTCATTAAGTATTGAGTTCCATCTTTGAATGAACCTTTTAGCTAGTTCAAGTGACTTCTACTTCACCTTCATTAGTTGATCCAATGTGGCATCTGGCTTCAATTTGTATCTAAAGTAGTTTACAAATTGGTCTATTAAGTTTTCAAGGGAGGAGATGAAACCTCTAGGCAAGGTTTGGTACCAATCTAGAGCTTTACCCTAGAAAGACATGAGAAAAATCCTCAATATCATATGAGGCCAAACTTGCAAGAAGAGGCACTTAGACAAAAAGGTAACTAGGTGTGTATTTGGATTCCCTTCATCATTGTATTTGGTAAAGTTTTGTATGGATGTACTTGCATACAAGGTTATTTAAGGCACAATATGGCTTATGGGATCATCTTGGTAGAATTCCATAACCTTGACTGTCTAAGTTATATTGGCCTTGAGTTTTCGTAGCTCTTTATTAAGGTCTTAGATCATTTGGAAGGCTTGATCTAAGGCTTGGGACATCCCCATGGGCTATGATGTTTGTGTTGATGGTTGAGGTGTCAATTGGAAGGCTTGTGGCCTCATGATGGATTGTGGTATAGAAGGGAGTTGCTGGGTCATCATGGTCATAGGGGGACCGAACAATGAGAAGGAGGTCAAAGAATGCACTTGGGAAACAAAGGTTCTAAAGGTTGTTTATGATTCTTAGGTTATTTTAGGTTTCATAGTAGGGCCCACTATCATGGAGAAAGGATGAGTGATGGTGAGAACCATCGGTGATGGCTGTGCAAACCAAGGCTATGTGGAAAATGGCATAGATGAAAAAAGGAAGGCTATCTATGATGTAGGTTGTACCTAGTGTGAGGCTATAACCACTATAGTTCCAACATTGTGGGATACATAGGAGATGACAATTGAGAAACCTAATCTACAGAAGTAACCAAAGGGGTTGAAGTAGGCACGGTAATCTAGGGGGCTATTGTTTGGAATAGATGCCCGATAAAGTTGTCAAGTTCAGGCTCAATCTCAAACTTATTGATTTATTCATGTTGGCTAACCATACTAAGCTTCTTGCTTTACTCATCCATCTTAATCAAATGAGATAAAATACAAGTGTGAGTATCATATGGGGAAGGGATATACTCCTTTTCATCATAGTGGATAAGCTCATACTCATGCTTGGCTTTAGTGATCCCATGTGGAATGAGTTGGTTTGCTTGAATTTTTTCACAAATGAAATTATAATGCTCTTCATTTATGATGGAAAAATATGGGCTTCAACCTATTAGCCTAAGGAATTATCTACATTCAACCATAGGGGATTCAACCATAGACCCTCATAGCATCTTAGTTTGATGCCATTTCAGCCATGTAAATGGGAAAAACTATTAACTTACTAAAAGACATTATTGAGGATGTTTATTTCACATTTTACTATTTTTAGCAAAATTTTAGTATGTTGGCTATAAATGGAAAGGAGCTGAAAGTGTTACTGTAAAATACTACTTAGTAGAAAATCATGTACTATGTAGTATATAGGGTTTATGATATTAAATCCTAATCGACTACGCTGAGTGGTGGGTGCAAAAAATATGGTATATTCTATCATGAATAGAATTTGGAAATATGGTCTATTTTTTCATGGAAAAATTTGGGTTTAAGTTGTTTATTTTGCTGGATTATACACTAAACAAAATTGGGTTTTTGGGAGGGAAAATCCCAACCAACTATGCTAAGTGGTGTGAGTAGAAAATGTGGTCTATTCTATCATGGATAGAATTGGGAAATATGATTTATTTTGTCATAGATGGAATTGGAAAATATGGTCTGTTCCATCATGGATAGAATTGGATTTAAGTTGTTTATTCTGTTGGATTCTACACTAAATAGAATTAGGTTTTGGGCAAGCAAATCCCAACAAACTATACTAGGTGGTGGGAGCAAAAAATGTGGTTTATTCCACTAGATTTCATAGCAGATGAAACTGGGCTTCTGGATTTTGATTTTTTAGGTAGATTACACTAGCCCCATGAAATCTTGCAACTACTATGAAAATGCAGCGAAATCCCTACACTAGTTTCCAAGGTTTCAATGGAATATGTTCATAGATTTGGAAACTTGAAAACATGACAATTGAAAAAAAAAAATTGGCCAAGAATTTGAGCAAAGGCCCTCCTTCTAGTACTAGAAAACTATTGGACCCAAAAAATTTGGTTATTGGAATAGAAACCAAAGTCCCATGTGCGAGAATAGATTTAACCTCAAATCCCAAGGGCCTTTAAAAATAGGATTGAAGGAACCCTAGATGGTCTAGGCAATCACCTAAGAACTTGTAAATAGAAAAGACAATGAAAACATAAATGTAAATGTAAAAAAAATCAAAAATAAAAATAAAAACATAAAGATAAATGAAAATGGAATTGCACATTCATAGTGGAAATAAACATAGAAATGAGAATGTAAATTAAAAACTTGCACAACAAGAATTATAGCTTCATTAAAATGGAAAATAAAGTGAAAGGCTTATGAAGTACAAATTCATGTGCTAAGTGTGCAAGAAATCATTGGAAAATCTTGAAGTCCATTGGAGCTTGCAATCTATGCTTGAAACTTCATGATTTGGATGCTTTCTAGGTCTTGTTTCTGGCAACTCCTCTTGTTTTTACCAAGATCTGTAACTATGGCTATAGAATGGTCTTATATCTTTGGTGGAATGGTATCATGTGGAAGTCTCTATGCCTAACATAGAAACCAATCTCTTGCTATCAAGGGTGTTGTAAGGTTGCAATGGGCTTTTCCTTAGCTATGAAAATGCATTTTCAATGGAAAATACTTCCAAAATTCTAAAACTGGAATATGGTATTCATGTTGGGTTTATATTGGTATGGGATTGGTTGTTTTTGGGTTTGTACACCACTGTCATGATAGCTAACAGATTGGTCTCTAATTTCAAGTTACAATAGTTCTAATTTTCTATGCAGTTGCCATTTATAGTAAGCTTGGAATACATCATAGCCACCAAAACAAATCTATTTACTATAAATAGTAAGTGGACTTTTATGACTATGTTGGCATCATCCTCACTACATTGGCTTTTGTGAACTATGCTAAGGTTGTCAAAAACTAATGGAAACTAACAAAAAAGGTTGTCTATTCCATTGATGGAAAATGCTATCTATTCTATTGTCAAAAAATGCTAGAAAATGTTGGCCATGCTACAACTACTGAAGACTTAGGATGACTATGTTGGCCACTATTGGGAAAATAAAAATGGAAATGGAAAATTCCATTAATTCAAAAACGAAAAATCACAATAGTTCCAACACTGCATCTTCATTGGGTTTTGGTGATGACTACATTGGGTTGGAAATGGAAAATCCCATCAATCCCATCTACAATGAGGAATAAATGGTTCAAACGTAATTAAGGCTATACCCTTACAAAAACCCATGAAAATGCTAATTTTGGCAATTCCTAAGGCATTTTCAGCCTTCTCAAGCTTGAATATAGACATGAGATATCTTTTTCCACTTAGCAAGTGAGGCAATAACAACTTTTGAGGGATTTTTCAGCCTAAAAAAATTGAAGTATGCAAAATTGTAGCTCATGGACTACATATCTTACATTTACAATAAAATCTTGCCTCAAGTTGGGAAATGAAGGTTATAATTTGCAACATGAATCTTTGGTGGTTCTTCAAAAGAGACTTCAAAAAAAAATGAAAAGTGGCCTCAATGATAGAATGTTCAGATACAAGTTTAGAGTATGAGGAAGTTTGTACTGTGTGCTAGTATGAACACCCTAAGGGGTGTTTTCCTATGATGGCACATTTGCAAGAAACATGGGCATATTCACTTAATCCAAGATTCATGAAGAATAAAATACCCAAATGGTTAACTTACCTTCAAGATAACTACTAGCAGACCTTCCAAATAACCTACTACCCCAATGGAGCTTATTTGCACATAACACTCAAAACTAGTCATACCCATTTTGCTTTACTAATAGGCATGTAAAATGGAATACTTGGAAAAGTAAAGTGTTAATTAAGAAAATAGTAAAAATTATTCTAAGTAAACATAAAGAAAACTAAGTGATACTTCAATGATGAAAAATAGCTTCAATCTTTATTGTTGTGCATAAATTGTGTCCAAGTACAATTTACTCAAATAAAGACTTCAATCAACTATTTAAAATCATACTATGTGCATTCACTCTCTACAATAACTATGAAATGAAACTTCAATTGTATGGATAAGGTATGAAATCAAACATTATCGAATTATGCATCCAAGTGTTGTATTTACAAGGCTACACACATCTCGAGACACCACATCAATGATAACGTAGCATGGATTACGACCTTGTATTTATGATATTGTTACTACAATATCATAGATGCAACATCATGTTACAAAAAAATTAATTTTATGATGCCCCCAAAACTGATTGGAAACTCATCCTCAAGTTTAAACAAAATGAGGATACAATCCCTTACAAAATTAGGAGGTAATTTAACTTGACATAACTGACTAACTATTTACATAACTTTGAATGCCATAGTGGTGTTCTTACAAAATTTGATACTGTTACATGAAAAAATAAAACAACACAAAAATTAGGGTAGCTCAATGTAGCTCATGTTCCTGTTGGTGGTGGCTCTTCCATTGGCTGTTTCCCCTTGTCATCAAGCTTCTTGAATTGATATTTGTTCAAAAGTGCTTGCAGTTTTTCTCCTTTGTCCAAGGATCATGTACCATCTATGCTTATTAAATAATGTGTGGCAAAGCTAGTACATCCCATGGGCATGATAGTTGCGAAACAATTTGCTTGGCTTTTATGTACCAGGCTGCAAATTACTGCCTTTCCTCCTCAAAATATTTGGCCATCTTTCTTAGCTTTTGATAATTAGACAATTGATGTGCTAGGTTAGCTACTACATATTTTTGGCCCTAGTAGATGGCTTTCACAATCTTGAGTTCAAAATTTGCAACATCTAATTTTTGTAGAGCATATTTTCTATCTATAAATTCCTCTCATACATTGCATAAAATATTACTACCTATTATTCTAATTCATTCTTAGGCCTACCTACTATTAAAATGGCCAGATTAGCATACCAGAGGTTTGCTAATCCTATGTATTCTATCAAATCCTCAATCTACATGTCTTTATTCTTTACTTCTACCTAGTGGACACGAGTGAGGCTATCCAAAATTGGTTGTCAATCAGGAAGCTCTAGTTCATTACGTCAAACTCCTAACCCTTTACCACCTATACCACCACCTGTAATGCAAGGGGAATTGCCATCATAGCCCTAGTAAAAGAATTCAACTAGGACAATCAACATGTAGGATGAGGGAAACATGCAAGAACCACAATCCAAGAAACAACCATTCTTCTAAATGAGTCTAGACAAGGTTTGAAAGATGTGAAACACATCTACTTCTACCCCATCCACATCTAATTCTCCAAGAGAAAATAAGCTGACATCATCATCCAATGAAAATGTGACAACTATCATGCTAACTCAGACTATTACTCATTGGATCAAGGTAGGAGCACTTCCTTAAAAATGAACAGACACGAGAAGTCCCTTGGTATACCTTCTACTAATAGGATAGAAACTCTACAAAGTTCTACTTGATTCTAGGTTAGGTGTGAACATAATATTGTAAGATATGTATCAAGCCTAGAATTTTCCACCATTAAAGAAAAGCAACATTAGGCTAGAGCTTGTAGACCAGTATAATTCCACTAGGACAAGTGGATGATATGATCACTACTATTAATGGTTGGTCCTACCCTGCTAATTTTCTAGTCATTCATGTAGGTAAAAATAAGGGAGAGTTCCCTCTCATAATGGGAAGATATTGGATTAGCTCTGTAGATTCTAAGCTTGGTATTGAAGACTTATCCTTGGAAATCTCCAAGGAAGATGAAGCTAGTATTGTTCAAAGATGCAGAGTTCCATGCATTGCACATAGTGATAATGGGTGCAATTGCATGTAAATAATATGGGTAATTAAATAGGAAAATAATACAACATCCAAAATATGTTTTGAAGAAATGTGTGTAAAAGTTCTTATATGCATTAGCCACTCAACAAGAAGGCACCTAGTGGCTAATTATAGATGGAGAAGTTGAATCAAACATATACATGGGACCAACAAACTAAATTATAAGTGCCTACATAGAAGAAACTAACAAGTTGGAGTAATTTAGAAGAAGACACCAATATCCACAAATAGGTCGAGAATAAGAGATAGAATGGGGACAACCCTAGAATATACTTTCTTAAATAATTAGAAGCCAATCATAATTAATGTCAACCTAGATAAGGCACAAAAGAAAAAGTTCTTGGAAGTAGTTAACAAGTGGCCAATAGTGTTTTCTTGGTCTTATGATGAGATCACTAGTATTGATCGAAGAATCTATCAACATTGAATATATATCGATTTAGTGGTGAAACCACAATGCCAACCATAGAGGAGGTGAAATCCCAAGCTCAAAGAAGTAGTCAAGCAAGGATTGGAAAAATCACTAAAGGCAAGATTCATTTATCCCATTGCTAACAATGAATGGATTAGTCCTTTGATAATTGTTCCAATGAAAGAAAGCAAGTGAAGAGTTTGCATTGACTTTTGATTGTTGAAATATTCTACATTCAAGGATCATTTTTTCTTGTCATTTGTTGACCAAGTCTTAGACAATATCACAAGACATGAGTACTATAGTTTTCTAGATGGGTACCGTGGATACAACCAAATCTGCATTGCACCTAAGGATCAGGAAAAAGATAATGTTCACTAGTTCATGGGGAGCATTTACTTATAAGTAGATGCCTTTCGACCTTTGCAATGTGCCTACTACCTTGTAGAGGCTCGTACTTAGTTTCTTCCAAAGAAAGATAGGCAATGGCATTGAACTATTCATGGATGATTTTTCAACATATGGACTAGATTTCAAATAGCCACTAGATCATTTAGAATAGATACTAAAGAGATGTGTAGAGATAAATCTAAAGTTCAATTGGTAGAAGAGCCATCTAATGGTCCAAGATGGAATCGTATTAGGACATAAAATTTCATAGAAAGGAATAGAGGTAGATCCTAAAAAGATTAAAGTCATACAAAATGTCACCTAGAGGTCACAAACTATCAAATATGTTCAATCATTTTTAAGTCACATAGGGTACTACAAAATATTTATAGAGAATTTTTCAAAAATTGCAAAACTGCTAATAAAGTTGACCAAAAAGGATGCACCATTTGAATGGATAGAATCATGTGAAAGGGAATTTGAAACCTTAAAACAAAAGCTAATTGAGATATCAATCCTTCAAGCTTTGGATTGGTCTAAGCCTTTTCATATCATGATAGATGCTTTGAACTATGCACTTAGTGTAGTACTAACATAGTTAGATGACTAGAAGAGGCCATACTATATCTATTGCATTAGCAAGAGCATCACCAGGGCACAACTTAATTACATCACAACAAAAAAGAGAAATTCCATCATAAGGTTAAGAGATATATGGAAATAATTGGGAACCATTACAAGATTTATGCTGATGGGTTAGTCAGATCATGTGTACTAGAATACAACCAACAACGGATCCTACAAGATGCCCATGAAGGCCCATGTGGTGGCCAATATGCAAGGCATAGAATGACACTGAAACTAATGATGGTAGGCTACTTGTAGCCTACCTTGTTCCAAGACACCCATAACGTTACATAATCTTGCGAAAGATGCTAGAAAGATGGATGAATAATAGCTAGGAATAAAGGGCCGCAACAATGGATACAACCATTAGAGCCTTTTGATATATGGGAAATTGATTTTATGGGATCCATAGCACCAATGTCAAATCGAAATGCCTACATAATAGTGACCATGGATTATTGCACAAAATGAGTAGAGGTAGTAATAGTCAAAGATAGCTACCAAGTTTTTTCAACAACATGTGGTAAATCGATTTGAAGTACTAAGAATGCTTATTTTAGAAAATGGGACTCATTTTACTAATGCTACTTTTAAAAAGATCATGCAACAACTTGGGATAAATCATAAACTGACCACACCATACCACCTCCAAGCCAATGGTAAGGTAGAAGTCACTAATCATGAAATCACTATAATATTAACCAATATGGTTAGTAGGTTTAGTAAGGATTGGAGCACTAAACTAAATGATGCTCTATGGGCCTATAGAACAATGTGGAAATTATCCATTGTTTATTCACCCTATTAGCTAGTTTATGGTAAGTTACCCATGCTACCTATCTAGGTAGAGCTTTGAACTTTAGCTACTACTAGCCAACTTGACCTAAACCTAAGCTTAGACTAGAGGAAGTGCCTAATGAGTCTTAATATCTTAGAAGAAAATTAGCTAGTAGAACTAATGAGCAATGAGATCCATAAGACATACTCCAAACATGGGCATGATGCACGTATATGACAAGTAATGATATAACTAGACAATAAAGTCCTTTATTACAATCCCAATACATCCCACAAAAGGCTAAATTTAAAATGCTTTGGAAGGAGCCATACATCATCTACACAACCTACCCATCAGGTGTCATGCATATTCACCATTTTTCTAGCCCACACAAGCTCATCTTGGTAAACATCCAATAGGTCAAGCCTTACCATAATTATTTCAACTCTACAAAGGATTCTACCCAACCTATCTAAATGTCCTCTACTTGTTGGCTTTCTGGTTAACTAATTCTAATCATAGTCATGGGGATGTCCATTGTGACACGTAGGTCCTTACTAATATTGTCACTTTCTTATTACTTTTTCTATTTTCTTAATACATTTTCCTATTATTTTACACTTTTAAATTTCTTAATCCTTTGATATTCTCTAATTCTTTAATAATTTTTCATTATTTTTATCTTTTTCATTCTTGATATCTTGTATAATTTTTTTTGTAATTTTTCATGCTTCATCCTCATTTTACTTGTACATATCTTTGTCAGTTTTCAATAAAAAACACTAAATAAGGCATGATGTAGTTCCAATAAAATGAAGATTTCTCTATGTTATCAAATCATAAGGAACCAATTATTTATATAGTGAGACCATGACATCCATCCATTATTCCAATGATAAGAGATTCTTTCCATGGCCATAATGATATTCTTCTCATAACAACACTAAGAATAAACTTATGATCATTATGCTTGAATAAAAGAGTGAAGAACGATGTGGGAATGACAAGGGTATGACATTAAGGGAACTTGTGGACTATCTATGATTACTGTTGTGATTTCTATCTTGTTGTTAAGAATGTATTATTTCCTTGTAGATCTAACAAAAACTAGGAGTAAGATGAAAATAAGTGTTGTCTTACCATGTCACTAGAAAGACATGTTACCCATGCCTAAAGGTAGTCGTCTAGTAAGTTCAACATAGTCAGAATAAAATCCATGCACAAAATAAATTTCTAGGGATTCTACTGAAAATACATGTTCTCCATGCCTAAAGGTAGGTGGCTTCTTAGGAATCTCAAAAATAAAGAGTGCAATGGATAAACTCCTTCCTTAAATAACACAACAAGTGGTAATACTCCTTGCAATAGTGGTATTCTTATGGTTGTGAATCCTAGGGATGAAACAATGCAATGTCATTGGAAAGTGATTTGGACTTGGTTTGAATCTTGGAAAGAAAAGCTAACGATTAGTCTAACCACAAATCACAAACAAGGATTTATTATGCCTATGGTAAGATACCTCACATCCTAGTTTCAAAAATCCCTTCTACAGTCCATCTCACCTCACTGTATATTTAATCATAACTTTATGGTTTTGTATAATATAATGTTAGTTTTCCAATATGGCAATACTAACATGTTTGCTTTTCTAGATAGGTATCTCTTACATTCAACTCCTTGAGTGCCTAAGGACACTTTTAGGCATGGTTATACAAGGGCACTAAGGGCTGGAACCTACTTTGGGGAGGATTCACTTGTATAACTCTTGTATTACATACTTTACAAGCAATTCCATATCATCTTATGCCTTCTAGAATAACCAAAACTCAAGAAATACTTCCCATAATACCTAATAATTTGTCTATATATTAGATATCCATTACCCATCTCTTATCCATACAATAACCTTTTATTGCTCAAGATTTCTTCTTTATGAACTTTAAATGCCAAAGTTTTGAAAACTATCCATCATTCATGCTCCATGATTCTCTAGACAAGCTTTACATCTTCCAAACATTCTGTTTGACTCATTTTTTCTAAGACAAATGAATGAAGATTTTGAAATTTTCAAGAGTGATGTTGTAGCTATGATGTCGTAGGCACCTATGATGTTGTATCTATGACGTATCATCTACAATGTTGCACTAATAAAAATAGTATATGTGCACATGGAAGTTAGCAAAATTTTTCACTTCCCCATTTTGCAACAAGAGAGTTTTTGTAGTTGTTTTTCTTAGAGCTCTTGCACACTAACTTCCAAAGGCCATAACTTCATTCTCATAGCTATGATTTCCAAAATTCTTGAATCCTATTGATCCCAGAGTGTTCAACTTAGTTATGGGAGGTGCATTATGCAATAAAACTAAAAATTTGAGCTAGAATTTCTTAACACCCAAAAGATATTATAAAGGATAAGTACAAAGAGATAACAAGAACCTTAAAGTTAATTAATCAAACTAAGGCTAGAGAGACTTAGATAATCCTCCTAATAGGACACACCAACCATTTTAGGCCATAAAAAGCAAGAAAATAATGGAAGGTCATAAGTAACTAAAAGAGATAACACATAAGGGGTTCCTTTTTAAAAATTTTCTTAACTCTGCAATCATAATATGATAAGGACTTGATCTAACCAAGGGTATGAACAAGGTAAAGAATTACTAAGAATTGATGTAAACACTAATAATTTCAAATGCATGTTGATTGCAAATGGTCCCAAAGAGAATACCAGAAGAAGGACCTTCATAACATGGGATAAAAAGACCAGGAGGTCATGGGAGAGGTGAAATGGAAAAACAAACTCCACAAGTAGAACACATAGAGTAGAAAACTCAATTGTATAGCATCTATCAATAGACTCATACCACAAAGCACTCAGCCCAAGGAGAGGTAGAGGTTCCACAAGTACCTGAACAAGGACAACACCTCACGTTGTTACCAAAATGCCTCAAGGCCATCCAAGAAAAATCAATCATGTCCATGATCATTATGGAACTGAATTTTGGTCCATTTATGAAATTTGCTTTAGAGGTAGTGAAGATTGCAACTCCAGGAATCTCCTCTATGACCCACACTCACTGATAGTGGTGAATGATACATAGGAGAAATGTACTAGTTCTAGTGGAATAAAGTCAATGCCATAGTTAAGATCGAAGGATTCTCCATATCTTATTTAGTGGAGGTAATCGCCAAGCCCCTCAATGTTCCCAATGAAGGGGCAAATATGGCACAGATCTCTACCAAATGTGACATTGATGCAAAATGGCTATGGTTACAAAGAGCATATGATAAGGAAGATAAAGACTATAGTGAGCTTATAGCAGAAGAAAAGATATATTTTAAAATTGACACCTATCACTTGTTTTCTATAAAAAAGGCTCAATAGAATATCAACATATGTGGCTAGAGGAAGTGTCATCCTAATAGAAAAGTTCAACATCAACATTGCCCATCTACATTTCCTCGAAATCCAAATGTAGTTTGAGGAAAAGAAGGTAAGGAAGTTAACACTTCCATTTTCTTTCCTTATCAAAAAGCGATGCAAGCAAGCTAGAATCCTAGGGTACACCAATGACATCCCTAGGAAAGCCTAGAGTGCTTCGTATGTAGAGACGCTTAAATTGGTGCCACCAAAGAAAGATTAAGTAGAGAAACTAGTGGACACCAAGGGAACTATGGGTACCACTCTTACCGATAGCATCCCAACTACAGGTCAGCAATTACAATTTGGACCTAGCAGTCAACCCCAAGTTGAGCAATAATAGCAAGTTTCACCACCACTACAGGATTACAAATCCTTTATGAGCCATGTGCAAAAGATTGTAGAAATGATTAGTTGGGAAATAAGAAAGGCAACTAATTTGTATAAAGTAAGAGAAAGCTTCATTAGGCCTATCATATCAACAAATCCATCCAGTGGGCACGTGTCACTACAAATAGGAGGAGAGGACGACTAGGTATAAGAAATCTCAAGGAATGCTGCATCATTTCAAGAGTTACTAGAAATAGGTGAAGAAGCCATAGTTGTGATTATGCAGCATCAAGATACAGCAAGAGTAGCTAAAGTTATCATAAATTATATCAAGGAATCATTTAATGTCCTTGTTGTATCACCAACAGATATTTCTAGAGAAAGAGATGCATAAATGTTTGTTGGTACCTCCATGACTCTTGCAGAACATGACATATACAGTTGAGTGTTGGACTAGTTCATTGCTTATCATTGTGCATATTAGAGCCCTTGAAGATGAGTTACATGTGTTTTTTTCTTGTGCTATGACTACCCATTTGAGACATCATTGTAATGTTACAGTAAAAAGCTTATATGATTTATTTTTGATACCCCCATTGGTGCTTGGTCAATTTGTAGAGTCTATTTTTTTTATTAAAATATAATATTTTTCTAGGAGATTCTATGGGTCTTCAAATGTTATAAAGCTTCATTTCATTTTATTTTATAATTAAATACCAAAATAATTTTGAATTAGATTCAACATTGCAATATCATTAATTTCATACATTAACAATGAGGTGTTAGCGGTAAAGACACTTGATTTGAAAACTCCCAAGTCATGGGGTAAACTTATTTGAAAAAGAAATTTGTTTTAAGGACAATGAGATTTTTCAAAAATAGAAATACTAAAAGCATGAAATATATTACAAATTTACGTTTCCACCCCACGTTCTTCCTGATTAGTTAAAGACAAAACAGCAGCAAAATCTTACCTAACCATGACAAGCTACGAAGCTGGTCCCTTCTGTGTGTTCTGTTCCAAAACGGATACCAGAAAGAATTTAGATCTAGGGTGTTGATAAGAAAACTTTCACTTATCTGATTTTAATTTATCACTATCCAAGTTATATCCATGAGATAAGTTTTAGATACGATACTTTTACGTATCTAATAGTTGAACCAAAATGGATACCAGAAAGAATTTAGATCTACGATGTTGATGAGAAACCTGTCACTTATTTGATTTTAATTTTATCATTATTTAAGAAGACTGTCATCTGATTTTAATTTGATCATTATCCAAATTATATCCATGAGATAAGTTTTAGATACGATACTTTTACGTATCTAACAGTTGACACGTACCAATTGAATCAGCCTTATTTTGCAGTAAGTCGTTATAGTTTGTGAAATCTGCCAGCCTGCTCAGAATGAAATATGATATTTAATTGTATCTATTGCAATATAGTTTTATTAATTTTTAAAGTTTAATATATGATGTATTACTTATTTTGATGCTAGGCGAAAACCTAAAACTTTTATATTTGATCTTCTACCCTCACTAACCTGAGAAAAAAATGCAAAGTGCCACCACCATGAATGGATGTAACTTCTCTCTCTCTTTTAAATATTTCCGATTTTTCTAATTTAATACTTGTTGGGAATCCGCTACAAAATTTAAGTGAGGTGAGGTAAGTACACGGTTATTGGATTAGAGAGATGGCAGAAGCTGTGTGCCAAAATCAGATTCAGGTTCTGCCTGAGCAGCAGCCGCGGCCGGAGCTTCTGCCTTTGGTTTGCGCCCTTGTGCTCCTTCATGGCGTTACTTTCTGTGGCGTTCCTGGTGTCTCTGATTTGCTCCGCCGTGTAATGCAATTCAAGGATAATGGCGGATGATCCATCGGAGGTGCCGCAGGTGAAGGTAGTGTCTGCGTCAACACCACCATTTGCAGTACTGCCATGGAAGCTCAGCCTCAACATATCCTTGCATAACCGCGAGAACCACCGCGACCTCCTGCCAGTCAAAGATTTCTGGGCGCAGAGACTCCATACTCGCCCAAACGGGCCTGCCCAAATTTTTCGTGACGCCCACGGAGCCCATGTTTCTGAACATTCTGCTCTCCGCTGCTGCCGACGATGACAAAATCGCCGGCGTCGGCCTTCAGAACAAGGGGAAGAAGGATGAAAATGATAATGATAATTGTTGTGTAGAGGTAAGTATCGGGATTATGATGAATGTGCGGGGGATGCGGGGCAGAAAGTACAGCAATGGTTTTTCCGTGACAAACGCTTGTGATAGGTTGAGGCTGCCTTTCGCTGGCTCCTCTACTTTTCCCGGAATGCCCTGTGGTGTCTTATCCTGACCAGCCTCTAACATTAATCTCCGCAAATTCTGCTCTGGGATTAATTGTAGATTTTAAGAACAATCTTGGAACATCGGATCGGTAGATCTGTCTTATTTATAAATAGGATCTCAAAAATCTGGATATATCGGTGTCAGAATCCAATTAAAATTGTCACTATTAACAAAATCTGATTTCGAATTGCCTGATACACGGTGCTAACTATGTCGATACACGGTGCTAACTATGTGGATGCCTGAAATATATAGCTAAATAAAAGAAAAGATGACGAATGATTAATATTGCTGCAGTGCAATAATATTGATTCTTAAACCAGACTTACAAAGAACTAGGTAATAATATTGACTACTAGGATTAGTCTTCTTTTTAGGAAGATGATCTTCTTTTACTACCTGCCTTAGATATTATAATTATTATGACATCACTACCATTAGATGCCATCACATTCACATAGCCAGTTGAAGAACTCTTTCTTGAATTGGATGTTTCACTTTGGTAGCATTCAAGGAATGGTATAAGGACCTCTTAAATTCTGACTCCTATACTCCTATACTGCTGGAAGAATTGTCCTCTCCACATGAGAAAGAGGATGGAGTAGACCTAGCCCCATGGTACTTATGTTTGAGCTTATGAAAATATTCCTTGCCATGGAGTTTCAAATTTCCTTTTGCAAGCATATTAATAGGAGTTTGGTAATATTGCCCAATAGCATAAGTGAAAGTAGGATCAACATAATAGGCAATATCATAAGATTTGAAGTGCCATGGTTGTAGTTGACTTGGGATCCCACCTTGCATGGGATCAAGTAATATAAGCTATTATTAATGATATGGAGCTTACAAGGTAGGATTAATTGAAGTAGGTTGGTACTACTAAGACACCATCTATTGAAATGGATAGGTACTTGCATGGACACCTTGAGAGTAAGTGTTTGGGAAGAATGACATCTGTTATTGCATTAAAGAATTCCATGGATTAGCATCCCAAGGATTTAACATTGGCCATTGCTGGTACTACTACATGGCTTATGGGTACATGCCTCTAGAATAATACAATTGGATGTGGAAGGGAACCCTCCATGTTTACATCATAATGAACATGGGATTTAGGGACATCCTAGCTTGTTCCATTTTGCCAATCATTTGGTCCATGATTGGGTAGCACTGTGAGTCATGAGGACTCACATAATACAAGAACCCTCATCAATGGAGAACAAGGAAGCCTCATCTAAATGTTCTTATATGTCCTTAGAGGAAGCCTTTGCCTTCATATGTCTTCTTACACCTTGGTGATATAACTACTCTTTTCACCACTTTAACTTCTCTATCCTTAATATCCTTAAGGGTAGTGGTTACTTTCTTGTCCATCACATCCCAAACCTCGTCCAATTGATGGGCCAAATTTACTAAGCCTTTATGAGTTTTGACTCAAACACTCACCAAAGCCTCAATAGTAGAAGAATGTTTAGTTGTCCCTTTATTGATTTTGGTCTTCTTTCTATGCAAGGGATCATGGTTATATTCCTCTAAGGATTTTCATTTTATTCATTCACCTTCCAAGCTAGTAATGATATCAAGGAGTGCTTTGATTTAGGTCATTGAAATTTTATGTACCTAATTCATTACATACATAGCTACTCATTCCTTTGTCTCCAACCTTAGACCTTCCATGATATGCATTAGTTACTTCCTTTAGTTAAAGCCATGGTTTGGACAATGATGAGCTATTTTAAGATATCTCTCCATGGTAATGTTTAGTGATTCATGTGCTCCTTGTCTTTATCTAGACATTTTCTCCTAGATGTTGGAAATATTGGCATAGGTTTGAAATTTGATGTAGAAAATTTTAACCATGTCCAATCATATTTGAATTAATTTAGTGAAAAGGGTTTGTACTAGGCTTCTACTTGTTCAATGAAGATGTAAGGAACAACCACAACTTTTGGTAATTACTAATTATCCCTTATAGATAATAAATAGTATTAAATGTCTACACATAAATTTGAGGATTATGGATGAGAGCGGTTACTCTAGCAGTTACTCTAGTAGTTATTCTAATTATTAGAGTAGTTACTCTAGCAGTTTATTCTAATTATTAGAGTGGTTACTCTAGCAGTTACTTTAGCGGTTATTCTAGTTATTAGAGCAATTACTTTAATTATTAGAGTAGTTGCTCCCAAGCCTATAAATACAGTGCCAAGGCACACAACTAAGAGGAAGTTTTTTAGTAGTCAAGTAGTGAAACTCTTGTAGTCTATTTGAAAGTTAGAGTATTTTTCAAGTGCCCATAGCAGGAGGTCTAAGTGTGGATGGATCTTTATTCGAGCATTGTGTACTTGAGCACACCTTGTGCATGGCAATAAAGATGAGCTTTTCGATTCATCCTTGCAGCACTTGAGATTTGTTTTCTTACGCATTTCTTTTCTTTTATTTTCTTATGCATTTATTTTATTTTATTTTATTTTATGCACTTTACATTTCTGTTATCAGCACAACAATTCATTTTGATCAATTAAGCAAATCGTAAAATTACACAAGCACGAGCACTTCGAGCATGTGTGTAACACTTGGTAACCCAGTAACAATTAGTGTTTGGTAGCCCAGTAGTGTTGCACTGGTTCAGGATGTGTATGGCAAGTGGGAATGGATGCTAGTGTTAGGATTAGTTAGAACTTAGTTAATGAGTAGTTAACTTAAATTAGTCACTTAGTTACCTCTCTCCTTCCCTATTAGCACAAGACATAAAAACATAAATGCTATAAAAATCATATGCCTCAAACTTACTTAACCATACAATCGAGACATATAGGTAAGCTTGGGAAGACAACGATCAACCAACCCATCCTTTTTCTACAAGGGCACATAAGCACTTAGTCCTTGGAATTCAACTGGATCATGTGTGAAACACTCGTATTTGTATGGTTGAGTGTAGGGGTACCTCGTCGCTCATCATTGGCACCATTTCCGGGGACTTAGTTGTTTGTGTGCTAATTAGAACTTAGGAAATCATTCACATCATTGGAATGAACCCTTAGTGTTGATTAAGAAAATAATAAACAAGAATACATTGCCCACTGAATAGACAAGTATGTCTCCTTCTTCGTATGAAAGTGCCTCATTGCCTAGGTCTGAAACAAGAAACAATCGGTGGCATAATACACATGACGTTGATCCGCTAGTCCCTCAACAAGTTTGAGTGATATATATTCATCTTGATGAGTATATACTAGACTTTACCTTTATCCTCCATCAAGATGAACAACTGCGTTGGCGAGACTTAGAGGGTAACATAGTGTTACCTCCTAATCGTTCAATCCTGAGCATGCTTCTTCATGCTCTCACATGAATTGGCATGTCGCACTTACACATAGAATATGTTGTGCAAGACCATGACTCGAGAGAATACCGTCTCACATAGGCACAACATCAAAGGGACTTGCAATAGGAGAGACATCATAAGTCTTTGAAGGGTAAGTGGTCCCAGGCTGCCCCCATATGTCTTAAGCGAAAATGAGGATGGTGAACCTACCTCA